>JAPDEQ010000031.1:0-351789 GCA_027569205.1 Aspergillus kassunensis
CCCCCCCCCCCCCCCCCCCCCCCCCCCCCCCCCCCCCCCCCCCCCCCCCCCCCCCCCCCCCCCCCCCCCCCCCCCCCCCCCCCCCCCCCCCCCCCCCCCCCCCCCCCCCCCCCCCCCCCCCCCCCCAGCTATCAAGGTTATGAACGAGAAAAAAAAGAGATCGAATCGACCCGCAATCTTGAGATTAGGAGTCTCACACCTTACCATTAGGCCAATCGGCTAATCATGAACTTTGGGTTTGGTGTACTGCTTTATTACGGTAAGCAAAAGAAAGCCTCATTCTGTCAACTATGCCTCCTCTGCGTTTTCTAACTTAAAAATAACAAATGCACTTTGTCTGAAGAGTTTACTACATAGTCATGTTCAACTCGTCAAATACGTACATTCACGTGAATCTCATGATGTCAACACATAAAGATGAAAAAGCTGTAAACGCCGTCCATTATTCGACGAGATGGGCAATATAATAAAGTACATATATATATATATATAACCATAAAAAGCGTATTGAAATCCCAGGGGAAGCCGTTGCAACCGGACTACAGATCGACTAGGAAACGTGAGGGTTGTCTGTCGCCCTAGATATTCTCTTCAAGACGGTCTAAGATTGAAACGGGCATAGGGCTGAACAAACGATACCTAAACGCAGGCACATATCTCCAAAACAGCCGGGTATTTGGTTGACATTGGTTTATACACAGAGATTAAGACAGGGCGTCTCAGTTGAAGCGGTTCGTAAGATCAGTCGGCTACATGCGAAGAATTGAAGATCGATTGCTTAGGCAGTCTTTCGCCACTGGCTCCAAACACCGATCAAACTGCTGACGGTACCCGCGATACCGACAAGACCATCGTCAAGGGTCACAATGCCCAGAGCGGAAGCAGGAATGGCCAAGTCGCAAAGGTCAGAAATTAGTTGGATGCGGGTAGCAGAGCGTTCTCTAAATAGGTTGTTAGTGTGATGATCGCAGTGTTCCGCAAAGTCTATAGGCGCATACTTCTCAAGCTTCTTCGCCTCCACGACTCCTTCGCCCTCTTTCAAATCCAATGTCTTTGCTTTCTCATTGAGCCTCCACAGAGTATAAGCACCTGCTAAAGCGCTGCAGAGCACACCAGACATCCAGGAACGATATGCCGAATCTTGCAAGCGCTTAGCACCCTCAAGCTTCCGGATACCGATAGTATCTACCGCGGTGATCGTGTCGAGGGACAAGTATCCCGCATAGCCGAGCTGCCGACCGATGGCGAGATAGCGGAGGACTGGGTCGATAGGCCCCTTATTATCAGATGCAAGGGCAGCAGCCTTGAGATGCTCGACAAACTTCCCGATTCTCAGGATTTTGCGCGTCGTTCCAAACTGTTTCTTGATCGCATTATATGGGGCGATGGCGGTTTGAGGTTGATTGGTACGGTAGAGATACCAGGCGTAGAATCGCGAGAAGTATTGTAGGGTACGGAGGATCTTATCACGACCGGCTATGAAAATGTATTAGAGCTGCATCGAAAAAGGGAGGGCTATACCCTCTGCTCTTTCAACACCAGTCTGGTGATCCGAAGTCGGAGCAAAGAGTAAGTCGAAAATTCAAAGAAACCTTTCACGTACTTGTTGTAGCAACGAAGCGCAAGTAATGCGCCAGTGCAGGGTGGTAAACTAGAGCATCTGCGACCATCTTCGCTTTACTTTACTTGTTTCCAATAACTTCGGGGTCCTCGGACGATTGGGATCAGATTTCCGTGGATATCACGAGGTTAGAGAGAGGAAAAGATCAAGTCAATGACAGGCCAGCTGGCAAAGGTAGAGAAGATCAGAGCAGTTTGATGAAATGGACAGCTCCACAAAGAAATAACAGATGGGATGGGGAAAAGACGGGGGGGGGAAGAGGGAACTTATGGATCGGTAAATGAAGTCGCCGGAGATGGCGCGGCTGTTGGCTCTGGAATTGGAGGTCGCCGTCGGGCCATGAACCTCGGCTCACTTTCCCGGGATTTCCCCCGTGCCTCTCCTAACTAGTCCCTGAATGAGAGTACATTCTACGTCGGTTTGTTTGCCATTGGTATCTATACGGCAGAGCTGTCTCTACGGATGAGTATAATGACCCCCGGAAATCTAGCCCACCCTCCCTAACGTGCATCTTGACAGCGGAAGGGCAGTCTGCAAATTGGCGGCTTTCGGCCGAAAGTAATCTTACATGGACCTGAAAAGGCTATGTGTCTCCGTATATACGTAGAGGGCCATAGCCTTCGGAATGATGCAGAAGCTCCGGGCTTGTGAGCGCCTGGAAAAGTAATCGAGCCTGAGTGATCCAGCTGCTTCTAAGACGGGATTGCCAGGCTATGACAGGCGAACGGAAACAACCAAACAATTTCGATAAGGCCCTGATGTTGGGAAAATAGTGTAATGGCCAGGGAGGCTCTGTCGGATTTCCGGACGACTCGTGATAAACCATGTCCTGACAATGTCTCAACCCGATATGCTTTGGATCGATTTCATGCTGTTGGGCGTCATCCGATGACAAAATAGCGTTTCTGCGCTGCGCCGGGCAGTCGTCTGAGACTGTAAGATTGCGGGCAATAGCGAACCACCGAGCCGCAATGTTGACTCCTCGAAGATGCAAATAGCTAGTTGAAGTTAGTCATTGGCGGGTTGAGCTGCGAACCTAGCCACTGCACTAGAACTCCTATATAACGTCTGTAGAGATAGAATACTTGACTTTGAGAGTGTCATGGTCGTGAAGGTAGAGTTCTAGTACAGTAGCTAGGTTCACTACTTCCCTAATTCGCTGCTTTTCGGTGGAAGTCTGTAGGGGCTGCGGAGAAGGGTTTCTTGACAATCGTGTCTGACAAAGGCAGAACTGTCACAGTTCTATATCAGCCAAGATCTGCTAGGTGGGTATTGGAGGTTAGAAGAAAAGCCTGAAGCAATAAATTGCACATTTCAGGATAAATCTGTAGGGTCTTGGAGCATCGGGTTCCATAGAAAATGAAAGAACAGTTTCAAAATGTCATTGGAACGGGCTCGGACTGGAAAAACTTTCGGCCAGCTGAGCTTGTGTCAGCTACTCTGACGAACGGGCGTGATGTACGGAGTACCTGTCTCAACTCTCAACACAAGCATTCCATTCACGCAACCTTTCTAAACAATCTCTCTGAGTTTCTGTTGCTCTTACTCTTTCAAGCCCTTCTAAACACATAGCGAGTCATCCGTTTTCTGCCGCAAATATGGGGTCCGATCCTCAGTACATCAAGTATCCCGACCTCTCTCTCGCGCAACATGTCTTCAACCTTTCCAACCCAGCATGTCCCCAACCGGCGCGCCAGACTTCTCTGAAGAAACTTCAAGATGCCATAGTAGAACGGAAAATGGCACCTTATTACCGACACCTCGCCCACCCGATTGAAGGCATCCTAAACCACTCCAGCGAAGGCGCCTCCCAGCCACGGTCATCAAGTGCTGGCAAGCCGCTCAACACCCTGGCATCGCGAAGGCTTTCGCAAAATATTGAGTTTCCTTGGGATGAAAACTTGTACCAGTCACTTCTTGAAGATAATCGAAAGGAGCTGGCGGATTTCCAAAAGGAAGAAGATGAGGCGGAAGAGGCTGCCGGGGAGACCGAAGTGCAAGCTGCGCAGGGGAAACGTGCTGAATTCTGGGCGCGAGTAGGAGATAAGGTGTGTTGGCTTTTCTTACCCCCAGCGAACCTCTGTAATTGCTTTTCGCGATTTCATGGTCTTTACTGATATATTGTCGGACGATAGGATAAAGCAATCGAGTCCAACGAAACCCTCCTTGAAAAGACGACGTTCCTCGGAAGCAAGATAGATCTAGTGTTTGCCATGATTAGAATCGGGCTTTTCTTCGGTGACACCCTGTATGTCAAGAAAAATATCGAGCGAGCAGAAAAACTCATCGACAGTGGTGGTGATTGGGACCGGAGAAACCGTCTCAAGGCATACAAGGGACTACACCTACTCACTGTTCGATCCTACAGCACCGCTGCGCCTCTGCTTCTTGACAGTCTGTCTACGTTTACTAGCTACGAGCTATGCAGCTATTCTGCCCTGGTAATCTATGCTGTACTTGCAGGATCCCTGTCCCTGAAGCGAGTTGATTTCAAAGCCAAGGTGGTGGATGCACCCGAGATCAAGGCCATCCTCGGCTCGGGTGAAGATCGCCTTGCAGCCCTAACCGGCGAGATCTCTTCTGGGCCCGGTGCTCAAGATGAAGAAATGAAGGATGTTTCTTCAGGTGCCGCTACTACGGCTATCAACTTGACTACCTTTGGTGGCAACTCTGGTGTCCAGGCAGAGGCCGAAACGCCCATAGACTTTACATCCCTCTCCAATCTGGTTAGCAGCTTGTACAACGGGAACTACCGAACTTTCTTCCTAGCTCTCGCCTCCGTCGAGGACAATTTCTTGACCCAATACCGATACCTGTACGAACACCGCGCCTGGTTTGTGCGTGAGATGCGGCTCAGGGCCTACCAGCAACTTCTCCAGAGTTACCGGGTGGTGGGATTGAGCAGCATGGCTAGCGACTTTGGCGTTACGGTAGATTATTTGGATCGGTAAGTCGACAGCGTTTTCGAAGATGGTTGGACAGATAACTGACAGCTACAGGGATCTTGCTAAATTCATTGCGAGCAACCGAATTTCATGCACTATCGATCGAGTCAATGGCATTATTGAGACCAACCGGCCGGATGACAAGAACAAGCAGTACGCTGATGCGGTGAAACATGGCGATGCCTTAATCACGAAACTTCAGAAGTACGGCCAAGCAGTGCAACTGCGGGGAAGCGAGCGGAGCTAGGTCGCTATATCAAGGATCGGTGGACGGAGAAGGGAATAGATATCCTTTGCGTTACAATGTGGTCAGATCAGTAGCGCATGGGAACGAAGCCATTGTGCTGGAAGATTTCTGTTTCAACAATACATTCATCTAACTTGACTAGAAAAAAAAGCAAGCGCGGAGGTCGCTGTACCATATTACCTTTCATGAGAGATATTAGATGTCTTGGGATCTCCTGATCTGATTTCAATCCTGTTCAGTGTCAATACATGCATTGTATCTGGCGGTGGCAGGGGCCCACGGTGTGGGCCGATCGTAGTCTCGTCAGTGCCCAGCACGGCGGCTTCTCCGGAGCCTCTGTTTGGTTGCAGACACCGAAGTTCAAGAAAAACGAGAGAAATCGGTACGAATCTAACAACGTAGCATGTGTATAGATGGTTAACTATGACCAGGTCGGAATATGAGTGGTCCGTCTTTGAGCAGTTCGGAAATGAAAAACAAAGCAAGTGAGGGACTCAGGAGTCAAGGCCATCTTGAAGATAATACAGTCCTGTATCTGGTTAGTAAGAGACCAATATCAATGATTTATCTGATTTGCATCTCGTGCTAGAAGCTTCAGACCGAACATCTAGAAACTGAAAGCGGGAGGCCGATGTTCGGGAAGAGCCGGACCTCTCGTGGGGGCAGTTTGACACCGGACTGAATCTGAACATTGTGAGAAGGTGTCGATGTATGTGACCGGTGAGCGCGATGGTTCTGCAATTCTTGGACTTGACGTGTCATGCCACCAAAGATTGTTCATACTTTTGAATAGAGAGACAGAGGCCTCCGTATCTAGTTTTATACTGGTCAGGGACTGACAGCTGAGTCAGCGCCGATCATCGGTGCCCCTCAGGTATCGGCCACCAAAATTTCGCGTTTTGCACCACTCGGGCCATCGTACGATTTGCTGCTTTCTTGTTCGTCTTGGATCGCCAACGAAGCACAGGAGTTGTTTCCGGGTTTCTCCTTGTCCGGCCAATTGCCCTTCGAGACCCCGCGTTTACCCCCACGGCGGAGAAGGACCGACTGCACCATTGGCTGCCATTCCCTTCAGCGCTTAAGCGTCCGGAAAAAGTTCACCACCTGTCATGGCCTGGCAAGGGATTGCAACCCGTATAGGGACACCGCTGCGGCGGGCAACAATTTTCCGGCCCTTTAATGCTCGGATCGCGCGGAGCCAGAGCCAGCCTCGTACGTTCTTTGGGGCGGCGTTTACCGCGGGAATACCGAAGGTGCTGTCGGGTAAGTGCCCGGGACCCCCGAGAAGCCTGTCCAGCGTCCCCTCCGCCTTCCTCCAGCGTCTCCATCGGTCTGTTGGCCTGGGCAGTGGGCAGTGTCCACACCCCCTCGTGACAGCCTCGATGAGTGATTTAAAGAGTACTCCGTACTCCGTTTCATCTCCATTGAGTCACGGCTTCCTTGGGCTACAAATGGGACCACTTGACCACCTGCGTGGCCCGACTTGATATTCTCACCACAATACAATACCCTCCCACATACTAACCCCGCCATTGATTTAGATTCGACAATGGCGACCCAAACAACCCTACCTAGTACCCCTCAGCGTGCCCTGTCAACCGCGGCTGTTCGTTGCTTGAGCCTGGACAGCATCAACTCGAACATCAAGGCCGCCAAGTATGCCGTCCGTGGTGAGCTCGCTGTCAAGGCGGAGGAATACCGTGTGAAGTTGGCGCAGGGAGACAAGTCGCTGCCCTTTGACAGTGTCATTTTCGCCAACATTGGCAACCCCCAACAGCTCGACCAGAAACCCATCACCTTCTTCCGCCAGGTCCTCAGTCTTCTCGAGAACCCATTGCTATTGAAAAACAAGGAAGCCCTCCGTACCTCTTTCGGATACCAGGACGACGTTATCGAGCGGGCAGAGACGCTTCTTGGTGAAGTCCAGAGCGTGGGCGCTTACAGTCACAGTCAAGGTGCCCCCCTCATTCGCGAGAGCGTGGCCAAGTTCATTGAGGAACGTGACGGATTCCCTGCCGACCCCCAGTCTCTCTTCCTTACCGGTGGTGCCTCGTCCGGTGTTAACACCCTCTTGAACGTCATCTGCAATGGCCCCAATGCCGGTGTCCTTGTCCCGATTCCTCAGTACCCTCTATACACAGCCACTTTATCCCTGCTGAACGCCCAGTGCGTTCCTTACGAATTGGAGGAGCAGAAGGCTTGGGGTACCGATGTCGATGCTATCCGAAAGTCGTTACAGAAGGCCAAGGCTGCCGGTACTGATGTTCGCGCCATTGTGGTTATCAACCCTGGTAACCCCACGGGCGCTTCCCTGGACCCAGCTGATATCAAGAGCGTCCTCGACGTTGCTGCGGAAGAGAAGCTCGTCGTGATTGCGGATGAAGTGTACCAGACAAATGTGTTTGTTGGAGAATTCACATCTTTCAAGAAGAGGCTGCGGGAGCTGCAGCAAGAGACACCCGCCAAATACGACAACGTTGAGTTGGTCTCTCTCCACAGTGTGTCAAAGGGTATGGTCGGCGAATGTGGTCATCGTGGTGGCTTCTTTGAGCTGGTTGGGTTCGACCCGTTGGTTGCCGCCCAAGTCTACAAGTTCATCAGTATCATGCTCTGCCCCCCTGTTATTGGACAGTGTCTGGTTGAACTCATGGTGAACCCGCCCAAGGAAGGCGAGCCCAGCCATGAGCTTTACCAGAAGGAGTACAACGGTATCCGGGAAGGTCTGCACAAGCGTGCCCTTGCCCTGTACGAAGCATTCCAGCGTATGGAGGGTGTTGAGTGCCAGGAGCCTCAGGTACGCATTCCTTTTCCCTAACTCAAACAAGTCAACTAACCTAATCGGTCTAGGGCTCCATGTACCTCTTCCCCACCATCACATTACCTGCCAAGGCTATCGACGCTGCTACCGCTGAGAACCGCGCCGCAGACGAGTTCTACTGCCTCCGTCTCCTTGATGCCACCGGTGTTTGCGTCGTTCCAGGCTCTGGCTTCGGTCAGAAGGAGAACACACTCCACTTCCGTACCACTTTCCTGGCGCCTGGCACGGACTGGGTGGAACGTATTGTGAAGTTCCACTCCGAGTTTATGGCCAAATACGAATAGACATGTTGGAAGGTTATCACCATCTTACCTTGATATCATATAAATCATTTTCGCCGGTATAGAACGAAACTCTAGATACCAAATAACTCACGCGGTGCCAACGCACCTGTCATTGGATATGACTGTCTTTGCTCCGTGTATATACCCCAATGCATCACTTTCAAGTCATTTCTCAAGCAGATTCATCGACTTGGTCTGAAGATAGATACTGTTCAGGCTTCTACACTATTGCATATACTTCTCCGCGAATGGTCCCAGGTTGAGTTTGCTTAGCATTCCGGAGAAAATATTTTTACTCGAACACGATCTCTAAGCTAGTATTTGTACTCCATACATGACCCGTGTTTAACCAAGCTATCGTTTTATCCACTACCCATATACATAATATAAATATGCCATGTGGTTCATATGGTTCATATACTCCGTAGATAAGAGTAAACTATGCACTAACTAAGCATAAAACTCCTTAACCCACTGCGTCCACTACCTAGCAACTAGGAACTAGTAACAGATACAATGAATCGCGATATATACGTCAACATCTACCACTGCAGGCACCATCGGTAATCCTCCGGAATCCATACGGTAAGTACTCCGTAACCACGTACTCGGATAACCGGACATGAAGGTTCAAAGCGCTGAGTCCACACTAAAGTCGGAAACGTTGCTACCTAGCTCATGAAACATACGTAATCCCCCTTCAAGACCACTATCATTCGCAGGCTGCGGCCACAAAAATTGGACTGATCATATGAAAGGATTGAAGAAGAATGCCAAGTCGTGACAAGCCTTGGATCCGTCGAAGCTTGTTTTTAGGGGCTTGATCGGCACTTTGATTTTTCGATACTCTTTCAGGACTTTGATTTTCGAGTTATGGGTATTGAATATCATGGATGATGATTATTCTTAAATTCCTTAGAAATTGAATACGTAGTGTACCGGGTACATGCGTATGCAAGACACGAGCAGGAGGTTACCTGGACGCCTTACGGAGTATCTTACCTCAGAGTTTCCTGGTGACCAAAGTATGCTCAGCTGCTCTCACCGCTGGATTATCTTTGTGTCACACCGCTACAGATGCGCATCACTCTGTACCGTAGGAATGAATTATTGGACATGGTGTACTGTATGCAATGCAAGATTCTAGTAATAAAAAAGCATGACAAAAAAGAAATCTATGGTAGCAGTTCCATCCGAGGGCTATGTGTACAATGCAGCACTCCAAGCAGATCAACATGAGTATCAGGAAAAAGAAAGTATGTCAGCTTTATCAATTGGATCTTATAATATGATGTCACTCAGATTGGGCTAATAGAACACAAAAATCAAGAATCAAATTTCTATCATCATCTCTCATCAAGGTCGTGAAGACTTCTTGGTGGTGTCTCTCAGACGGTTAGAGGTGGTGGTATATAAGGTGCGAATAGACCGCAGAACTCGGTGCTATTGTATCCAGGGGGGCGCAAAAAAGCTGTTATCATCCAGGGACACAGAATTGGGATCAAACAGGGTCGTAGGCCAGAGCGATTCCGTTGCAGTAGTTGTTATTGGCAAATTCATGTCTGAACTGACCATGGCTTTGTCGAACCCTTGCGTGTCAGGCATGGCATATACACCTTGCGACGAAATACTTTTGGGTTCCATGCCCATGCTGACCTGCATTTGTTGTTCTAGCACAGCGGTTGAGTCGTTGGCGGATTTGAGGTAATCATCAATGCTGATGGATTCAAGGTTATTTGACGACAGCATCTGTGCTTGTGGAAGGCTGATGAAGGACGAAGCAGAGCTGACTCGGAAATGATCAATGTCTGAGCCCTCGCTTACGCTATTCAGGTCATGCAGGTCGTTTGCGGCGCCTCCCAGTTGAGGAAGTGGCGCATACTCCTCTAGTTCTGAGATATCGCCAGATGAAGACGGTGCTGGTATCCCGGGACCCATTGGGTTATAATCGTAGCTTGCGTAAGAAGGAGGCTGCGTGCTTGTAGCCGGCATCGATGATTGGAGCGGAATACCTGACCAATCCACAGGAGGAGCATTGAAGCCAGCCGAGCAGAACGGGAGTTCGCTGTCTGGTGACGTGAAAAAGGGTTCATTGTATGGATCCTGGAATTGCAAACCGTTCACTGGAGATGCATTGGTCGTAGGGAAGGTTGAGAATGGCGAGATCCCAAAGGGGAGCCCATGCGTGTCGATGGGGTCAAGAGAGGTCTTCGCCATCGACATGGTGATTGGCGGGGCAACCGCGCCATCGTTGGGCTCCTCAATCGGTTGGGAATTGTTGAACATCGACGAGAGGTCAAGTGGGGGGACAGAGGTTGGAACATCCCCGGAGGGAGCGACAGGGTAATTTTCTGGAGACCCGTGTTCGGATTTGACACGTCGATGAAGCCCGTAAATACTGCTGGGCTGTTCTTGGATATGTTGGTTTGCGACTTCGCCCATAAAAGAGGATTGATTTAAGGGCAAATGGTCCATCGATCGACGAGCAGCGTCCGCGTGGATAGTATGGGACCGAGGGATCGTGTAGGGCAAACCACATTTGTGAGCCATATCATTATGCTTGTGGGCAGGCTTGTGGTGACCGTCACGGAAAATGGTAAGCGTGCTTTCCGACTTGGTCGAAGTCAACTGAGGTTTCCTGGGTTGGTCCGAGACTGCAGCGGGAGGTGGCGCGACATCAGTCTCCGGCACGGGATCCAAATGGGGTTCCTTCTTCAGCGCACAGGTGCAGCGCTGTCCATGAGTGCAGCCACATCTGGGATGGGAGTCCTCTGTAATATCCATATCAGAAACAAAGAATCAAAGTACCGTAACTGTTATGCTCGTGCTCACGCTTCAGATCCCGCTTCTCAGCAGAATGGGGATCTAGATCATTCTTGTGGCTATTCTTCTTCTTGTCACCACACTCGCATCTTATGTGGGTTGTCCGTGACTTGCGTAGGCCGCGACAGTGAGGACATTGAGAGACTGGACGGCCTTTTTTGTTGATATGGGTCAGGGGGCGGTCTGGAAGAGGGGGTAAATTAGTTTCGACCGGTCTCCTGCTGGGGAGAGTATTCAATGAGACTTACCGCTGTGGTGACAGCTGCTGACACGGTGACCCCGGACGCAAGCTTCACAAGCCCACTTCTCGCCTTCAATAAGCATGACCGCGGTTACTGGAACGGGCACATGCGATGATTCGCGAAAGTAGATATAAGGGTGAGGCTGGAGGATTCTGAGGGTTCAACAGAGAGGGTGTGGTGCTCACACGGTCTTCTCTGAGAGGAGGATTGCGAAGTTTTATTTGATGAGTTTCTTTTGTGCGACAGAAGCAGTCCCGGTAGGGGAGCTCCTTGGAAGTAAAATAAACAGGGCCTTCAAGGCAAGGATCGAGGGTATAAGTTGTTGTGTTGCGGTCCGTCTAGAAATCAAAGAGGAACTCCAAGAAAGCAGGGTATCTCGAACGAATATCCCAATGTACCAGCCAGATCAGAGAAACGCCGTTTAACCTGTAGGAGGGCCAGATCCGCGACTGGGGTTCCAAGACAAGTACTCGTGCTTTGGTGGGTGGGGGTCAATTGCGGTGCTGGCGCAAGACAGCCCAGGTACCAGGAACGGGAGGGACAGTCGGTCTGGGGAGAAGCGGGAAAAAAGCCAAGAGGGCTACAGCAGAAGCAAGAAAGAAAGAACAATTGTAGGAAACGGGCCAAAGCCTACGCACCGTTTGGCGCCGGTCGCGAGACAGGACACCAAGAACCGGCTGTGGCGGCCAAGATAGCGAGGGGAACGATCGATATCGAGGCAGAGTTGCGCATGAAACCCTGTAAAAGAAGAGAGAAGAAGGAAAGCAGAGAAGAAAAGGCGGACGAGGGGGCAGAAGTAGTTCGCCTGCCTTCTGGCGTGGTTGGTGTCTCTCGTTGGCCGCACTGCCGTATGTGACGGTATTCGTCAGTCTCAGCCACGCAAAACCCGAGTGCTGCTGCCGTCACGTCACGTATGTTGATCTCTCCACTCTTGTCATCGAAATTATGGGACTCGACCTGATGTAATAAAACTGCTTGAAGTAGAGTAGGTGTTTAGCGTAGAGTTACTAGAGTATCCTGAGTATGTCTAGATGTACGAGTATTCTGTATTAATATTGTCTCTATCCAAGTATACATGTCCTCAGGTACTCTAGTCCCCTGGATCGGCGCTACTGAGCTCTTATTATAGCCAATGGATTACCATACCATTACCAAATCCCAGGGCAACGCTGTATGGAGTTACCTACAATCATGACAAAATTACCGACGCATTCCTACCCATTAGGAGACAGTCAGTCTCATGGTTCCTGTGCCTTAGCTTTAGGGCTTTGAACCAGAAAACGACTCCGTAAAGCCTGGGCCGGACCGTCAAGTCTGGTTAATGGAGCTTCAATTCTGGGGCAAACCGGGCCGATGACCGCACAATCTCAAGTGCAACGCTGGCTTCTAGCTCGATATCGAGATTTTCGGCCAATCTCCCCGGGCAGCCTGCGAGCAACTTGCCACATCCCTACCAGCTACTCTTCTAGAATATCTTTTCGACCTTCCATGCGTTCCGGTCCTGCAATCTCGGCCAGTCATTCTTTGCTGACATCAAGCGTGCGGCTGTCCAGACTCCAGGCCACTTTTGCCATGCCACCCCCCGTCCACAAAATACTACGTCCTCAAGTACTCGTATAGGACTAGTGTGGTGTTCAATACCAAAGTAAAAATCCCGTTACGAGAAGTTACTAGTGAATGGGGGTTTTCTCATCCCGCGCAGATCGGGCGAACGGTCAAGTCCTTGAATTTCTTTTTCTTCCATACATAGAGGAGATCTTATTCTCGTGCTACTGATCAGCAAAACAACTGCAGGGAACCCTTCATCCTGAGGACAAGGAAACATTTTACATCATTGATCATTCGTCGGCCCTTGAACCTGATCTTCGATCTTCTTGTTGTGTGGTGGTGAGAAACGGAGCGTGGGCCTGCACGATGGCGTCACAATTTCCCTTCTGGGGCATCTGCAGCGCCTGCAAACTCGCGACGGTTGGTCATGGGGCAATCCCAACGTCCACCAATCCAAGACTTTTATACGAACCAAGTCGGGTATCCTCGGGAGATCCTAATCATGCAAACTTCAACTAAATCTTGGGAGCTTTGCGCTGTTCAGCTGTTGTTCACGGTTTACAACACAATTCACGAAGATAACATTGACAGCGGGAAGGCCGAGCGGTTGGCAAAACAATTTTTCTCGACCATTCCCGAGATTGTCCATTCTGCTCCGTATGCTATCGCTGTACTAACTCAAAGCAACTATACATCCCTGTTCCAAGTTCGAGAAAGCTCTGTCTCTTCCGGGGGATCTTCGTTGCGGGTATGATTGCTTCCCCAGATTGTCCCACTCGAGGACACGTTTGCAATCGATATCTGGAGATATTTTGCTTGGACGAAACTGCAAGGTTGTATTATTAGAGGTGATTCAACCGATCTCGTTGAAAATTAGTTGTTATCCGATATCTCGCCGATATGCCATCGTCGAACAAGATACAGTCATTTCTCAAAACCAAAGCAGTAACCCTGGTAAATTGGTAATTGCATTCCAATGGACTCGGACGCACCGGTAATCTTGATCAACGGACCGTGCCCGCTTATGAAGGCTGACGGCGACTGCAGTTTCCTATTACTACTTTACCTGCGTTGTATACCATTATCACTTAGTATCGGCCCATCTTGATTTCGAAGAAAGTATCATCCGGCCCTTTCCGAATAACAGCGGCTCTCGCTCGCGGTACATGAAGTGTAGTTTGTCCCACTTGAAAAGATTCACCATGCTTTTGTGAGAGCGTTGATTGCTATTGCGTCCAAGCCATCCCAACATCAAATCTGATTGGCTGTGTTCGAATTTGCCATAGATACGACGTTCTATATATTCAGTAAAGGCCGAATGTAATCCGTACCTCGTAGCTTCATGGGACTTGGATGCCGTGGTAAGATTTCTGTAACAGGTTCAAGCAGAATGAGAAGATGCTAGAATACGCTGTACGACAGCAAGGAAGCATTTCACCACCAAATATTGAGACAAGACAGCGGCACATTGGTCTGTAAGAAATCGCAGGGTGTTACTGTATAGCAAATAAAAATTGTAAAATGACAGTCAATTGAGAGAATGAAACACGTTTAAAAGAAGTCGTCGCAAGGTGTCGGCGAAGAATGTGATATGCGGCAATTGCTTCACATACAGGACCTGGACAACGAGGGCGGGACAGACAGCCTTGAGGCACAGAACAGTGCCTCTCTTGATCTAGATCCCATAAATCTTCATCCATGAATAGAGAATCTCTTCGGATTCGAAGTTCTGCCGTAGGGAAATAGTATTAATCCGTCGCTGGACGCAGAAACAAAAAGCCGGACCTCCGCATCGGCGCGATCATCCCAAGGGGAAGCTAAAGCAAGACATGTATACAATTGACGAGCTTCAATTTCCTGCATCAAGTTGCGCGACCATGATTTATTATTCTTGCTGTGTCCTACTCACCGCGCCGAGTGTCTCGGCGCTAGCCCCTTCAAAATGCCCCCCGCCCAAGTAATTTTTAGCCTGTAAAACCTTGCCTGCTGGCCTCGCGTCTCTTCTCAATCCGTCCTTCAACTCCCTTTGCTTTCCTTTTATCATCCGGAGCCTCGCTCCCCCATCACCTACCATCGTTTCCGCCCCTTTTTCTCACTTTCAGCTTCAATGAATTCTCGCGAGCACTCAGATATGCCTCCGGCCCCTTCCTATCCGTCGCCCAACGCGGCGCAGATCGGTCAGGGTGCTCTGCAGTACTACGCAAACCGTCAATTAACCGCCGATGAACTTTTGTCCGCTGAGCTTTCGCGCGAAACTTCGGGCCCTGGCATCAACGACGCATCGAGTAATGGTGTTCACCACGGCCAATCGATGGTTATGGGCTCGTCTAATGCTGGCGGCGCCGACCTCGGTCGTCCATCCTCTCCGGATCAACATGGGCAACAACACATGCTCCCATTCCCGCCAAGTCAACAGGTCGGCGTTGACCCCAACCACGATCTAAGCTACGGGGACCAGAGCGCGAGAAGGAAGAGGACAAAGATCTCGCGAGCTTGTGATGAGTGCAGGCGCAAGAAGGTACATGACCTGTCTGTTTTGTTTTTCTGTCACTCTGGACGCGACAAAACGTGTATGAACTAACATATTCATTCCTACAGGTCCGCTGCGATGCAAGCTCCGAATCCGGAGTTGAAACGTGTTCGAATTGTCGCCGTCTCGGTGTCGTCTGCCAATTTAGCCGTGTCCCGATGAAGCGTGGACCCAGCAAAGGGTAAGATGATGGTCGCTTTCATACGTGGTGATCGCTGGCTTACATGGAAACGCGCAGATATATTAAGGAACTTGCGGAGCGCTTGCACACCCTCGAGAGTCAAATGCAGCCGGCCATGGTTCATCCGGACATGCCATACCAGGCTATGAACGAAGTCTCGTCCCCACGCGCATATCAGGACTTTTCACCGCCGATGGATGGAGGCAGTATCGGTCGCAAGAGGACATACTCTGTATTCGATGGACTGCCAAGCTCCTCCATCACTCAGCCTCCGTTCAATTCGCGCTCGCAAAACGCATTCGGTTTGTGCTCACCTTTGCTCACACTGTCGCAGTACCACTGACTTTACTAGATGCTGGCGAAAACTCGACGGATCCGTTCAATCCTGCTGTTGTAGCCGGTTCGGCGCCGAAGCCTGGAAACCTTTTCTGGGCGACTGGCAATGACGCCGATCTTCCCGCAGGGTTGGAGATATCCGAGATACCAAAGCAGGAAGAAGACATGACTCCTTTGGGCGTGGATGAGGGATCTCTCAACGCGTAAGTTTTCCATCCATTGACGTGGACTTTCCCTAACAAAGTATAGTTATTATGAAAAAGTTCACCCCGTGCTTCCTATATTGCCAAGCTCCAAAGAACGTCTGCTGGAGCTTCTTCACCAATGCAACCGTGAAATGCAGGAGATCTTCCTCTACAGCCTGTATACTTTGACACGCGTCAACATTGAGCGCGTTTCCGGCACTTTTGAGAGGGTCACAACGTACGACAACGCGCAAGATCTTCTAATATACTACACTCGACAGCCTGCTCTAGTCCGGTCGACAGCTGTCAACTTGGTATGGCTCCAAAGCATGCTCCTCATGATACTGGACTGCGATTCGCGCGGACCCGATAACTTCGTCTTGAAAGACGGCATTCCAAAACACACACTCATTCAAACCGCCATTAAACTCGGCTCAGATCTGGCGAAGAGCCTTGGGCAGTTGAAGTCAAAGAGATCATCTGACCCTGATGTTGAGTCCGAGGCGAACCTGGTCCGGCGAAGCTGGGTGTCCTTGGTAATACTATCACGCTGGTACGCTATCAGTGTCGCCGACACTAGCGTTCTAGGAACGCACGAAATAGGCGGCCGAGAGGACGAAAGAGTGCTTGGCTCTGTAGCGGCAGGAATCGCTTGTATGTTGACCTTATCTTTACATAGAGACTCTTGTGCTAACTTTTTTTATAGCATATTCCACTTTCCTCAGTGAAATGGTCACCCTAGCCGTCACCGAGCACAACGTTTGTCAAACTAACACTGGGATTGGACGCGTCGTTGGGGCGAACTTGGCAGCCTTTCTTGAACGTCTCTCTGGTATCGATGATTTCCAGAGTCTACCAGAGGCTCAAGAGAACGGCCAATCTCAGAGCTTCATTCAGAGCTTACAGAGTCAACTCTACTGGACGACACGGCTGTTGATAAAGCGACATATCTTTGTATACAGCCCATATGAAATTGTCTTCAGCGCTGAAGAGGTCATCAACGAACTACACAAAGCGACGTTCCAGTCTCGACGAACGACCCCCTTTGATGTTCACAGCTTAGCTTTGGCAACAATGACTCTTCTAGAGGCCTCTGTCCTCCCAGAGTACATACACGAATGTTGGGAAACGCTAAGGAAGGTGGAAGACATCCTCGACTACCGCGAGAAGCGTGCCATCGAGTCACCAGAGCTCGGGGATATCTTCCAGACGCAAAGTTGGGATGCCAAGATTCGTCTCTTCCTCGAATGGCGACGCACAAAATCACAAGAAAGCCAGCTTCATGATCCCAATATAGGCAAAATAGAGTCTGCGGCGCCCCCCGTTGTCGGGCCAAACGAGCAACGCTCACTTCAACACCTCGCCGACCTTGCTGTTGGTGCTGAAAGTTCCGTGGCCGCAAACGCGTCGCCTCCACCCGCCATTCCATCGACCGAGCATAACATGGGCGTAACCTCGCCCAACCTTGCTTCTTCTCTTCCGCCACAGAGCCGTACGGTGGTTGATTTCACCCTTCTTACGAAGGAGGGTTATCTCAATGTCTTTTCCGGGCTGATCTACCGTCGGTCTCGTTAAGGTCCCGGTTTCCTCTCAAATTGTCAGACATCAGAAATTGTTCACAATACTCAACAACTTCTCCCTTCTCTTAGCTTTATTAAAAACAGAAGGAACCTTTTTTCTCTACTTCGCCGGTGTACCATCCTATGTTGTACTTTTAGCAATTAATTCTTCGGATTTCGCTGGCTGTATTAATGCACAAGTCCGACTCATACTGGTTCTCCCCAGGAATATTGGTTGTTACCGTATCTTGAAGTTCAAATCAGAAAAACCCCTTTTCTTGAGATTCCATTCTCTGCTTCGTTAATTTCTAGATTCTTGCTGCTGAATCTCGAAGGCATCATTAGGTACCACATCCTTCCCGAACATTGCAGAGCTGCTTGCTACTCGGGTTGTCTATGCCGGCACAAATCCCGCTTGCTCTATCGGTCCCCCTAGCAGCTCACCTCAGTTTTGATAGTTGAAGACCCCGTACATCCCCTGTATTCCGCCCGGGTCATTTCCTTTGAAGGGATGAGCTGGGAGAATCAAAGAGCTGTTATTAGTTATATTTTGTTGGCTGACAACTACCTAGCCAGTGGACAGATGATGCAAAAGACCACGGATATTACTCCCGAGGTATCTCCATGCTAGATCATAAAAGTAGAAAACTACGGCATCGCTGAAATGCTTCTTGGTTACCTAATAGTTGAGCCTTAACTATTTTCTATAGTAGACATATACTATGAAGCAAGCTGGTTCTAGTAATTTCCTCCGGTGTAGTAACAACATATTCGAATACATCATCAAAGGTCAAATCAACAGATCATAATCCGCAACATAGAGCAACTCATCATAGTATAGGTTAACAGAACACAATATCAAGAATCAAAGCAAAACATCTTAAACCGGAGAAAGACAAGGATAGAAGAGCTATAGTTATAACTAGAAATATGCCGAGTCACCCAGCATCGTTGGTGCACGAAATAACTTATATACTTTTTTGTCCAGCTTACTTCCCCCAAGGAGATAGGCCTTGCGCAAACCGCATCCATATACCCTCTACATTTTCAACAAGCTGCGTAAAGCCGTCGTCTTCGATATGTGTACAGATCCAATTTTCCAGCGTATTTGTTCCCTCGATTGTGGGGTTTGACATGCACTGGGCGAAATCTGTTGGCGTTGGAATCAAGGGCTTCGAATCTGGCTTAATCGTAGTCGAGCAAGGGGTGGGCGATGTGAACAAGGGTGGGATTATACTTGATCGCATTGTTGAACGTGATCTAGTGGTTGGGCTTGAGAAGGTTGTCGGTGAGGCTTGAGGGTTCGGACGTTTGCGTTTCGCTTTTCCTTTCAAGGGAGTGCCTAGGATAGAGTCTCGATTAGCACAAGGGAATTATATAAATTACGCCCAAAGTGAGATCTCACTACTAGTTGCTGACTTGGAAGCAGCAGTATCTACTGGTTTCAATTTTGGCAATCGAGGCTTTGGGTCGGGCTTGTGAAAAGGCAACTCTCTCATTGGGGGTAAATTTTCGTCCAGATCTTGGGTATCGTGGAAGCCTGTATAGCCTGTAGATGTGTTTGGACGCTTGAATCTACCCTCAACTGGGCCATTCTTGGTTCTTGGTGCGGGTATAGTAAAATCTGTAGGGTCAAATGGTGATCTGCTAGTGAAGTTCAGGGCGCTTGTAGATCGAGCCGTGTCACAAAGAGTTATAGACCTTGAGGAGGAGGAAGGGAGGGGGTCCACTGGAGTACAATTGGTTAGTCAGATACTTGCTTTGGTTGAGATATGGGGTGGAACTGTACGCATATCTGATCCGGGTGCTCTAGTTGCACTTGATAGGCCGATAGGCCCTGACTTTGGCAAATATGAAGAGCTTCTCCCTATGGGCTGCGCGGGGCTAGGTTGTGATTCCGAAAATGGACAGTTGATATCGCTGAGCAAGGCTAGAGCTGAGTAGTAGTCACGATCCGAGGAGAACTTGATCTGGATTCGGCGGATCTGCCATAATGTCAGAGACATATTCCCTCCTGGTTTGAGGGCATCCGGGACACACGCAGGTATTTCTCGCCGGATACTTGACAGCTAGACAAGGGGCCTTCACAACAACGGCAAAATCGGGCCGTTTTGAATTGCCTTGCATCGAGTGTATCTGGCTCTCATACTGACTTAGAAGGTCCGTTATGCCTATATCCTCCTTTGGCTGATGTTACTATGCGTGTATAGAGGATCCTCGATAAATGCACTCACTAGGGTCTCGTCATTGCGGAGCACTTTAAAAACAATTGGCCCAGATGGAGAGATGGTACGACGTTCAAATCTCGCAGTAATTTCACCGTTGCCGAAGACATGGTTCCAAGTCAATGGCCCTCTGTAGTCGATGGAAGTGGTAGTGTAGGAAAATTTTGCGAGCTGGAAACGAGCCAAAGTGGTGTGATCCTGAGATTGCTGAGAAAAAGTAAAACGCTGCATGGTGCACTGGCTAGCCGGGTCTGAGCAGACAGCAGGATACAAGTCTGGTAGAATTAATGATAGTTGAAGCCGAATGAATCTGTTCTTGGGAGGTTACATCGAAGACTGAGTCGGCCATAAAGGCAGGTGACCCTGCAAGACAAGTATGACTGTACACAGTCCCTAAACGATAAAGCTAGACTTATGTAAAAAAGGCCATCTGTGTTTCATTCTGTATCGTCCTGAGCCATTAAGAAGCACTCCAAGTATGTACTTCGTATCTGTCACCTAATGGGGTAAGTTGATGCCTGAGGCTCAAAAATCCCGGGAATACCATTGATCCGACCACGCACCTTTTCGCTGCAAGACAGGACCAATCGATCGGAAAACCAAGCTCATTGACCTCAACGTTGAAGAAAGAAATTGATGTCCACACTTGGTCTACTTGTCACTTACGACCCTTCATAGCCGCTTCTGCAACAGTCCTAAGACTTTCGCGTGTTTTGCTCTGTCGCGTCGTTGCGCTTGCAATCGCAGCATCCTTGATTCGCGATAACCCAGGACCGCGCCGAGCTCCTCGCTTTGACCATTCACGTGCGGCTTTATCAGCTTGATTGGCGGAGCATCACTTCGAAGATTGACGAGCGAGACCTACGTGTTGCCAGGCTAACAACGAAGCCGGGAGGGAAATCGAGACGGCGAAACGAATTGAACGATCCTTACGCGTACCGTTGTAGGGCGATCTTCAACCAACCAGCCCTAAGGACCCGATTTCGCATACAGTCTTTCAAAGACTCATTGCAATTGCTTTGAGCAAGCGAATCTGGCTTGGTCTTGTTGGGTGCCAGGGGAAAAGATATCTATCATAGTACAGTCACGCAGGTGACAACTGCGCGAAACAAAGGGCCTTTAGGTCGAGCCCAAAATGGCTGCTCAAACTCCTCGCACGTCCCTACGAGGTAAGCAATGAGTTTCCCTTCCTGTGTCGTCTTGCTAAGAAGCCTGTCAATTCAGAGGGCCTGCGACATGCCCCAAAATCAAATCAACCATTCATTCCTGACACCACACCAGCGCGACGCTCACATATGAACCCGAATCAATCCCCGCCACCGCCATCCCTTGCGCAAGCACATTCAATGTCGCCAAAGAATCCTGATAGCCCTCTTATGTCGAACGAGCCGTGGGAGGTCAAAGAGCATAGGGTCCCCATGTCAACGCGCGAAGTCTGGACACCAGGGAATCGACCAGGGCTGTTCAGTAACATATACGAAAAGACTAAGGCAGTGAAACAAGCAGACTTCTATGACCCGTACTTCCCGCTGAGATTCGTGGAGGTGCCCAAGTGTATGTGACCCTTTGCACTTGCATTCTTTAGGCCACCAGCTAACTCTTAGCCTAGCGGATCATATTTATAAACGCGCTCATTACGGATTGCAATCGGGAATCTCGGACGAAGTCGATTTTGCGCTTTATCATCTCGTTCAAATATCGAATCAACGTGGAGACAAGTTCAAATTCGAGGGCTTCCCATTGTTAGCGGAGAATTTGATGGAAAAGGCCATCGAAATCTCGGTTCTTTCAACTGGGGTCAAGTGGGAGCTGCAGTACGGTTTCCAACAAACTACGGATCGCATCAATTCTCTTAACGCTCTTCATGGCACTCGGGACATACTAGAGAAGATCAAAAAGATCCCGGTCACTGTGCCTGACGATTCGTTAGAGACGTACGAGTTCAATCATTACCTTCGAAATATCAAGGAGGCCACGTTAATTCTTCGAAACATGGTTCTCTTGAAGGAAAACGCTTTCTATATTTCACGTTACGCCAGTGGTCTACTAAGAGACTTTTTGGTAATCTTGATCAACATTCCAGATCAGCCACGGTTTAACGAACTTAAAAACGACGCACTGGACATTGCAGAGGAAGTAACCAAGTACATGAGGACTGATCCAGAAGATCCGCTGTGGATTTCACTGCTCAATTGCCTTGACTCTTCCGACCGCGCCCACGTAGTTCGTGCACTCTGGGCTCTCACTCACTTTTCCACCGAGGTAGAAGAACCGGAAGCGAACCGAGCAATGGACAGCACGCCAAAAGAGACGTTGCAGCAGCTGTACTTCCTCACACTCGTGGACTTAGACAAAGATGTCTTGTGTGGTGCACTTGACTTTTGGTACCAATACTCTCTCTCCCGCGAGAACATTGAGATTATGATGGACGTTTTCAATTTGCGTACCATTTTCATCCCCCGCATGATTGCACTCTTAACGCACGATGGTCGACCGAGCAAGAAAGAAACTGTCCTACAGGAAGAGCAGGTAGCACCGCCGCCGACCGATATCCCACGCGTCCCACCGGAGCTATTAAAGGACTTGATGGAATTATCTGAGCCCGAGCGTAGCTCCCGTTGGCTGCGTTGCTGCTTTGTCGAGGACGCGGACTGTGAAATCACCCAGATTGCACTTTGGCAAGGGTACCAAAGTCGTTTCGCTGACCCTAGGATTCCTGGGGGCGGAGTTCTTCCCGCCGCAGAGTTCATCAAAAACGTCAGCACTACATTTACCAATGCTCAAGCCCAGGTTATCAACGGACCTGGTTCCTCAACGAGGTTCATCATTAAAGGAATTCGACCTCTAGACGCAGCATACACATTTGATGGTTTCCCTTACACTTATTGCAAATGGCAGGATAATTCGAAACCCACGAAAACCTGCCAGCGTGCTTTCAACACACCCACAGATCTCCGCAATCATGTCTATTCAGATCACATGAACCTGGCTTCAACAGATACGCCTGGGCAATATAACTTGGACAGCGCTGAAACGCCCGACCACACCTGCCTCTGGGACAATTGCACCAAATTCCGCTCGTCCGGCCCCAGCGAAAATACGGCGATGGTTGCAGGCCACGTCTCCTCGCATTTACCCGAGGACCGACCTGCAGATGCTGAACCACCTTCCTCAAAGCGCGCTGTACTCCAGGAGCGCATCGTGCGTAAGTGGTACTACATGGATACACCAGTCAGTGGGCAGGGTGAACCCGTGGGGGTTGCATACAAGGCTGCCCTTGTCCTGCGAAACATCGCTAGAAATCTACCCAACGGTATCGCCCCAGGCTTTGATGGGCTCTCCTGGAAGAAGGTTGCTTTCCTCAGTCATCGATCAAAGATTATTGAGGTCTGGGATCGGAATAGATCACTTCGAAAGGAGCTTACCGAGTTGATCATGACCTTAGAAAAGGAGGAATACTATTGATTGAACACATTAGCAGCCAAGTCAATCCCTCCTTAAAATGATCGGGCTTGGTAGCCCGAGTTTATCTTCTCGTCTTTGTCGCCTTCTGTACAAATACCCTGGATTTTTCTCTGATTTCGTTGTAACCCTGATATCTGCGTTCCTTCATCTTACCTACTTTTACACTGGACGGCTGGGAATCAAGACGGCATCAAAAGCCACGAACTTCAACTCCATGGCCGGAAGCCAGAAGATGTGGTTGGCTCGAAAGTGGACTGGAGGCACTCTACTTATATAGCAATAGCTAGAGGCCCCTGAGAACTGATCCTTTTCTTTTCTCCAAGTAATTCGTTCTGTCCCATCACGCAATTACTAGACTAATCAAAAGCTTATATTTAGATTCCTCTATTGGATCCTCTATCAGATAGCAAGACACCTTTCGCCACCTTTCGCACCTCTTAGTTACTATCATCAACGGACCGCCATCTACCCGCTCAGTATTCATACGTTCGTTTCATCAACATCCCATGTCAGCCCAAACTCCGCCCCAACACCCAACATACAAAAAAAAACCAAAAAAATTAAACAGGAATTGCAAGATCATTCCCAACATTCTCCACGACACTCAATCCCTCCCCCCCGAGACACCAACAAGTCCCTGGGGTCTGCCCGCCCGTGCCCGCAATGTTATACGTACAGGCTACATCCGTCCGATCCTGGAAGTAATTCATTGTATTACAGAGAGCCAGACACTCGTCGAATGTAGACAAGACGGTTGACGAGAGCGTTTCTTTGTTCAGTCCCCTGACGTCGGAGTCGCAGTGGATTCGGTAGCGCGTGGAGCCGAGGGATTCTGTGGTTATTGTGTTGTTTGAGGATGGGCAAATCGAGGTGGGGGTAGTCGTAGTGGTAGAGGAAGAGGTAGAAGTTGTGCTTGTGTCTGTGTCTGCGTCTGTGTTTGATGGGGTTGTCGTTGATGTTGGTGTATCTGTTCCATTAGAACCAGAGCCAGAGTGGGACATCGCTGTATCCGACGCTGAATCTAACCAGATGAATACCAAATAATGTCAGCCGTCTAACCCTAAAATAAACCCAGACATCAAGATACACCCAAACGAAAGAAAATAGCATACCACCCCTCGTCAACCCAACTCCCAACCCAACCGCAAGCCCGATAACAGCAAGACCAAGGACCCCCACGGCAACAAAAAGCCAAAATGTTGTTCTGCGCTTCTGGCTTCCAGTAGCGCCCGTCATCAAAGCCTGCGCCTCGGGTTTTGAAAGCGGAACTGGAGGGTGAAGCGCTCCCTGAAACGCTGCATAGGGGCCTGTGAAACTGGCAGCATGGCTGTATGCTTCTAAGCCGGGTTAATTATGTAGGTGATATTGATGGACATTTGTATCCGTGACCTCCTTGAAGGAGTCTGTTGTTGTTTGGGGTTGTGTTGGGTTCATTGTCTTGATTGAGATTGAAATGGGGATGGGGATAAAGAGAGTATTCGCAGAAAAGAGACATTATATACCTAATTGGAGCGACGGCTCCGCTGTATGCTCCATGAGATTGACTGTTTCAGTGTTGAAGCAGTACCTAGTAAATCACTATCGCTAAGGGCCGCCCAGGGGCGACACCTACACATGTCACAGTCTCGTTGAATGTAGGTAAGCGCCCTGGCACAAACCGCATGAGTTATTTTTACCATAGACTATAGGGGTACATAATTGCGGCTCAATGAAACTTGATAAATGTAGCTATGGAATCTTTGTATAATAAGGGCTCTCGAAACTACGATGTACAGTGATAGGGCCGAGAATTTATATACGGAGTATGCTCTTGGAAATCACAGTTTATGATGAGGCGAGGTGGGGTCGTTTGCCTTACAACCTGATAGTTATAGCTGGAATATAAGGTCCCGGTAGGAAATCGGGACAACTTCAGCGCCCAGATTAGACAAACACAGCCCAGGTATCATTGGCAGTCAAGTAAACTATTAACGTATTTTGGCCATGCACGTTGGCCATGCACGTTAGCCAAACTTTCTTGATTACGATGACCCTCTATGAAGGAATGAATAGGAGGGTGGGCAAGTCTTGAAGACTGATTTATAATCAACTGGCGAAATGAAGTTCAACTATATTACCACATTCATGATTTCATAACATTCCATATGTTCATATTGTACATGTACAACAAGGCCACTGGAGCTTGAGCATACAATCGAATGGGGAAGAAAAATAAGTTAAATGCGAGCTAGCGCCAGTCTAGAAGACATGAAAAACCACATATGTACAGAAGCTGGTGGGAAAGCCGCAGTAGGAACAAAAAGGTTAAATATGTAATCATAGCATGTTTGGTGGAATTTCAACATGGCAAGAGGGAAACTACTCCCAGACATTAGAAAACAAATCGTCGGATCCCCCAAACCCGCCTGCCGGTTTAGATGAAGAATTCGCATTAGTACTCGTGATAGTGGGGACTGGCGCTGCGCTGGCCCAACCGCCGAAGTCTTCGTCCTCTGTTACGCTGGGTGCGGGTGGTTTAGACGATGTGGTAGTGGAAGCTCCCCAGCCAGCACCGATGTCGTTTGCTGTAAGAGTGTCGGGGAGCTTCATCATAGAGGATGATGGCTGATGAGCAGGGGGGTTAGATGGCGCAGCAGGTTCCGGGGTGCTCCATGCGTTCAAACTTGAGCCCCAGGGATCGATGGATGCTGAGTTCATGCTGAGGACTGGAGCTGCGCTTGCTGGTTTGGGCGCTGGTGCTGGTTGAGGCGCCGGGTTACTGATGTTGAAGGCAGACTTTAGGTCCATCTCGGGAGAGGCCATCGCCGGGGGTGAGCGGACCGGAGGTGGAGAGATTGAGGATGTAGGAGCTTGGGGAGAAGAAAATCCGAAAAGGTCATTGGACAATGATGCGGAGGGAGGATTGGGCTTGGGTGCTGGGGGAGACTGAAAGTTGGAAAATCCAAAGTCGTGTCCGTTAGATGAAATTGAGGTAGTGCGTGACTGGGGTTTTGCATGCGGAATGGTAGGAGATGTGAGGCTATCAAACAATCCACCCCCTGCGCTACCGACAGAGGCCTTGGGGGACGTGACCTTCGGTGCCGCCGGGGCCGACTTGGTGCTGGTGAAGTTCGTCAAGCCTGCAAAAGGCGATGGCTTCTCGGTGGGCCTGTAAGCCGGAGGCGATGTCGGAAAGCTCAGCCCACTGAAAGCGTCGTTCAGCCCACCCATGTTGGATGAAGAAGTCGACTGTGGTGCAGGTGAAGCCATATCTCCAAACGAAGGCGTACGCTCATGTTGGGCCGGCGCAGGTGGGGCCTTGGAGTATAGAGATAGAATAGACTGTTTGAGATCTGGTCTAGACATTCCGCCCGCCGGTGTAGACGCAACGCTGGCGGGTCGGTTTGTAGCTGGCTGGGAACTTCCAAAGAAATCGAGGCCGAGCAATGAGTCTGCGGGTTTATGTGTCGGTTTAGGTGCGGGTTGCGGTTGCTTTGGAGGAGCCCTGATTGAAGGCTCCGTGGTGCTGGGTCGAATTGGGGGGGATATGTCATCCGCGAAGAGATCGATCGAGGCCTGTGGGCGATGCACTGCTGGCTGGGCGCCTGCCACTCTTTGCGAAGCAGAACGCTCTATCTTTGCTTTTTCCTGAACAACAGCGAGAGGCTGACCGGTTAGCCGAGCTCAACAGCAATGTAAAAGTATCAAAATTTCAACTCACAACATCGTCGTCGCCGACATCCAATGTGGCGGGATCGGGCATCCCACCCTCCATAACCCACCGTTTAGATTCATATTTAGTTCTGATAAAGTTTTCTATTTTCCTACTCAAATTCATTAGTGACATTCTTGCGAGCAATCCAAATCACGGTTACAAAGACCACTCACGCATCTGATGGAACGTGGTCGGCCCGCAAGCCCGCTTCCCAGTACCTATTGCCACATGTTAGTATCACGTACGTCCGGATACCGCTGGGGACACAAACTTATTGGCTCGTGCATTGCCCCATCTCACTACACTGTGAAGTTGCTCGTCGGTCCAAGCATCAAGATCCACAGATTTCACGCGACTGATGTGAGTTCCCATGCCCCTATGTATGCCCGAACAACGAATGCAAACGAATATTCCGAGGTTCCAGGACGCCCATCGTGGGTCTAAACAATACGTCGTTAGTGACCGCCAAAATAAGATTGTAGTGCGAAGTGGGCGATTGGGACGTTGACTCAGGACACTCACGCTTATTGCGTTTACAATCGGCGCACGTCTTGTTTCCCTCGAGCTTCAATAATGCTTTGATAGTCTGCTGGTTCTGAGCCGCCTGGGCGGGGTTTGGACGACGAGACATGACTGTTTGAAACCCTCGGTCTAATTGGAGCCTTGAGGAGGTAATCGAAAGAGAGGGATAAGGAGGGGAGAACAAGAAGTGGATGACAATGGAGTAACCTGGAGATTATCCAACAAGTGGCGGTTCGGATGCGGTGTCGGGAGTCGGGGGCCTGAGGCAGAAAACTGTGGCTGCCCCATACGGACCCTTAGCACGTGATAGCGGCTACTGCCAATTTGGGATGATTCGGGGACAACTCTTTTCCCAATTATTCTACATCTTCGCTCCAAGCTTTTGTTATACGGTCTAGGGGAAATCTCTAAAAGACCTCCACGTTCCGACACCCCTGTACCCTTCTGAGTCCCAGTTGGTGATCTTGCTCGGAAAAGATGGGAGGATACCCTGGAGGCCGCTATCATGCGCGATGACCACAAAGATCTCCGCAGATCCGTCAAGAATCTGGAATTTCTCAATAGCAGCCTTAATATCAAATTGAGATGCGTTAGCCATCGAATTCGGCTTACAAAATAGGGTGGTTCGGTAGTTTTCCCCATTCGTTCCGTCTACTGGACGGATTTTCTCAATAATACCCCCAGGGTATGCAGATGGTAATGAATACCGAAGACTGAGAAGGCCATCATCAAGTGGCGATTGGTAGATGCTGTCCGGAAGAGGCAACTGCACTGAAGGACGAAATACGCCAGGGGGGTGAGCAATGTCGCCCCCGAGAATCTGAATTTGTCCTCGAAGGTGCGAGCAAGGGCACTCAAATGATCATGAGCTATGATATTAGTTCCAGCTAAGGGGAGGATTCTTCGAGCAAATCACTGTGTCCCTTTGTTTGCAAAATGCAGAAGCTGCCGTCGCCGAAATCGTTAATGCCCGGGAACCCTCCAATCTCCTGCGAAGCAATAGAGAGATCAAGCTCGATAACTACCGTGGCAAGTTGCATACGGCCAGGATATCATAACCAAATAATACCTTTTCCGGAGTAGTAGGTGATTTGGTGTGTTTGCCGCTTCCATCCAGTGCAACATCTACGAAAGAGAGGCCCCCGAAGCCGCGGCCTTTTCAATATAGTTTGTTTATTCAATAACAATCTTCCCTGAACTGTTCTGCGTCAGTGGGGAATTTGAATAAGCTAGAAGGTATAACAAGTTTCGGAACCCAGGACTTGTACCGGAACACAGATTTAGCCCTAATTACGATTTGGCCCCCGAATAATTTTCTCAACAAAAGCATTGAATATAGGCTCTAAAGAGTGTCCAATGGAACTAGCCACAATTCCATAATATATCTGCTTTAAGTGACCCAGAGTAGATGCTTTTATGGCGCACTATCATGTATGATCATGATCGTACTTCGGATACTCTATCAAGAGCCCCGGGCTTCCCTAAATCATCGCCTCAGATGCTGTCGAAGATTCGAGTCCTTCGGTCACGATGCTTGAGTGGCTTGATATTGTCATCAAGGTTAGAACAATTGAAGCAAGGCTCTGATCACCGGAGAAATACCTCTGCAGATAGAAATACGTCCCCAGAATAGCCAGGATGCTGCCCCCTGCAAATGCCGTGGCGAGGGGTAACCCAACAGGGTACTGGGGACTATCGCCTGTTCTCCATGCGCGAAGAGGAATCGTGGCGTGTGGGACATCTAACTGCTGTTAGTATCTTGTCATGTTTGTTTTATTATAGAGGGTATGAGTTCTTACAGACTAAGGTGACCGAAGCGAGGAGTGAGTAGCTATCACGGAGTATCAGTTTGAGTTCTGCTCTTGTATTCAAGGTCACTTACCCCTATGCTGCGGTAGCAAATGTCAAGAAATAGAATGTCAGAATTGTGGGTGTTGAATCAGGCCATGCTGAAAGCACAACGCAACAGGTTATTTGAAGAATCTTTACTCTGTGAGTAGATGCTCTTAGCTTCAAAGAAGATTGGGAAATACTGATATTACTGCCGGGGGAACTGAGATTTGAACACGCCATTGCTTCCAGTCGCTGATGGCATTGAGAAGAACGTTGCTCACGACGGATATAGCATATCCGCCGAGTGGTATCAAGTTGACGGTGTGCGTGCTAGGATATATAAGCTTCTTCCTGTTGGTAAATCGTAAAATGATTGTACCTGTAAAATGCTTGTCCGTCTGCGTTCTCAAGGCCCTACTACCGAAGACTTGTGTCCGAAGTAGACAGTGTGCATAAGGTCGAGTAGTAGTCTCAAGTTAGTGTTGACGTCTTCCTTGGCCAGAATGAAACAACAGCACACTTCAAGCTTCTTACTCCAACACTTGGCAGAGATGGGATTTATATGCTTGGAGTGAGCCGTTCTTTATTTCTCTGCAAATCTCATGTACCGAAGAAGAAAAGGTACATCCTCATGGCTGCCGGAACAGAGCCTCCTCTCTACCCGGCCTGCCTTCCTGGATAAAATGGCACTTTTGACAGCTCAACGAGGTGTTCTCATGTTTGTAAGCATGACCACTGCCTGTTGCTCCCATATTTACTTACTAGGAACTGGCTGCACGCAGCGTGATCAGGACTTTGCCGATATTGGACCTGGGCCACAACTGGAACTTGGAAGACATTTTGGCCCTTTGCACAAGGTAATATCAACCATATTTACAAGACTAGTGTATTTAGCTAGAATCTTGTCAAGCACCCTACTATGGGATATCCCAACGGCACTGAGCCCGTATTTCAAGTAGTAGACACTGATGACAAAGTGTATGTGTGTACCCTGATGTCAAGGAGCACAAGCTCACGGTGAACTACAGAGGAACCCTCAAAGATCTTCTAGGCTCACGAACTAGCTATGATCTGTGGCATGTCGATCAGACTTTCACTTCCAACACCCCTGGTATCACCTTTTGTGGGTTCTCGAAACCCCTGCATCGGATGGGGGAGATACCGCGTTCTCCTCCTTGACTGCAGCATACAATGCCCTCTCACCAGGATTTCGCGAAGGCCTTCATCATTTGAAGCTTTTACATACTAGTGCTAGCGTCGGTAAGGTTGCCAGAGTAGGTCAAGAGCGGGATCTCAAGGAAGCTGTTAAGACAGAACATCCGTTGGTTATATCTCAGCCGGTGACGAAAGAGCCGGTACTGCTCATGAACCCAACAATTGCTCGACAGGTAGTCGGGTATAAGCCTAGCGAGTCAGACTTGCTGTTAGGCTTTCTTCACGAGCACATTCGGTCTTTGGACTTAACGTATCGAGTGCCCTGAGAGAAAGGGACGGTTGTTGTTTGGGACAAGGTACGTAACTACATCTACTGTGCACTTACCAACTGCAGAGCTTATACTTCTATAGAGGGCTGTTGCTCATTCGACGGTTCCGGATTTCAAAGATGGAGAGCGTCGCCATATGGTCCGCACAATTTCGTATGGGAGTCAACCATAACCTTTGTAAACACCTCCAGGATATATAAGTTGAATAAATCAAATACCTCAACTCATCACGCCATTCCGGAGCGCCGTCCCCTTCTCTCCCCTTGACGCCCGCTAAATCTCAAATCAACCCATCACGCCTTGGCCTTAGCATCCCCCTCACCCTCCTTAAACTTCAAACTCACACTATTGACACAATGCCTCTCGTCCGTGGGAGTCGAATACCCCTCGCCCTTGAACACATGCCCCAAGTGCCCTCCGCAATTTGTACACGTAATCTCCGTCCTCTCCATCCCAAACGTACTATCAACATGTCTCGCAACCGCCCCAGGAATTGAATCGAAATAGGCGGGCCATCCACACCCGGACTTGAACTTGTGAGTCGCTTTGTAAAGCGGCGCATCGCAGCCGGCGCAGCTATAGACACCGTCGGACGGATGGTGCGAGTCATATTCGCCCGTGCCAGGTCTTTCGGTGCCTTTCTGGCGAAGGATGCGGAATTGTTCTATACAATCGTTAACATCTATACCCAGTTCAGATTACTGCAGAGATAAATATACCTGGACTCAGCACAGCACGCCACTCATCATCACTCTTGTTAACAGCGGGCGGGGCCATCTCTGTCTTGGGTTCGACTTTGGTGCTTGAACTGAAAAAAGAGCTCAGGAATGGGATGGTTGGCGCGGATTTGAGCAGGGTTTTTATAGTGGGGGATGGAGGAGGAGGGACTCGGAGTCGGGCGGCGGGGGATCGGATGAGGGGTGATGATGTGAGGAGGCGGAGGGAGGCCTGAAGGAAACGCATTCAGCAGTTAGGATTCTTTTGTGTTCCTCTGTATTATAGGATAAAGTGGGATGTTGCGCTCGGTAGTAGAAGAGCTATATGCAGGAGTTAAGGGGTGCACAGACTTGGTAATTTTGGATGATGTTATGCGGAGCTCGTGGCTTCAGTAGGCTTTACGTCATCTCGATAAGGTCGATCCAGCAGCGAGTCCAGCAGCGAGCTTGCGCACGGTGGCGAGTGAGTCCGTAACGAGAGTAGGTGGGTTGGGAAAATGCATGTGAGATAGGGTCTCTTGAGTCTTGGTGCAAATAGATATAATGTACTCCGTAAATACCTATCTGATGACCGGCTATATATTTCCGATGCCAATAGCTTCAAGTTCCTTGGTAAACCAGAGCTCTGGTATTTCTTTGGAACTTAAAACAACCTTGCAGTTCACACTCTTCTAGGCTGTGGTCTAGAACACACCAGATATTGTCTTCTATCTTCGCGAATCGCCTTCGTCCCATTTTGTTGGCTATAATTAGACACCTCTTCCGTTCCTCCTTTTTCTTCGATTGTCTGCTCCTTTTTCGAAATTGGACAACTCGAGGACTTCCGACGTTTTGAGAAAAGACAGTTCGATTCTGCTTGAATTATCATCGCTACGAAGTATTTCAGAGTACGGAGTATAGTTCACCTGCAGCATCTTCAGGACAGATAAAATCCCGTGACCAGGAGATCGGTCGGAACATCTCCATTCCCTCCGGCTTGTTACTGCTAGGTATCATTAATTCCTTGTCAGCCAGCCTTCCTCGGTCCCTTCTGAACCCTGCTTTTCACTCTCCCTTTCCTTTTCGCGCTCTGTTTGTTCGCCTCTACCCCCTCCGGTCGAACACCGCCAAAGTGTCTTCCTTATTAATGCCCCGTGCCATCTCCTTCCCACCGGAGGTCGACACCGGGCCGCGTCGGCTGGCTCCGGACCACAATATGTCTCTCAACAAGGCTGGCAGGCGAAGACGATCGAGCAGTATCATTTACCAGGAGCCTGCCGAATCCATTGAGCACACCAGCGACCAGGCGGCTCTACCAAATCTGAATGCGAACTGGGTTAATGCCAAAGGTGAGTGATTTGCGTGAGCAGTTGCTAAACCCTTATTGGACCCCTTCTATTCTCCCAAGTTGTTTTCAAAACAGAATATACATGCGGATGCTAACAAAGTTCGCTCCGTTGCAGGCGCCTGGACCATTCATTTCGTTTGTATCGCGGCTCTGAAGATTTTCTACGATATCATGCCCGGCGTTTCGCAGGAGACCTCATGGACCCTCACCAATATCAGCTATATGTTCGGTTCCTTCCTTATGTTCCACTGGGTGCGGGGTATCCCCTTCGAATTCAATGCGGGTGCCTATGACAACCTGAACATGTGGGAGCAAATCGACAACGGCGACCAATATACCCCGGCCAAGAAGTTCCTTCTCTGTGTCCCAATCTGCCTCTTCCTCCTCAGTACACATTATACCCACTACGACCTGACGTATTTCACCATTAATTTCCTTGCTACCCTGGGAGTCGTCATTCCTAAACTACCCTTCGTACGTGGCCCCGCATTGCAGCTGACAGGGATTGCATGAGTTTTGCTAACGCGGATGACAGTCTCACCGATTGCGGATAGGTTTCTTGTCTGATATACCTGAGGAGTAGCGGAAATTCCTCTTTTTCCTTTTTTTCTTTTTCCTTTTATCTTACATCTCTTTATTCTTGAATTCCGTTCACTATCCTTCCTTCACATTGTGTTTTTATTCCCTCAGACTACTCTCTTACGTACTCCATACCTTAATACCTACCACCCGTTCAGGAAACATACTGTTGGCGAAATTGGGGCGGTTGTCTCTGGGCGAAAGGAACAATATAAATCTAAACCGACATTACATACCCTTCGCGAATCGAAACAACGCAGGCTTGAAAGAAAATGGCACATGTACACCAAAAAGAGTGGGGATAGAAGGTGTTTGGCGAGTGGTTATAAAGCGAGATTCTACTAGCAGATATCCCAATATTCTTCTAACATGAGATTATTTTGCTATTCTGCAAAATGACGCGTAATGGCAGATGTCTGATTGACTGATTGTTGAGTGGCTGTTATCTCCGGCAGTCAAAAGACAAGAAAATACAAGACCGCGCTATCAACAAAGCTCTGTAGCATAAATCTGAAACAATTGCAACAAAAATAGATCGATCAAAAAGGAGACAGCACACATTATTGGCGCTACCGGGAAGAACCCAGGGCAATGAAGTTCCGATCTGATTCAGACGAAAGTTGAGGTCATTTTTCGATTAGCATCGTTTCTCCTCTCCTCTTACAGAGTAAAGGATAGCTTCACATCATTCTGCAGTGACACTTCCATGGGTTCCTTCGAAGAAGAGGTCTCTCTGCCTCTATTACACCCCGCCAAACCCCTCGCGTTCGAGCTAGTCCAACATGTCGCCATTTTCTTCGAAGAGAGGCTCCGTGCGTGCCCCTCAACGCGTCGTGTCGCGGTATACTAATTGATTTTGACCAGACACCCAAGGACTCAATCTCCTTCTAAGCACCCTCAGCTCTCATTCGGACGCGTCTACGCCTATATTCGTCCCATCCCCGCAACACCTCGCCCTCGCCGCCACATTCCTCGTCCACCCTTCCACCTCCGCCCGACCCAAGACCATCGAGGAGGCGGAAGCACCTATTGTTTCCCTGCGCCTATTACGGCTAGTGACCAGTCTTGTCGGGCCAGATGCCGCGCAGCTTACCACGGCATTCCACTTCACGCATTTTGAGAGGTCACGGCATGGCGGACGCCGCCATAACGACGGTGCGCACTCTTCCACGAACAAGGTAACGGCCAACGGCGAGCGGAAACCGCTAAACTTGGACCGGGATATCGATATTGATCTCGCACAGTCAGCCTCAGTCTGGTCTAGGGCGGAGGATTTTTGGCACGCTGTCGGCTGGGCTTTCAACTGTGCCGTCCTTCACCCGGCGCGATGGGAGCGCTGGCGTGTCTGGGTAGAGTTCATGTGTGAGGTGTTGGAAGATGATTGGCGCGAGCGCCTCAGGAAGAAGGAACAGGAACAGGATCCTGCAAAAGGCGCGCAAATTCTCCAAGAGAGTCTCATATATCAATACATCACCGATTCCACTCATGGCTTTGGCCGCCATCGCCGTATCCTGCGCGCTATCTTCGCCGATGGCAGTGCCAACGCCGTCAACGAATTCCGCGAGGTCTTCCATAAAGAGCTGAAGCTATCGCGGACGAAGGAGGCCAAAGACAAAGAGAAGAGCAAGCGAGAGGAAGCAGTCGACATCAATGCAGAGCAGTACGGCGACTTCTACTCAGACCGTGAAGACGACGAATTCTCCTCCGGCCGCGAAACAAAACGCCCACGCAAATCAGCAGGAGCAGGCGTAGGGGTAGCAACTAGAACTTCCAAACGAACCGCCGCCCCTACGACGACGCCTACACCCAAATCTATCCCCGACCCAGGCGTGGCCCTCGACATGGCAGCCGCGTCCACCCTGCTCGGGGACATGACCTCCCTCGCCCTCCGGCAGCGTCTCCTCCATATCCTCTCAACAGTCTCCCAATACGCTCCAAAACACTTCATGGAGCTCCACGACCTCTACCACCTCTTCGTCGAAAATATCAGACCCCTCCCCCTCCCCATCTACCAATACTTCATCTCCCCCTCCGCCCTCCCCTACTTTTCCGACTCCGCCCGCACAACCCTCTGCGAATGCCTCCTCCTCCGCATGCGCGAGCACGTCGCTCCACCAACAGAAGATCTCTATCTCAGCCAATCCAAGCTCGAAAAATGCTTCCTCCCATTCGCCGCATCCACATCCAGCCTCTCCGACAACGTCAAAGTATCGATTACCCTCGAAGCCCTGATCGTCCTATTAGCAGAGAGCCACATGCTCCATGTCACAGACGAAATGAAATACCTCGTTAAAAAGGGGATCATCAAACGCGCTGAAAAGGCACAGTTTGAGACGCGCAAGAACCAGCTGGCGCGGTTGTCGGAGAATCTGGAGTGGTGTTGGTTGGGTGAGAGTGCGGAGCGGTTGACGTTTCTCGTTGAGGAGGTTATTCCGTTGACTTGTGATAATGGTGGTGATGATGGGGCTGTGGGGTCAAGTCAGGCTGGGCCTTCTTGACTTTTGGGTTCTATCTTCATTTGCGTCTGTTGGTTGCTTTGCGTTGCATTTTTGGCTGAAGGGTTGGTTAAGGGGATTGTGCGTTATGGGCACTTAATTATAGATACCCTGGTTTTCATATTGGGATTGAATCTTGTTTGTTTCAAGTTTTGTGATGAGTATGTGTAAGCCAGTCTACTAGAATCTGATAGATGGGTTTAAAGAACGGCCAGTCAAGAAATGTATGGGTGTAAAACGAGCTGTAAAGAAAAGCTAATGAATCCAACAACAGGGGTAATGGGCGTATTTGTTCCAGGATCACCTCCAAGACAAAACACCATCTCTAGATAAATCATGCGCAATGTTACCAACAGTAACAAAAGTGAAGACCAGCTGGAGCAAACAACAAGACAAGTTGGATTTACCGAGGCGGCCTAGGCCCGATAATCTGTCTCCTTGCACCTCCAATACCTAACCCATGGCCACCTTTGTTCTGGTTATCACCACCCATAAACCCGTATTGGTGTACATCCCAAGCGCCGCCGGGTCCTGCACCCTGTGATGGGTCCTTGAGGCCCCTTGACGCAGCTTCCTGTGTCTGCTTCTGACCCTCCTCCCATTCTCTCTGCCTTTCGCGCTCGCGCTCCATTTCCCGTTCTAGGAGGGTCTTCGACGCCCATCCGCCGGCCTTGGTCTTTTGCTGAGACGCAGCTCGACGACTGTTTTCGGCGTCGACTTCGGATGTAGATGTAAAGTCTTGAGGACGATGAGCGGCAGGTCTAGAAGGTAGCGGCGCGGGGTTTGATGAGAGGAAGCGGTCGACTCGGCTTTCTGATGCTTGAGGCTTTGCAGAGGGGATGGCGGTAGGGTCAGGTAGAGGTCTAGGTGGCATGGGTGGAGGAGTTTCGACCTCAGCGACTGAGTCCTGATGATTTTCCCACTCACCGCGGAGGAGACGTCGTTCCGATTCGAGGGATGATAGGTCATAGCTTGGCTTGGGAGGCACTGGGACGGGGCGGTTCCTGGTCTCCGTGGGCTTGGGATTCTTAGCCACGGGAGGTTGACGTTCGGATTGGTATTGGCGTTCTCTCTCTTTCGCAAGCTCTAGTTCACGCTCCAGTTCTTTGATGCGCTGGATTTCCTGCGATTCAACCGGCGATGGGTGAGAGGGTGCGGCTTGCGTTGCTTGGTATTGGCTGAGAAATTGGCCGTTTAGACGAGTGTCATTGGCTTCTCGCCGACGTTGTCGTTCTTGCTCGAATCTCTCCTCAGCTTCCTTCTCCTCGCGTGCTCGGAATTGATCTTCTTCTTCCCACCGCCGCTGTTCCTCGCCCCACCGTCTCCGTTCTTCTTCAGCGTCCCGCCGCTCTATTTCCTTCAGGCGAGTTGCTTCTTCAGCCCACCGGCGCTCTTCTTCCGCTTGAGCACGTGTTTCTTCCGCTTCGCGCTCTGCGCGGAGGGCATATTCTGCCTCTTCCCGTTCTCGCCGAGACTTTGCCTCTTCTTCGCGCATGCGATTCTCCTTCTCCGCTACACTAGGGACATGTGGAGATGCAGTGGTAATCTGTCGGCGAGCGCCAAATGTGACACCTTGATTTGCTTGACTAGCACCACCCATGTAACCGTATTGATGGATATTCCAGGCCGGCTGCGTCACATGCTCATCCGTCTTTTTGCTCCAGCTACTGACAGCCGCAGAAGGTGACTTTCCGGGACTTGAGCGGCCGGAGGCAGGGGAATTGACGTCGCTTAGCCCTCGGTTCCTGGGAGGGGTGTACGGGCCTTGGCTGGAACCAGTCACGGAGGGACTTAAGGCGCTTGCCTTACTCTGTACCCCAATTGCGCGAGGAAATTTGCCGGGCTGGATAGCATACGCTCTTCGGCTAAAGGATGCGATGCACTGAAGAACTTGCGCGGGATCTTTGGATTCGTAGAGATCGACTGTGAGGAATACGTCATGGGGAGGAAGGCTGAGAGGTGGGAGTTGACAAGCTCGGAGGAAATGCGATATGTTTTCCATCTGGACGAACGGCATGGACGAATGTTTGTACTTGACACCGGGGGAAACCGCAAGATTCAGGAGCCTAGATTGCGCGTTTGTTAGCAACTCGAAAGACCAATTGATAAGTGCCCTTTCGTCCTACCTGCAAAGTGCGACACCATCCTTGAGCGCTTCTAAAAGATTACCAGGTGCTAGCCTCTCGCGCAACACTTCCTCAATCCAGGATCGGACTTCAGCGGCAGCTTGTGGGGTGTAGCGGGACAAGCGCATGTTGCGCAAGTCCTTATCTAAGGATGTAACGGAGGCCATTATCAGAAATATTGGTGTAGAACTTGATCAGTAGGCTTTTCTGAACATAAAGATAGTTGTCAGAAAGCGCCAGGTGGCTGTATCTGGGCCTAAAGGGAGGGGTACGGTCGATTAACAGGCGGCTGGGAATGACGTAACAGGGTTCAGTTTCGAACGATTGACTTCCAGCACAGAACAAATGAGCGATGAAGTAGATACAGATGCGACAGAAAGATGAGAAAGACGTTCCCGGGGAGTTGTCTAGTGACAGGAGAAACTAAGAGAGAAAACGGACTCGGAATGCCCGTTGGGCTCAAGCCTCAACTAACTATTTACGGTACGAGTATGTAAGCCGATGACGTCTCATTGCGGCGCAGCTCGGAAATTCATCTCTCTCCAGCAGTTCCTCGCGACAGCCACAAACGGGTACCTATCATTTACCTCTATAAACAATTGCAGATGAGTCCGATCAATAGCCTGTGGTTCAAGTGGAAAAGCCTTCGTTTACCCTGGCGAAGATCATTTCTCATCGGTATGCTGCCATCATCCCCTTCTTCCTAGAGTAAGACATCTAACAATGCTCTCTACCAGGTCACGATCTCGCTGGAAACACGTTCTGGGAGTTCAAAGACACATTAAACGCAGGACGATTTCGCCGAATCATCAGGCCTAAACCCAGAACCCACTTATCCGACGTCCAAGTGACCCGTGAGTCGCTCTTTCTACATTCTTGCCGGTTCGCGAAAATCTAACTTGGCCCTCTATTATGCAGCGCAATGGCACCAATGGCTTCGATACGTCCGACCAGAACCCCCATCGATTAAGGAGCAGCTCGAGGACATTCAAAGGCAGGAACGAATTTTGGTGCTGGCTGAAATACAACGGAAACGATGGGAGACTGAACAAGCTCAATTGGATAACCCGGGGATGCAACAAACGGGACCTGCAACACGAACGAATGACCCGACATTAGGCGCTGCGGCTTCTTCGGAGACGGGGGGTTCGACAACCTCACCTGGTTCTCAGGCGAAACCCCCAAGCCGCGACCGAACAGCAGCCGCTAAGAAAGACCCTTTCTTTAGGCCAAAAGATGTGCCAGGCCAAAACTTCCAGCCTGAGTCCTGGACTCCTACGTCTTCTAAAAAGTGAGACGTTCCCGGACTAGTGTGAAATATGTTGGATAAATGGATTACATGGGGTTGAAATAAGGCAGCTGCCAACAACGCCGCCTCAAAATTGAGTGCCCCAACTAGCTCCGCGCAAGATCCACGATCGGTGGCTCTTGGTTTTGCTTGTTCTTCCCGCGTATCAACTGGGCTTGCTGATAGCGCACGCGGTTAGTTCAATTTATGTATGCAGCCTGAAGAAGTCTGTTGAATCTAGGGCTGCTCGCCGATACGACCGGCTCTGCCTTTTGAGGATATGACATGCCCGTTCTTACTGAGCGGATTTCCTTGTTACATTTCGGAAGGGACAAACTACTTTCTGTATACTACATGTTTGTATATTACATGCCTTTCAGTGTGCGTAACGCAGTGTTCGTGCTATGTGTAAAGCGTCGAAATGTCTGACTGGATGATATCTTGTATTATGTGAAAAATGCACAAATGTATGCTCGCAGATCTAGCACCTCTTTTCCTGATTCGAGGTGTTCCCAGCATGTAGAACAAGTAAAAAAGCCTCTAAGCGCCAAAACCACCATTGCTAATTTGAGAAGAAATCAAGACAAAAGATAGCCATCGCAACAATGCAACATAAAAATAACACTGGTACACAGTACAAGACGATATATAGGTAAGATGATATAGAGCGCTTTTGTCTAGCAAAACACGGCTTCTAGGGCTTCCACATCGCCGCCTGCTTTCCGCACAGCTTGCAGTGCGGCCTCACCCAGCTTGCGGCGTCGGTCTCGGGCTTCTAGCTCTCGCCTAGCTTTCGTCTTGGAGCTGCCGCTGGGAGCTACTCCAGTGAGGATTTTTTTGCTGTCCTGGGGACCGAAGTTTACGAATGACACTGTGGCGGACTTTTTGTTCTCCTTTGGACTTCGAGATAGGTTATTGGATCCTTTGAGCGGCTTGGGTGTGCCTGTTGATTGCCCTGATAGTTTCCGGCTGTGAGAGCGGCGAGGTACAGCTTTCATTGCAAGTCCGGTACGGATGATTGGTCTAGACTTCGGCGAAGCATTTTCTTCAAGAGATAGAGTTGGCGACGGTGATGTATTAGGAATATTAGGCGTCTTAAATGAAGAAGAGTCGATATATGTTTGCAGCGCAGGTGCTGCGTGGTTGTAAGGATGATTATCATGAGCGTTGCTGATTGCTGATATGGTGGATGAAGGGAAAGACGAAGTGATATCAAATGAGGTAGGGTCTAGTTGTATCATGAGCCCACCTTGGAGAAGATCACTATGGTCGGCAGAGGTTTGAATCGGCCGCTGTGAAACTGGAGATGCGATCATTTGTTGGTATGAAGCGTGTCGTGGTGCCACCCCAGAGTGCATACAGGTCCACCATGTTTGAGTATCGTGCCCTTGAAGCTCAGGCGTGAACTGGAATGCTGATGTACTCAAAGAATTGGAATTCCAGGAAGACATTGACTGAGGATCCGAGGAATGTGGAGAGGGGAAAACCTCATGTGCAGAAGGAGGGCTGGGGGTCAAAGCGGAGGTGTTTGACTGGTTGAAATACCTCTGCGGCTGACTGGGTAATGCAGTGGTCGAGGGGGAAGACATGGGGATAGCGGGAGAATGAGTCAAGTAGTCTGACTCAAAGCGCTGAGCCATCCCCGTTGATGCTTGAAAACTTTCCGATGTGTTATTCATCTGGATAGGTGCATGTTTGTGGGAGATGTTCTCTTGTTGAATAAGGATGTCAGAGGGAGGTGGCGACAATGGTAGACACTCATCAGAGTTACGGGTGACATAATTTTGCAGCCTTTGAGCCCAAGCTTCAGGATAAGCCATCCTGCAGGTGTTCTTGAGAACCGGGAAGGAGCGCATCAAGCCGGGGGAGAAGCTTTGCTTGCGCAACGGACCGCGGCGATCATTAGATTCTCGGTGATGACGGATATACTTTGGTGTTAACGAACCTCCCTTGGCTTTGCGGCCGGGGGTTTGTGGAGGGGTGGAAGGCGTTGAGCGAGGCTCGGAAGCCCGAGGATGCCCAATGGAGGGGACTTCGACTTCAACGTTGAAATTTGAGACAGCTGGAGGTTGAATGCTTTGCTGGAAAGCAAGACTATTTTGTTCCGTAGAATAGTCCGTATTTTGTGACAGACACCAAGTGTCTATGCCCCAGGACTGCGCTGACTGACGGGGGTGTTGTGTGGAGATGACCGGGGATTGGTCGCCACAATCATTTGATAATGATTCAAGAGAGAAAAGTTGCTCAAGCTCGCTAGGGAATGAAACATCTTTGTTGCCGTCTGTGCTTGAAGTATCCATATTGACGTACTCATTAAACAAATCATTGAATGAATGATCATATGGTTGGGCGAACATCTTGCTGGGCGGGAGATCACCTTCCGTTTGCGGCGACGAGGCTGCAAAAGACCCCTGTGAACTAGATCTGATTGGTAATATGACTGCAGTAGTAAAGTCCGGTTCAAAGAGTAAGCCTGGGAGAAGGTGCCGGCGATCCACAGGAGGGCAAGTCTGGTTGAAGGTGCAGGTGGAATGCAGCAAGCATGGAGTGTTTGATAATTTGACAATCAAAGAAAACACTGCAGATGATGCAAAGGAGACAAAGCAAACAAACAAAAGAACGATGGCTCTATTTGAATTGCCACAAGTGTTGCCAGCCTCTGGATTCTTGTCGCATTCCAGTCCTTCTAAAGATGGCAGAAGAATGCGCACTAATGACCAGGCGGGGTGTTGATATTGCTCCCCTTAGGCCAATAGAACAAGGCGAAAGAACTAAGGATTCAAAGTCAGGTTTGACTACCAATCATGAGTGACAAGAAACAGGTGGCTGATCGAGTTCCTCGAGCCTCGTCCACCGTGATATGGTTAGACTCGAATCCCTGATTGCCACCCACTGGAATGCAACACTCACTATGCCAGAAGCGGTGTTGAAGGATATCAGCCGGACAAGCAGAAGATGATCCTCGAGGTCCCGGTATGGGCGATCCTGAGCAACTCGAGGTGAGTACTTGCAGACGACAGTTGAAGATCAGTCGAGTTTGACGGCAGAATCCGACCAGGCTATCCAAGGGCACCATCAATCTGACCGCGGCCTCATGAATATAAGCGTCATCGAGGACCGCATCCAAGAGTCTGTGTGATGAAAGTATTTCGGGACTGCAGTGATCTACACCAGTTTCTTCCCTGCCACCCAAACTCATTGCTCAATATTCTCGGCTTAGTGGAGCAGTTACTTTCTCCTCTGGATATCCAATCCATCGAGGCTGATAAAGCTTGATAGAATAGAATGTCCGTCGAGCTGCTGGGGTAGAAAGGAATGTGCGCCCCCAGCAACAATGCATGGGGTCTGGACCAGACCGCTGGCTAGTATGCTGGACGATAAAGACATGCGTACTTGGCACTGGATCATCACCTAGTTAGTTGGAGGGTTTTCCGAAGATCCGCACCCGTTAAAGATTGTCTTCTTCAGATCGAGCGTCTATTATTATCCCAGTTGCCAAAGTGTGAAGAGCCCTAAATGTTCGTACATTCGCGTTCAGCCCCTCTGGCCCCATCGCTCCCCGTCAAAGTCTTCGGACTCATTCGGTACTTTATTCTCCTTAGCACATGGGCGGGCTGTGGAATCACCTTGAGGGGTCTGAACCTAAACATGGACTGCAAAGGTTTCTTTGTTCTCTGCTTTGCTGACGGTCATTTTGTGTAGCCAATCCAACTTTAGTACAGAGTCTTATTGGCTTCGTACAGCAGATCTGGTTATTTTAATTTTGCTGCGTGCGCTGCGCCCCGATAAACCTCATCTATCGCATAGTATACCCTGAGGATTTGGGACTCGAACCCACTGGAGCCGAAGCGCGACGATGAACAAAGGCTCATTTGAATGAGGGATTCTTTCCTTGAGCCGCTTAGTCTGGCGCCAATGCAAGAATGACTGTAAAGACATGGGACACACAAAGAACAGTCCAAGTCCAATGTCCAATAGTGACTCGAACGCGAGGGTGGTAGACAGCCACTAAAAGGAATCCTAACGATCGTTCGGTAAAGGCACCATTGTCGACAAAAATATCAAGGCCGGTGAATTCTTTGGAGCATCTTGAGTGTCAAAACCTTAAGTGATTGCCAAAATTAGTAGCACCATAGTACAAGGTTCACAATAACCATGATGAGGATGGATTATTGTCCTTATTGAGTGCAAACACGATTGAGGTTGTCAGCGACGGGATTGAGGGTCGATCCAAGAACACAATGGCAGGTGTCATTCTGAACATCATACCAACGGTGTATTCAAGGCAAGGCACATTGTACGCTGGCAATCAAAGAGGCTTAGAAATCCAGCACATATGTTGCTTGTTGGAAGGATGCTGTGATGGACGGAAGCTGCGGGCTGAGCGAGCGCTCTGATTCGACCGGAATAATCAAATCACATGACTATACACTACGCCGTTTTCGGACGCCCAAACCCGGGGCCCGACGGAGGCAAAACAATGGTTGAATGGTGGTCAGGTGCCCTCACAATGACGGAAATCTTACAGCCTCTTTCTAAGAGTCACTGGAGGCTTCTTTCTTCCTCTTCTTTCGCTCAGCACTCTCCTATGTGCTAACTCTGCTTCAACTATTTTTCTTCCACTACTGCTCGGTATAAAGAGCCTCTGTTACCTGTCCCGTCTGAAGAGGCAACCGTTCACACGCGCCCCGTCACCCCCGCCCGCCAGTACACGAAGTGGGCTTTGACTTTAGCCAACCTTCGCCGCGATAGAATTAAGCACTTACGCTGAACTTCCGTATCTGGGCTTCAAGTTCGTCGTCCGCGCGAAAAAAAAAAAAAAAAAAAAAAAGGTGTTTTCAAGAACACGCAGCGCCCTCATCTACCTTGTATCCTCACTTTCGCCTCCAACCGAACAATTCAGGGTCTATATGTATCTCGCGAAGGAATCCATCAAACACAACCCCTCCTTCCAACAGTCGTCTAACCCCCTGGACAACGTTTGCGGATCTCACCACACAACCACTTCCCACTTGTCGAATCGCGCTTCCAACATGTACTTTGAGATTTCCATGGCTGAGGGACGCCACAGTATCCCCCAATAAGCTCAATATCGCACCTGCCACCGACCATGGATACCTGCAAGAGTATTGGAAGGCATCTGAAGCCGTACATCTTTCACATTAAAAAAACCCACTACTACCCCTTCTGACGCAGCTACTTGTTTAGCTGAACGTTAGTTTCGCAGCGGACAAGCATCTCCGCTTTTGATACATCCTACATCTTGGCCTTTACCATCCACTGGAAGTGCCCGACATTTGGGGTGAAAGGTCGGCAAAATGAGCGTTTTGAACACGGGCAAGAGGTCATTCGAGTCCCTTTCTTCGACATTTTCGTACCTTGAACTATCCCTTTCTCGAGACAGCTGTTATGCCTCAGACGATATGTCTGTACCTTCCACCAAACCCGTTACTACCGAACCAGTCACGAGACCATCATTGGTGTCGTCAGCTGAAACTTCATCACACACATTTCCGAAATCGATACTCAAAAGGCCCTATTCTGAAATTGAAGACGATGAAGAGTCGGAGTCGGGCTATGCATCAGATTGTTCCGAATACAATTATGATCGAATTTTCGAAGAAGCTGATAGCGATCTGTGCGACCTCATCAACTGGGACGACGATACCTCAGACGTTATGTCCGAGCTTTGTATTGATGATGTCGAGTCCTTTGACGGCTCATTCATCTCTTTTGAGGCCACGGTACGGTTTGATTCCAATGTGCACTATATTGAGCCTCCGACCTATGAAGAGGATGAATGTGCCGGTGTTGGAATGACCTGCCACGAGCTGATGAAAATGGCGAGAACATCCTCTTATCCGAACAAATCTCATGAGGAAACCTATAGCGGGGCCGAAACCAGCGATATTGTCGATGCCGACCACGAAGATATTTCCGATTCCATTGAGCAACTTCCTGAGCATACAAGCGACATCATCCAGCTTGACAAAACGATCTTCGAAGCCTACATGAACGGGATCAATGAGATTGCAAATCTAGAGTACAAAATGCGTCTTCGCGCTCGGGTCGCCGATTTTAAATCAGGCTTTGTGCCATCGCCCTTTTTGGAGATGGACAGCGCCAATGGACTGTATCTGAACACAGTACTCAGGCACGTTATCGGAACTTTCCGAAACATCGTTACCAAGGATGAGCTTAATGGGCTTGTTGACCTCAGTGACAAGGCGCATGCTTGCCAGGAAAGTGGCGCAAATGTATTCGACGAGATTGAACATCTGCTATCTCGACGGCTAACAGGCAAAGTTGCCATTGGCCCTGATGAGCTCAGCTTTTTCGCCAGCGGCGTTGCTTTTATCCTCGAGAACCGGAAAAGCTATGCATCCATCTAAACCACCCAGGTAACGAGAGCGCTGAAGCAGGCGCTCTGATATCTCATTCTACTATAACAAGAGTCCTTTCTGGGACTGTAAACGACCATCTTACGAACAGCCACGAGACACAAAATGCTTTGAAGCGGGGTCTACTCAAAATTTATTGTATCTTATGATAGAGTCAAAAATCTTACAGCATTCTCAACCATCATTTATCACTCCAAGTTTTAACCCACTTCTTTTTTCTAATGCAGTAGGAGACTAAGTTCCCCTGAGTAACCGCTTTCGACGAAACCCCTGTAGATCCTACTTGCACTTGGTTGCAAGTGCAACTCGACATCAGGATTCAGGATTAGAAGGCCTCGGTAGACAGACTACAAGCAATATGAAACCACGGACGAACGGCGACGTCCCGTCCCTACCGACGTTTCCAGCACTTCACCCGCAGGGATATCTAGGGCCCACGATCGGCAAATGATAGCAGATACATGCATCCTGATTTTTATGCTCCAGCACAAGGCCTCTACCAGACCGTCATCAATCGTCAATGGTAGATGCACTACGCTTAATGCACACCTCCCTCTCACAATCCAATGAGTCTCATGGAAGCCCGGCTATTATTAATCCAATAGACAAGGTTCGATTATATTGCATCTACAATGCTACATCTAGCCCTACCTAGCTCCCTCTCGGGAGTTGCAGTTATGTCACTCTCATGGCGTCTATCCATCCAGGACCCAGAAGGGATTTCAATGATGAGTAATGCGTAGGTCTAAAGAATATTACAAGTATAACTTCTTTAGCCTCTCACCGAGTGCTTGTTTCTCTGTTATGCTTCCACCGGCGCATAACCAGACCAAAGCGTTAAGCTTCAAGCACACATTTCACAAGCAGACAGAGACCCCTGACAAGGCATACCCGCGATATCCAGCGTGGCAACTTCACTAGAAACGCATTATGAGGAATGACCAGCATTTGAATTCAGAATCCTGGCCAGAAAGTCCTCGCCGTACTCCATCCTCAATAAAAAAAATACCTCGTTGTATAGTCCGTACTCCAGGCGATTTGATCATTTGGACATTCAGTCCCATTTGACAAGCAACTTGCTGATGAGCTTGAACGTTGAAGCTAACATGCCGACGCTCGAGCTGTAGCTGTGGTGAATCGCGGCGAGCCTGCGTCCGAGTATCTCTTTGTTAACCATAGTCTCTTTGTTAACCATAGATGTCATCGTACCTCCACATAACAGCTTAAACGCTCTTCATTGCCAGTGCATTATGTGGGTTGTCAAAGCAAAGTTGAGGAACCCGTTGGCCGTTGCATATACCTGGGTATCCTCAGACGGACCAAGATCATCTATTAGGTAGATAAGCAAAATTTAACAGCCACCTGTCAAAAGTAATAAGCTTTGCGAGTAGATGGGTGCGGAAGAAGCTTCCAACGTATCAACTTGGTAGATACCACCACCTAATTAATTTGGCGATACCTTCAGGAATGCCCGCTACGAGATACACAGCCGCTCCACCATGGCCGAAATATCTAGTAAAAGCAACAGAGACAGTGGAGGAATTGGGGAAGATAAAAAGAAAGGTACTGGATATTCTGAGGTCAGTGGAGTGCCTAGTGAGCAAAATCAGGTCCCCAGGACTCGGTCCAGGTTGCCTCCGTTTCCTATCTTATAGCGCTTGACCTCCGCTGGATGTCTACGGAGTGCACAAGGTTGGAAACAAGTAAGAATGAGGTAAGCTTACTACTCTGCACAGTAACTAACTGTGGTCACTTCTTCACAAGGGTAACCCTACCAACTCTGCGCAGTACTCCGGAGTCTATCGTAGACCAGAGTACACACTTGTCCGGACATAGATGCGACAGGACTAGTCTTCTTCCCAGTTTTGTCATATGGTGGCCTAAACTATATTGGGTGCCTAGGATGTGCTGACGGAAGGTCAGATGTACAGACTCACAGAGTACGGAGTGCCGGGTATCAATATGCACATAAGCCTTGTACTCTGTCCCTGCAAGAGTCTATGTTTGGGATTTAGGGTACTGGCAGCTACTGATCTTAACCTGTCGTCACTCTGTATGACTCGTTCCGTGAGGTAGTACTTCGATGTACTGGAGTGACTTTGAGGAGGCTTGGTCGTGCGACTGGTTAGCGGACTCTGTACCTATAATTTCGAGGTATTAAGTCCCGTTTGAACCCTATCTGTAAGCCAGCACTGCTCCGTGAAGCATGGGCATGTGTTATCTTGATATAAGACCAACAGCTGCTCAGCCAGGCGAGACATGACCGAGTCAAGAGCGTTCGATTTCGAGTTTGGTTTAGACGGCCTCCAAAGCTCGGAACCACGTTTCCGAAGATTGAAACAAGCCCACATAGTGGTTATGAACGGCTCTTGGGGGCGCAAGACGATTCCTAAAGCACAACTTGAGCCGACTTTGTCTCAGATCAAGCCCTCTCTCTCGCGTTTAGAGACCAATTGAACTACAGCGCCCGATCTGAATACGAGATAAACTCTGACCATCTCCCCTAGCCCAGGCAACTAAACCACGACTGGTGAACCGCGCGAACCATGGACGCAACCATGGTTCCTGGCTGCGGTCTTGGCTAGATCAGGCTAAGTCTCGACAAACAAAATCATGCAAAACCTCGTATGAATAATGGATCGTGAGGCGATCTAGGAACGATTGGTTCGTGGCTCTCGGCGAACTTCGAAAACCTTCGGAGGGAATGGAATCGTGGAAGATGTGTGGAAGATGTGTGGAAGGTCCTTGCCTTTCTTCAATCTTGTGTTTGGAACGCGTGGGATTCATTCCAATGCTTTTGTCAGTTCGATTCAGTTGTCACCAAGGAGACTCCGACAGTCCGACAGTCCAACTGGAGGCACGGGGAGGATACTGCATGGCAAGCATGCAATTAAGACTTGATGCGTGGGAGCGAGGTCAAAAGAGGTAAGCCCGTTTGAATTTGAATTAATCAGTCTGTTTGCTTTTGGTTGTGGCAGTAGAAATACGTTCGTTCATCCAGAAAATTGGCCGTGCGCGTGCTATGATTTGAATTCGAGTCATCTTGAAAGTTTGGAGTCAAGTCTCAAGACTCAAGAGTTGAAGAGACTCAAATTCAAACAAAACACATTATTCAGTTTCTAGAGAATCGTGTTCTATCGCCCAAGATAAGAAAAGCAAAAAAGGCGTGCAGCTGTTGTTCAACGGTGTCGTTTCATGTCTTCTCCAGACTTCGGGCCAAATCTGCCCCTTTCCGAAGAGAAAGATAGAAAGTTCTTCCTGGATTCCTCCGTTTCCCTGAAACAGTAAAGAGCAATGAGCATCATGATAGGCTGGATGGGTCAAGCACGGGAAGTTGGGGTTTGCGTAGGTGGAACCTCAAGCATGGCCTGAAGTCTGGGTCGGGCGATCACGCTGTGTTTCTGATGGACAGGAAGGGGACAGGAGGTGGCTATTCCCAGAACCATGGATTGAGAGAGCATCATTTCTACTCCGTACACTGTCACCGTATCATCTGTTAATCATGGCAGCCGGCCTCTTGCTGGACTCTGCAGCTCGTAGCGGCCCGCATCTCCTGAATTCGACAGACAGTTATCAGTTCAGCAGAGCCAGGGTCAAGAAGAAAGAAAGATGGGCATGTAGAACTCCAGAATAGCCACTCGATCCACTGACCAGCATCTTGTCATTTGCTGGTCCAGCCAAAGGGTACGCCAGCATCTTCTCCACCGTCTCCTGATTCTGATTCTGCAAGTCTGGTTGCGGGTACCTTGACCTCTACGGACTTACCGAATTTCTATCCTTCAGAGTATCCATGCAAATAATGATAAAATAATAATGTGAGGACTTTATCCGTACCCCGTAAACTAAGCTGTCAACCATCGCGGCAGTCTGTGAATGTGAGCGCCCTGAACCGCGACTCTCCTGAATACTTCATTTCTCTTTCTATCCATCTTTCCTCATACAACACTCCTTCGGTCTTTGATCATTCTTTTCTTTCTCACACACACTCTCTCTCATTCCCTGTCTCTCTTTCTGACCGTCTTACTCTCGTTCTTACCCTCCTTTATCCATCTCCTCGGACGAAATGAACCCACGTCGCTCTTGATTGATTGATCTGTTACACAGTGTATGTCTTGAAAGCAACTCCGCATCTCACGCTTATTCTGCACTCCCCGTCTCCTTCTTTACTTTTTGGCTTCCAGTAAGCCGAATTGAAAAAGAAATTTATCGAATAAACGCCAATTTGTACTGTTTCTGTCGGTTCTTGTCGCCTGGCCAGTCTGCTAGAAAGTGCGGCGAATCGACTCTGATCAGACAAGAATAAGCCTCGTCTGGACTGAAGCGCAGGCGGAAATTCTTTGTTTCTATCGAACCGATCAACTAACTCGCTTGAAGAGATAGGATTCGAATTGCCTTTTCCTTTTTCCTCCGCTTTACTTCTCTCGACATATGCAACTTCTACATACAGAATGCAACAGCACATCCGAGGACCAGAATCGTCCGATTACGCGACTACGGTCTCGCGCTCGCGCTCGCGCTCCGGAGGCACCAGTATATCCAGTGATACGCAGCTATCCCGCATTCATCTTTTTGCCCCTACATCAGTGAACCCACCTCCGTCTTTCATCGCACAATCCTCAGCTTCTCAGATTATCACCACAGACCAGGAGTTCAACGCCGCCGACTTCGTAGCCGACGAAGACGATGATTCCGGGGCTCTGGTGACGGTCGACGCTTTGTCCGCCCTCAATGGATTCCTCGATCATCTTCTCTTCAATGTCCTAGCAGCCGCCAAGTCAACGCAGCTAAGTGCGATCCGACCAGCAGTCGCCGAGGTCCTAAAGCCCCGACTTGCAAAGGAAGTGGTATCCGTGGCGGATGAGGAGTTGAGCGAATACCTAGGAGGACCGGTGGACGAACAGAATGAATTCCGGGGCGCACAGACACCAAACGGTGACTTCGACTTGATTCGCACTTGGAAATTGACGCGCTTGCGTTGTATGGTTTATACACGGCTTGGTGATATGGAAGAAGACGACGAGGAAGAATTTATCTCCCAGGATGGCTTGGTCGATGACGAAGGAGCACCTCGACGATTCACAAACCATATCGGCAATATCACACCCGCTGCAGCCATTTTCCTGACCTCGATCATTGAGCATATTGGAGAACAAGCTCTTGTAATTGCAGGAGAGACAGCTCGCTCTCGACTCTCCTCGAAACTTGTCGTTGAATGCGATGAGGATGAGGAGATCGGCAAAGAACGAGGTAGCATGAATCGACTGGTGGTGGAAGAGCTCGACGTGGAGAAACTGGCGTTGAATCCGACGCTTGGAAGGCTGTGGCGAACGTGGAGGAAGCGAACTCGTACTCCCCAATTATCTCGCAAGGCGTCTCGAGACTCGATTCGACGCCGCGGCACTATCGGAACTATCCACAGCAGGAAGAGTAGCTTTTCTGTCGCCGATGACGCTCAATCCTCGATTCCGCCGCCTCTTCTGGAAGATCAGCCTGAGATTGACCCTGCATCGATTCCCCTGCCTGTAGATGATGATAACGACGTTCGAGAAATCGAGGGTCTAGACTTTCCGTCTGGTGAAATCCGGACCATGCAGGCGATGATTGCGCACAAAGTGCGCCCTCACAGCTTGATGGTGCTCACCTTACAATCGCCGAAATCACCATCCTCACAAGCAAGTTCGCCCGCAACCCCTATCGCGCGCAGTTCACCGGTCACTGGCCATGCCCGCTCGCGCTCGTTACCAAGCGCGGCACACCCCCCTGATGTTCCTGAGGCCGACCAGTCTGCTCGCAGACCGTCTCCGACGTCGTCTGAAGAGCGACGCCGTCTCGAGACCATGTATGAACATGAAGAGCGCGATGAGCCAAATATGGTGGAAGTGAACCAAAAACAGGATAGTTATAAGCCTAGGTCTAAGTCTGCAACGGCACTGTCATCCAAAATTGAATCGAACTCCTGGCCGTTGCCCTCGGGGGACAAAGTCGAGATATCCGCACAGGAAAACACCGCACGCTTCACTGGAAATGTGACACCTCCAGCTAACGGCTCTGAGTCCCGCGAAACAATTTTGATTCAAAAAAATACCGAAGTCATTGAAGGCCAAGGGATGGTTGAAAAACCAATCTTGACCTCTGTGCAGCGGCCAAAGCGCAAACAGAGCAGAGAGGTTACGCAGAGGGATGAACGTCCAACTGCTTCTGCACCTTTGACGAGTGAGCAAGTGGTAATGAACGCAATCACAAAACCATCAGAAAAGCAAAGTGATGATGTACCCACTCCAGTGCATCCCGTCACCGTTCGCCCTCCTTCCAGCGAATCCAGTGCGAGTCTACCTCCCACCCCAGTCCGCGAGATCCGCCCATCCTTTGAAAGCGTTAGAGAAAGGGTTTCGAGTTCCGGTGATAGTGTGAGCTCTAATTATTCACGGTCATCTTCTCGTCCGAGTCCTTTGATCATGACGAATGGTAGCCAGCGCTCCAAGACGTCCTCGATTTCGAGTTCAGCAACCGAGCGTGCGGCGGTGCAGCGAATCTCAGCCCGGCCTGCAACGTCTGCAACATCATCACCCCTTACACCGGCGCCTACGAAAACACGTAGCTCAGGCAGCTTCAGTAGCCATCGCGAAAAGCGCCCGGTCACTGCCGGTTCTACCACGTCTCAGGTATCCAGCAAGCTGAAGGGTCTGGTACCACGGCCTATCGAAACCGCTCCTCTACGTCTCCGCAGCTCTTCGGAAACAAGTCGGGCATCTAATGGGACTGGGGACTCTTACGACGATAAGACCGGTTTGGACGAGCTAATTCGAAGTGAGGAGACGCTTCACTACACTCTCACACCGAAGAGTGTGCGGGAAATGGATGTATGTAATATGTGTCCCACAAAATACTTACTGTTCATGACTAACATATGCCAGTTCCCTGAAGCGTTCAAAGCCCAACGATCGAACACCGCCGATTTGGCGGATTTCCTGAAGAGCAGTGGCCCGGAAGACGCAAAATCGCCAAGGACCCAGCTTCCACCAAAGTCTAGGACTCCTAACTCACCCGGGCGATCCCCCACACAAGCTCCCCCCATTCCGGCCCCTGCTATATCTGCAGCTCGCATGACTCCGGTGCAGAAAGCAAAATCTGTCCAAGCACGCGATGCTAGACCCAGTTTGGAAAACAGCTATGATTTTGCACAATTCATCCGGAATTCTGGACCTAGCAGTCCCTCGACTACCATTAATTCATCAAACGGTCGTAGGACTTCCGATGCCACGCAATTATCCAAGCGACCGTCTCGGCCCGAGAGTTCTCTGTCTACGTCGACTCGCGGTCCCAGGCTGCAAGCTCGAGCTGCTGCAGTGCCGAAAGGCGATCAAACCTCTGATCTGATTGATTTTATCCGGGAAGGACCACCTACTGTGGGAGCGCGTCGCATTCCACGCACGGTCGCCCCTTTCCGTAGCACCATGGACTCGGACGAACTCGCTTATGAGCAGGGTACCACTCCTTCGGTTGCCAGTACTCAAGGCGAATCGATGGCAACCAAGTCACAGGTGTCTGTTGGCTCGCGCACCGGGCTCCTTGACTCGGCAAATGTGACAAGCACTCGAACAGGCCCCCCTTCTAGGATGCACTCGAGTCCCTCTAAATTGGTATCTGAGGACGACGAAGATGCTCGTCCTAAGCGGACGCAGCGCCGAGTTCCTGATCCTTATGCTCTTGACTGGGACGACGAAGAATTTGAAGCTATGTTGGAAGAGCAAGAGCCGAAGCCGAAGCCACAGCGAGAAGAGGAAAGCTTGATTGATTTCCTCCGCAACGTGCCTCCTCCGCCACCAGAACCTGAAACCCAGCCGTTCACTGTCAACAACACACCTAGAAAATTATCAACTGGCGGATTCGGGAGCGCCTCTGCCATGAAGGCCCGACTTCTTCGCAATCCCTCGTCGGACAAGGTTACTACGTCGAAGACTTCAAAAACATCTTTACGCCAGCAGCCAGACCAGCAACCCACGAAGTCGTCTAACTACACGGCCAAGGTCAACACGGAACGCCGCACTGACGCCATGTATGGCCTGTCATCTGTTTCAGATCGACAGACCGATACAGGTGCACTTGCTGATTTCCTTCGGAATACGGGGCCTCCCGAGCCCCCTGCTCGAGCTGTGCCGTCCAAAGATTCGAGTTTCTCTCGTCATTTCAGATTTCTTCGTTCGACCTAGTTTGCTTTATCATTGGACACCCGCAATATCTGGTTTCCAATCTCTACCAATTCAATCACGAAAGTTCCATGCCCTCGGTGATGACCTGTCTTTGAGCGTTGCGAAACGTCCTGATGACATTTTCCTTTTCTCAAATTGCAGGTAGACATTTTACTGCATCTTTTCCTCGACTACTACTTTCTTTATCTCTCTACACAGGGAATCCTCTCACTACAACATGACAGCATTTCATGTCTCATAATTTCTATCATACTTGTCCAATACCCCTTCGGTTCAACTTCTTTTTACATATTACATTTTTCTAACAAAAGGTCTCTGAAACTGAGTACATAGTTTAAACATTGGTCAATCTTTTCTACTTGATTTGTTCTTTCGGCGGTCTTTATCCTGTTGAATTGAAAGTTTCGAACACATCTGCCTTCCTAACTTATCTGTTGTTACCTTTTCTCTTTATGTCTGTGTCAATCCCGGCTCTGTCTATATGCTTTGTCTCCTATTCATGTATTCCAGTTTTGATTTGATAGACGAGGATTCCGCGATGAACAGACTGCAGACTGCCTCTTAAAGCAAGTGTTAATTTACTTTGCAATATAAGCCCATCATAATTTGTCATTACTACATCCTTGCATAGTCGTCTGTTTCGAACCCACGAAAACCATAGTACGTAAATTTCGAAGAAGTAATCCAGACAGCCAGACAGCTATTCAATCAAAACGAAACATCCGGAAATACCAAATCCATACCTACATCGTCATTATACCTACAAAATAATCCCATCGCGTCTTTGCCCATCCATGCATAACGTGTCACACCGTACTACATAGAAACTAGTATTCCCGCTCCCCAACGATATCTGCGACTTCATTTCAAACCAACATTGTCTTCATCTTATCCAGTCTTTATCCGAAGGCTGCTTCACCTTGAGCTTTGATATCAGCGTAACTTACAACGCCGCCGCAACCAAGCCCATAGCCATAGCCAAAGCCCCAGAACCGACATAGATCCCAGCTGCAGCGTTTGTCTCTGTCAGAGTTGAGGAGGGTTGCGATGCGGTGGTGGTTGCGGTGGTGTCTGAGGATATTTGTTAGCGAATTGACTGATTTGTTTGAGATGGTACGTATTGAGAGATTAGGGTAGGTGGGAGGAAGGAAAGAGAGGAGAGGAGAGAAAAACATATAGTAGAAAGAAGAGAACTAACCAGACTCCTCCTCATCATCCGCAACTTTGGTCACATTAAACTTGGCCGACTGGGCTAGGATGCCCGTGTTTTCTCGGTCTGTGGAACGGAAGTTGATTTGGTAGTTGTCTCTGTAAGAAGTTTCCATCTTGTTAGATACGATCCTTTCAATATAGATATGAATATGGCAGGTGGAGCAGGAGGTGTACATACGCAACAGGGACATCCGAAACGCTCTCCACGATGTACTCCTCCTCAGAGGAATCGATGTCTCTCACGAGATCCTTGCTGACGTTGTGGCCGATCATGTTGACGAGGGTGATTGTGAAGTTTTCGGGGTCGGAGCTGTGGATCATGTCCAAGTTAGCCGGTCATTTTCTGTTTTTTCGGTTGTCTTTGACATTAAGATGGGTGTTATTGAAGGATAGTAGGAAAGGCGTACGGGACTGTTGTCCAAGTGATCTTGTATGGCTTGCTGAGGTCGACTTCCTCGTTGCTTGTTGCGGGGGAGGTCAAAGTTAGGGCTACACAACGTGTTAGCGTGGCGAGACCTGTATAGATTTAGGATAGACGAACCCAAAGCAGAGACTGCAAAGGTAGCAAGAATGGAAATGGAGGACTTGAAAGAGCGCATTTTGCCTTATTGCTTTGCTTGATAGGGGAGTAAATTGAAGGGATGCAGAGATACAGATATAGATGGGAGAATGAACTGAGTGGGACAGAAGCATTATTGCAAAGGAATATCAATGTCTTTATAGATAATCTACACCGCATAAATCACCTCTAAAGTTTCCAGCATGCGAGGGGCTCCCAGATTATACAATATTGATGTGATCTCACTTCGCAGTAGCCAGCGTGCTTCCCTAGTGTCTTCTTCCAGGCACTATTTTTGACACATCTGACGTCTGACACATCTGATTTAGATATTTCTTGGGAGTCGCTGTTCTATTCTTCGTTTTGGCGCCGCAAACAGGCATTAACTGACAGCGCCGCAGCAGCCATGGTAAGTATCGTTTTTGACTAGTTGAGCAAGCTTTGTCAGGTGAGAACTTCATCTGCATGTATGGCTGGGCACTAGACAGCTTCTGCAGATGCGCTATCGAGGTTAGTAGTCTTGGTTGGACGTTTCAACCGTTAGACCCTCTGCCAGATGTGTCAAAATGTGACGTACCCTGAACTTGGCAGTCGTCATGCTGAAACCCCACGGGAATAACCCATGATTTCTGCCTGCGTTTAGATACCTTGCTGCGTAAGCAGTGCTGATGGTATTGGTAGTGAGCCAGACTGGGAAAGACAGAAGAGTGCTCATCATCCCCGGCGGACACCGAGGGCTGAAAACCCCGTATGGAGGTAATGCGAAAATATGCTTCCTTTTGCCTGAGACGGAAGTTAGCCTGGTTTAAAAGTCATTTCTCAAGGGCACGGGCAAAGGAAACCCGAGCACGCCTAAAAATGCGAATTCGAAGGTCACGGATCGCAATGATTCTGTACTTGATTGGAAGGCGATGGCAAAAACTCTAATAACGCAGACTCGATGATGGCCGCGGGTTCGAATCACGATAGAACTCGGGTTTCGGAACAATTCTATATACAATCTGCAGTGCAACCAAGTACCGTACACGATACTTCAACGCCGAACCGCCGAATCAACTGAACAAAACTCCATCTCACCGGTGCACGTTCGAGTGTCTCGAGTGGCATTTACAACTTCAAAAACGTAGTCCTTGCCGGAACATAAGAGCAACCAGCAGGGAGGGAATTTGCAGAAAATGCAGATATAACATGGCAGACCTTGTGCCTACGACCGGCCCAGGAGAACACGAGTGTTTCGCTTTGTGTATGGAAACAGGTTTTCCGTAACCTGGAGATGTGCCACATAGTGCCACTGGCCTTGAAAGATAAAGCCAATTTCGCGATCGTCGGAAGAGACTCGGCTTGAAGCATCCAAAGTCAGTGAATGTGTTTACACTGCGTGAGTCGAGTGTCTTTTCGTCGGAGAAAACATGTCGGGGAACTTTCAACTGACATCCGGGGCAAGCACAACCAGATGAAAGCTCGGATTGATGTCTATCACTATCCTGTTCGTGGGCAATGGTATAGCATGCTTTGAGCCGACCGTTAGACGAACGTGATGTTGGTTACAGCTCGGAGTAACATTGTGAGTCATGACTGGAAAATGACCGAATGCCTCGTTGATTCTCTGCGTATCCCATCCATCTTGAGACACGATCTCGGAGCTGGAAGTGCCGCAGGATTGCGCAGGATTGCGTATGCTGGTTTCTCGATTGGAACAAGCGCGATAAAATGCCTTCCACAATCCTCGTAGTTGGCATATAAAGAGGGTAATATTTCCCATATCCAGAAGGGTATCTCCCCTCAAGCATCATCCCTCACCTGGTTCCTCGACTCGGCTCTGAAGTAACTTTGACCTTGACACATTCTCTCCAGAAGTCACTCAATCGCCGACCTTCAATATGAAGCTCCAACTCGCCACTGTCTTGATCAGCCTCTGCGGCGCTGCCTTTGCCGTCCCTACTAGTACCACGCGGGACGAGAAACGATTCTTCCCATGGCTCCTCCCCGGCGACGGCCTTGAACCAAGCCCAGAGCCCACACTGCCGTTCCCAAGCGGCTACCCTTTCTCGACTGAACCAAATGAGAGCGAGTTTCCTCCATTGTTCCCCCGTCCTGGAAGTTGCGGAGGCGAGTCTCCTCTTGATAGCCTTTCTGAAATTGGAGAGAACCTGTTCAGCATGGAAGATGACGAGACCGAGATTCAGAATTCCACGGATGAGGGCAGCTTCGACATAGAAGACGCTGAGATGGAAGACGCTGGGGATGTGTTTTGAGTCATTGTTATCGAGGAGTTGTCGAGGGTGTGGTATCCACGACATCTGATGCGGCGGTTGTTTTTGCAGGCATGAGACGCACTTTTGAGAGACATTGATCTGGTTCGTCTTCAATGAGTATGGTGGGGAGGTTAGACATATGGAAACATCACTGCAGAAGTTAAGAGACGTCGTAGTAGAGTCACGATATGTCTTATGTCATCCTTCCGTGTGGCCTCGTTTTTCTCCTCCTTTCCCCCACTTTGACAGGTCTAGATAATTCCTCTCTTTTCCAAACAAGTACTTATGACCCTTCTTTCTAAAGGCATGCACAAAAAATTTGAAATCTATTTGCGCCAGCTAGTCAGCGATTCAGACGATGGTTGAAACCAACGATGACACATTGAAAGTCAGTTCATCCATCCCGAAGGTAGCAAACATTGGCAGCTTGAGGGTATTGAATGCTCTATGCTCTCCGGAGTCTGACAAGATTTTCATTCAATAGGAACTGGAGAAAAGTTTTTGTCCTCCCCTCGACCCCGCGTTATTCACTGCTATCGTTTGCGACTATGACTTGTCGGATTCGGTGCAACTTGACCAACTGCGCGAAACTCTCGACGCCCTCAGATTATCCGCCTGGGAACAGGAGGACCTACCTTTCGATCCCACGGGAACCGGCGGTCTAAACTCGAGTAGCGGTCTCGATTCAGATCCTAGCCTTTCCCAGGGCGATACGAACCATTCGCGAGTGACTGATGCCACAAGCGAGTTCTCATCTTTGAGTCTGAGCGACAAAGGCCCGTCGACATGTTCGTCTCGTCTACCCTACGTTGTAGGCCCGGATGGGACGCTATCTCTGACCAGCGCCTCCGAGGAAGACAAGATGTTCTATTTGACTGAGATGTTTCCGACCACCGAGCGCTTCACCATCCAACACACACTGAGGAAGTCAGAAGGCGATGTGGACCGGTCCATGGATGTGTTACTCAACCTGGCCTTTTTCGAAGAACAGCCCAAGGAAGATGGAATCAAGGTTATCTTGCCCAAAGGTGTGGACGGTTTCGAAAACGGTGAGACTGGCCGAAAGAAACCCCGAAAGCGCAAGGGAAAGAACAAGCGAGATCTGTCATCGCCCACCAGTCCTGAGCTCGAGCTCGCATCGGGCTCGGGAAATACTGTGAATAAGTGGGATGCCGCTCAGAAAGATGTTGAGTTCATTTGCGCTCGAATTGATCCTGTTCTCAAGAAGGAAACGGTCACCTCTACTTACCATGCGAATGGAGCCTCGTTATCAAATACTATTCGTTCCCTTGCAGGCTCACATGCACCAAAGGATGTTCAGGCCATCAATGAACATCATATTATGGTCACACAGGTTGCCGAATTGATGCAGGAATTTTCAAGCATCACACCAGAACTTCTCGCAGGCTTACTTACAGTTACGAGAAATTCGATTTCGGCCGCGCACGAGTTGGCAACCACAATGGTGGCAGCCCCAGTGCCACCATCAGTCGCAGATATGATCAAGATTACAACCTCTCCACCGACCGATATTGAAGAGGATGTTCCCAAGCGACGGGGCACGGAATCAACAGTATATTCTCGCGGATACGAGCAGGTGTCTGCTTCAGCAGGATACCACTACAACGCCGGGGCAGAGGCTTTTACCAAGGCGTCGGCAGCGTATAGACGTGGAAAGTCTGACCGGTTTATGGGAGGTGCTGCTGCCTACTACTCCTCCATAGGCCGCGATCATCTTGAGCGGGCGAAGAGGGATGCTGCCGCGTCCGCTGACGCCCTCATCAACTCACAGTCTACAGGGAACACCCTTGACCTTCACGGTGTTTCAGTCCAAGATGCAGTTCGCATAACTAGCTTGCGCGTCTCTCGGTGGTGGGAATCGCTCGGTGATTCCAAGTACATGAGGGGAAGTGATGGCGAGGCCGCTCGCGATGGATATCACATTATCACCGGCCTCGGGCGACACAGTCACGACGGGACCTCACGTCTCGGTCCAGCCGTAGCGAAGATGCTAGCGCGCGAAGGCTGGAGAGTAGAGGTTGGACAAGGAGTTTTGACAGTAGTGGGAGCTGTGCTGCGTCGTTGATCTCTTTACATTTTCTTTCCGATACCCTCACAGCATCTATTTTGAAGCTTAGCGATCTTACCAAGTCTGTGTATATGTACAATTTTTTCAAAACAAGAATTTCAAAAATTGAAAGAAACACCATATATCTCGGGAATAATGATGACTTCTTTGTCCGATTCACGCCTTCTCAAGCCCAGCACAGTTGGTCCTTCCGCCTTTCCGTAAAAATTTCTCTTCCATTTACCAACCAAACCCACGGTCAACAAATCGCCTTTCTTCCCATCAGCTTCGCATCCTCTCTCCCTTCCTCTTATACAGTATGTCAGGCGTATCGGGCGACGAACAAGATTCCCGAATCGCCTCCGTCGGTATACAGCGCAATCGCAAAAGCGCAAGCACAAGTAACAGTTCCTCGCGACATGCCTCCCGCGAACCACCCAACAAACGCCAACGGCGGACTCGAAACACGCTGAACCCCGATGTACAGGATTTCGTTCCCAAGGGCGCGAGCTTCAGCGCGAAAACATTAGCGGTTGATCCGGATAGCACATCGGCGTCGGGTTCCGACTCCGAATCTTCTGATTCGTCTTCGTCATGGCCTAGAAGTGGAAGTGGAAATGAGAATGACAGTGACAGTGACGGTGACGGTGGCAGCGGCAATGAGCGTGTAAATAAGACAAGTACTGAGCCAACTGTGGGAAGTGCGCCGGCGCCGAACTGGAATAAGACTGGTAAAGGCGTGATTAGGACGACGTTGCGTAGTCGGCCGAAGCAGAACAACGCTTCGGAGTCTGCGGCGGCGAAGAATTTCGACAGTGTCAACGAGGCATACTGGCGGAGTGGAAGTGCGTCAGATCCTGAGGGAGAAAAAGGGGGGGAAGATGGGGCTGCGCTGGTTAGTGATGAGAGTAACACTCACGCGGAGGAGGGTGAGATAAAAGAAGACCAGGGCTCTGCACATTCTTCACCTTCTTCTGGAGACTCAGATGACTCTGAGTCTTTGGATTCGGAAGCTGACGACTCAATCATGCTGAATCTTGGTTCGAGGGGTCAAAGTCGGGAGCAGAACGATATCCTCCCGATATCCGATTATGAAGGCGACTACGATCCAGAGGCTCTATCCGTTGCTCCCGCTGAAGACGATATGTTCGATTCTCTAGATGGGGAATTGAATGGTTTTACAAACGACTCGAAGGAGGGCGCGCTTTCTCGCTTTGCACAGAAATACCGCACCGCACCGGCTACACTTGCGGACCTTAATCGTGAGGATATGGACATGCAAGCAAAAGCTTTCTTCTACGGCCAGAATATCAATGATATCAATCTACAGCTACCGGTAATGTGCTTGGAATGCTTGCGGGAGGGCCATATGGCCGAAGTCTGCCCTCTGAAAGAGGTATTACTTACCCGAAAACAATCAAGAGGTCACCGCTAACATTGATAGTGCACCCACTGCGGCGCCTGGAACCGCCACCAAAGCGCCCTCTGCCCTCAATGGCGCAGATGCCAACGATGCCGCGAACGTGGCCATGACCAGAAACAATGCCCCTCCGCCTTGAAAGGCTCCGCAACCGAAAATCCTTGCGATCTCTGCGGAGCTACCGAACACCTCGAACTAGACTGCGACTTCCTTTGGAAATTCCCCAGGCAAGAACCCACCGCCGCACCGGTCATAGTCTCACTCTCCTGTGCCCACTGCACGAGTAACCACCATCTGATCGGCGACTGTCCGTCTCTCCCCCGCCCGTTTCCCTCATCGACATTCACAACCCGCGGACTTGACGCGGAAATTATCATGAACACCAACTCAGTCCTCAAGACCAAACGTGGTGGCGCCCCGCCCCCACCGCCAGGTTGCCAACGCGGCATGAAGATCCGCGGTCGAGCAGACCAGGCTCGTTCTCTTTCCCCGGATAACGACGACATGATGTCCATGTCCTTGAACATGTCCCGCGGCGGTAGAATGGGCGGCCCTGTCGGTGGAAACCGTAACGGCAATCGGGGAAACATTAATATCCGGATTGGTGGGAATCACAAGAACTCCGGTCCTCCGCCGCCACCTGCTAGGGATTATCGGGATCGTGAGGACCCGTATCCTAGGAACAACCGTCAGCGCTCAATGTCGCCTGGCCGAGACCGGAGACCTAGTCGTGGGAGAGGAGGCTGGCAGGCTGGTCCGCCGAGGTCTCCACCGCGAGGTCAGGGACGTCCCCCTAGAGGCGGCGGTGGTGGCCGTGGTGGCGGTCATGGAGGGAAACGCGGTGGAGGGAATGGTGATACGTACCGGCCTATGCCCAGTGCGACTAAGAAGGCCTGGGATCAATATCGGCTCTGATGACATACGAACGTGATGATACTAATGAGCCGCAGGTCGGACGATATGCAGAAAGACCTTGCCCAACTCCTCGCATCCATCTGGGTCCTATACGGAGCGAGTACCCAAACGCCGAAAACCCTAATCCTTAGTCTCCCAGGCATGACCGAGCAACGAGTGGCAAGCACCGAGGCCGCATTGGTCCGTTCTACATCACCGCGGCAACAGCACATGTTAGAGTCCACAGTAATCACAGAAGGATTAGTCGTTCGATTATTACGCCTCCAATGCACGGCGATTCTGTATGATATCAATCGTCAATTCTCAAAACTGGGTCATCTATATATATCGCGTCTTAATTTTCACGGAGCTGGCAAGAATCACGCTCATGCTTGATTAATTCAAGCAAGCTCCGCACGGGTCTTCTGCCCGACAAAACCATTTTCTAGGATGTTGATGAGTTCATCCAGCCTTTCAATGCACAGGTCAGTGTGCAAATGTTCCTTCAAATGGCTGTTATGGTCATTGAGCAATAAAACTGTAGCCGCACCGGCTGCGTGGCCAGCCGTCATATCGTCGAGGCTATCACCGACCTAGCACAGTCAGACTCTGCTCTGGTTTTCCAAGGATGATGATAGGGCTTACCATGATCAAATTCTGAGCCCGGTTTGCTAGGCCCCATTCCCTTGCAATGTGCAAGATACCTGCTGGGTCAGGCTTTGGTAGCAACCCTGGCGTCTCCCTGGTGATGATAGGCATAAAGACATGAGCGGGGAGGTGGTTCTGGAGGAGATTCATGACGGGAACTCTGCTTTCAATTAGCATATCCTTTTATAGGGATCGCACTCAATAAAAAGCGAAGGAAGGAGGAAACAAACATACTCGAAATTCCTTGTACAAAGCGCTCTCTTCAGATCCCTTCCCTGTAGATAATCCATCAACTTAGCCAGTCCCGGTTGCGCCTCTTGGTGCTGCATTGCTTCACGCTCAATAACCTTGATCTTGTTGCTGGCTTCAAACCGTTCTTGCGCTGTGGCTAGGCTACGGATATGGTGCAGGATATCGACAGATTTATTGATTCCCAGTGCTTTGCTGGTTCTTCCTTTAGCTAAGTTCAAGGTCGGTGCCAATATCGAGTGCTGCGTACCGCATTTCACCGAACATAGAGTTCTGAGGGAGACTAGGTCATTTGTTAGCTGTCACTCGAGGAAGGTGGATGTGTTTGGAGAGGACGTACCATAGTGTACCGTCGACGTCGAATACGATGCCCTTTAGTTGGGGGATGTTGGAGTCGTGCTTGGCCGGGTTGAGGGGGGCGAAGCGACGCTGGCGGAGGGTATAGTCTTGCAATGAGGCCATTACATGGGTATTCTGATGAATATGAGATGGAAAAAATAAGAATTCTGGAGGGGAAGGGTATATGTAGAAGACTGAGAGGATAGTGGGGGAAGATGGCTTGAAGTGGAGATGAGATGGGACGGATCCGGCTCTATATACTTCAGATTTTCAACATCACACCACGTCAAGAATGAGGCAAGCCATTTGATAATTACTTCTAAGGTCTCACAGTAGGACAGACGAGGCCTACTCCATTTAGGGTCAAGCTCGGAAATAAGAGAAACGCATCATGGACGCTCCTTCCTCATCATCATCACATTCAGAAAACAAGCAGCTTCCTCTTTTCATCTCCAAGGCTCCGACTGCTTCCCTACGGCTTGAAACCTCTACTAAAACATCCATGACCGGCCGAAATCAAGTTTTACTCCGGCTACGATGACTGATTACACCCATCCAAGCTCAGACGCGGTCTCCGAGGCCATCACCCACCTTCCCTGTGTCGACGATCGAGATGACAATGACCAAAAGGACGAGGCCGTTTTTCACCACGTCAATGTCTCCAACACCTTTGCCCTTATGAGGGCCGTTGTCGAGCTCAAATTTCTTCAAACGACAACGGCCATCCTGCGCATCACGAGAACCAATCCAGTATCTATATCCGATCCCAAGTCAACTATACGTCGCGCTATTGACCGTCGAGAGCACCGCATTTCGGTGATCATCAACCGCATGACAAAAGAAGATCCCCTCAGGAGCAATGGCAGTGTCAAGTCGCGACTTTTGGTTCAGTGCGTTCTCTCTCCGTCGGAGATTTTGGAGAATATCGCGGCCGCAGAAGATGATGCTGGGCAGGATGAAGGGTTTCTGCAAATCTCGTTGTCGGATGAATCCGCCAGCATCCCGAAGCTCAATAGCTTGGCCAGTGAAGAAGCTACTGCGGGGAGAGTAGACGGGGATATGCAGAGCGGAAAAAGGGGCATTGTTGGCGACGAAAATGGGAAATTACCGGGCCAGTCCCCCGTGTCTCCTCCGCCGACGGACGACTCGGTCTATTCGTCGTTAGGAAGAAGTCTGTCAGCAGGCAATGTGCAATCGGTCGACTCGGGCTCGCGCCAGTGCATGGTGGTTTCAGCAGCTCAATACACCAAGATTGTCACAGAGAGAGAACCACAGTTCACGCTCCTTAATCAGCCTTATTCGATTGACTCTTTGGTCGCTGAAAGTACTCGGCTTAATCGCTCTGCCCTCGAGATTAATGAGCATCGCCAACAAAAGTCTGCGGATAGTTATCCAGGCGAGTTTCCAGTCAGTGAAGGATTGGAATTTAGTGCGCTCGCAACGGCGAAGCATCATTCACGCGTTCCTTCGATAAGGACCTCTGTGCGTCCTTTTTCTGACTTGTAATCGTGCCCAGTTGATTATCATTACCAGTCAATGTCTATGGGGTCATGATGAAAGGCTGCATTCTGTACCAATTCATAACCTCTGTGTATCGAAGGCAGTATCAAAGACATTCTTCCTGATGAATAGCATGATCGAAGCAGCCCATTGCTTTGACAAATATCTTAGCACTATCCAAAAGCCGTTTCTTGCTGTCAGTATCTGTATCCATTCCCATGAATGCACCCCGGGTTATATCGAATTCGGTATGTGCGATAGCTTTCCAGATACCATGCACATCGTTAGCAGAAAGGGGGATCTAGAAGTCAGCCTTCATACTGTAGGCGGGGTTGCTGTTAGACACACCATGTTTGGGTATGACCACATAAATGTAAATGATGCCGTCCCAGGCAACCGATCAACCCAGTACCTGGCGCTAGGAATCACCGCAATCGTATCTGCAATCAGCAACGTCTTCAGTGACTTCCACCACAACACTGTACTTCCTGGGAAGTGACCGCCTGTCTTGATAATCACCAGATCTCCACCTCCAGCCCCAAAGCCCGATATCAAACTCAGCGAAAGAGACAACTCATTCTCAGGAAAGAACACTTGTCTATTCCCACGGGTAAAAGCCCACTCATAATCCTCGGACGAAAGATAAACAGGACAATCAAACACTTCCGCCCAAATCAGATGCGTTGTATAGTAATGCGGGTGAGAAATCACAATCGCATGGACACCACCTAGTTCATTAATCTCCCGAATTGTGTCGTCGTCGATAAACGTGATACAATCCCAGAGGACATTGAATGGTGCACCCGAAGACGTCTTCGTCCGACAGAGATAAGCCCGCTGGCCGATTGCCTGCTTTGGTTCCGTGTGGATGGATATCAGCGCCTCTTTGTGGATTGGATCTGGGGTGAAAATATTCTTGTATGATGGGTTTGTTGATGAGCGCAGGGCGCGGAGTGTTGTCCAGCTTTGTCTGTTTTGGTTTTTAGGAATCTGTTAACTCATGTATAGATGGAGATGTACTAACCCTGTTGCAGGGACATATTGTCGTGGATCGTCGCAAATGGCGCAGGAGCGGAGAAGTTGAGAGTGGAATGAGGGGACGGAGAATTGTGTTCCACACGTTGAGCAGATGAGGAGGTCTGAGTCTAGGATGGTTGTCATTGTTTTTCACTAGTCTGAGTATTGATTCTCATAGACGGAAGTGAGACACAAAGAGAGAGGGAGTTGTAAGTGTCAAGTGGGATAAGACCAAGACAACCTCGTATTTAACTCCACAGCCCCTCTGCTTCCTGCCCACCTGGACTTTTGAATATGGGATCCCTTCAACCCCCACTCTTGAGCCATTCATACAAACAGATGAAGACAATGACAGACTCTTGCCCTCTAAGCAGGGCTCAGGTCTCCACTATTCTCGACCAAAATACCTTCCAACCAGATCCAGCTGACAAGTTCGGAATGCTCCCTATCGAGATGAAATTCATGCAATTCGGCGAAATAGGAGAAGATGGAAACCATGTCTCGATCAACATGCTGGAAACAAAGGCACGGATTTCGCAGTGGTGCAGGGATGCGTTTGCTCTCGTGGATCCCAGAAACAAAAACGAGGAACTGGGCTCGCATCTGGAGCAGTTGGACGCTGTGTTGTCGACACTCATGACATGCAACTTTGTGCTTCATAAGAAGAAACTGGACAAGGAGGAGATTGTAGACAAAGCTTGTCTCTTGCTGGCTCGTCTGCCTTCCCAGCCACCAGAACTACATTTTGAGGGTCAGTATGGCATTGACAGTCCATGGCCGACCGAATACCTTGGCCCCTCTGAGTCCGAGGCAGGAGATAGGTATGAATGGACAAATCTCCGTGTTCTCTCGAGACCAAGTACAAATGTCATCCGCCTTGCTTTGTTTCTAGTGATGGAGCCGAGCAGTGCATTCATACTTACCAGCGACCATTCAGACACGATAGTCAGCCTCCTGGACACTGTAGCAGAGCTAAGCCAGAGTTCGGCAACTGAGGCCGATGCACAAGCTTGGTTCGTTCTGCAGGCGTTCCTGTGGGCAGCATGGCAGCAGACAGTGATGCTACAGCTCTGGTACGACGCGGCAAAACAGCTCCAACTCGGCTACATGTTTGAAACGCATAATCAACTCATATCTAAAGAGATCCCCTCGATCATGCCGCGGCGTCAGACCATCGAACAAGTCAGACCGGAATATATGTGCAAATGGGCGTTTGAGCTGTTTCGATCCGATCTCAGCTTAGTTACTCAGGATTTCAGAAGAGTGTTCGAAATCTATAATCTGCACTTTGGTGGCCGTGCACCTCGCTGTAATCTTGCCACTAGCCCGAGGGTCTGTGATGGGAAGGCCCCTGGGAACTGTCAGAGGTTCGAGTCCGAGGGGGTCATTCAAGCTGCGCACGATGTCGACTGTACTGGTCCATCTGCTTGCAGCGTTCTAACCTGGGATGAGCAGTCCTACAAGAACGTCACCGGAGCAAGAGCAGTCTGTATAGAAAAGACTGACAGAAAACATATCCGATATTGTCCTTTGTCCAGCGAGACCATGGCAGTCTCTCACGTCTGGAGCCACGGTCAAGGCGGACGACCCGAGACAGGCTTCAACATCTGCCTCCACCGACGGTACACAGCCCTGGCCCGATCCCTGAACTGCACATCCTACTGGATGGACTCACCCTGCATCCCATCTGACCACGAACTTCGAAACGAGGCAATCGCTCAGATCAATGACAACTTCGCTAATAGCAAGCTTACTCTACTTGTCGATCGAGACCTCATGGAGATATCCATCCATCCGCTGACCCTTCAAGCGGAGGAAGCCATCCTCGCAGCCCTTGTGGTCTGCGACTGGAATGTCCGCGCATGGACCCTACTCGAGGGCATGCAGGGCCGGCTTAATCTCACCATCATGGCTAAAGACAATCACACAATCCCCCTCCTAACCGTCCTCTCGGACATCGTCTCAAAGTCCACCCTCGATCTCGTATCCCCTTGTCTAGCGATTGAACACTACACCCCGACCCGGGGGCACAAGATATCGTATCGCGAGCCCGTCACAACAGAACAGGCTACCTGCCTCCTAAACCACAGACACGCAACCAAGGACCGAGACGTCCCCATGATCTGGAGTCTTATCAGTGCCTCCACCACGGACAACACAACCAAAGTCCTCAAAACCGCCGAAGACTTCTGGAAATCAAAGTCCGGCGAGATACTAGCAACGGGTTTCCTCGTATCCAGTGCGCCGCGCATCAAACAAGTCCGTGGCCTAAGCTGGGCGCCATCACGCCCGAATCTCCTACCTCCATCAACAACAACCTCAACAAAACAATATCCAGCCTTCGACGGCCAAAACAGCGTCGCCGGCCAAATCACTCCAAAGGGGTTCAAAGCTGAATGGCTTGCTTGCCCGATTCGCCGTCTGAAAGTCTTTCCAAAGGGTATCTGGTTCTCAGTCCATACCTACACAGATTCCACCTCGCACACAGACGCCTACTACAGGATCTACAATCCAAACCTAAACACGACCACATCAAAGGAGAAGACCACACCACCCTCAAAAACAGACCTCAGAGACCTCCTTACCCTCCGCACGCTAATCGCTCCGCTCTTGAAACAATATCGCTGGGTTTCCCTGTTACTACCTGCGCTTCGACATCGGACATCGTCGGGGGCCGTGGCTCCGCCGCGGCCGTTTCCCTACCAAGGGGAGGTGCAGGGGTTGTTGCTTGTTGTTGTGGCTTCGGATGATGGGGTTGAGTGGGAGTGGCAGTTTGTGTATGAGTGGGATGTGAAGGTGCGGTTGCCGGAGTTTTCGTTGGAGGAGATTTTGATTGTTTAGTCTGCTCCGTAGGTAATCTTGGCTGTCTTAGTGGTTAGAGTTTCATGGTACTTTACGAGCTTACGATCAACTGGTAGGTATTGATGTAATGTAGATGTATTATAAGAAAGATGGTTGGATAGGGTATAGACATGTTCTCGAAGAATCGAGTAGCCCTCCCGGGCTTTGGAGAAGCGCTGAGCAGCCCTGACTCGCATACAATGTGGGCAAATTATGAAGGGTAATAAGATGAGAGTAAAGTGGTAAGAGCTCATGCGGCCTGGTTGCGGGTACATGCTTAATCTAAAATCAACAAGTGAGATCAGAAAGTCCTATGAAAACACAGAAATGGCAGGACTGGTAGCGAGATCAGCAAAGAGACTTTACAGGATGAGTATAATACAGGATGATGAGGGTGAACAGAGAAGGTAAAGAAGAAATGGCAAAGGAGAATGGGAAAGTTGTAAGTATGACCACGTGACCGAGCTTTGAGCCGATCCCCCAGAGCGATGGAGGCGGGAGAATTACACGGGCGCTAGCGCGTGTAACCTTTCTTAAGTTCTTATTCAACAACTTGTCCGCCTTCCTCCTTGCTCAAGCAATATCCTGCCTCCTCGCCTGGAATCACAGAACTATCTTAATACTGTTGTTGCTCCGACAGCTTTCTCGCCTATAAAATGGAGAGGCCACGAAACCAGGATCCTCAATATGGTTCATAACCAGCAGTGAGACGGAACTCCTCTCCATCCTTGCTGACAACTCTTCAACTAACTAACTGGTTAACTAGGCAGACCCATCCCCTACGAAGTACCTAGACCATAGATAGAACCTGGTGGTAAGCTATACGGAGTATCTGTCCCATCAGCTAGATCACCCATAAGAATTGTTGCCCAGTGTCTACGAAGAGGCATGGATAGCCACGATCATAAAATGGAGGCCTCAACTTCTCTAGAACCACTAGACTGTATTTGTACGCGTTCTTGTCATTCACACATGACCAAGGACAGAATATGCAGTAGAAGGGAATCGCTAGGTACATCACGGAGACAAAAGGGGCATAGAAAGGGGGAATTTACATCGTCATAAAACCGCCAACAAAAAATGTATATGAAGGAAGATAGTTTTGGCAATATGCAAGACGCCAGTGTCATGAAACCAGAAAGTGTAGGGTAGGTGGGTACTGCTCATCAAGTCGTATCATTAAGGAAATACGAGTGTCAAACTCGCATATTAGTATTCGTGCTCGTCGTCAACTTGCTCCGGGCTATCCCGGTAGCCTTTCTTTCTCCTGTTGGGGCTGTTGTATTGACTGCCCGAATTTAGAGGGCGAGGGCCTGTGGGCTTCCGGAGAGGCGGCGTGCTGCGTGGAGATCGCATGGCAGAGCTCTGGGTGATGAGTTAGCGGTGTGTATACGCGCGAGATCATTGAAACTTACCCTTGACACAACACGGTCCGCATACGACTGCTCCTCGCCTTCTTTGACTTTGGGCGGCCTCTCTGGGAAGAGCGGCCCCTCGTCCTTGACCTTGGGGGGTCGCGCAGGTCCTCCTCCTCCAGTTCTTGAACTACCTTCCGAGTAACCTGCGTCGGAGATAGGAGAAAGACGGCTGCCACCACTGAATCGCCGATTGCCGTTGACGGCGGAAAAGCTAGGGTTTGAGCCCCACTGCTCTGAGTGGTTAGTTGGTGCCCCATAGATTTGTGCCTGTGATTCCAACTGGGTTTGGTACCGGCCAGTGGGTCCCTGACGTGGTTGAGGATGCTGCATGTCGAGAATGTCCCGATGTGCTCGGTATTTGGGCGCCTCGGAGACTTGCGACGGAACCAATGGCGAGGGAGGCCGGTTCTCCTGCTGCATACCTTCGTCGAGAGTCAAGTTTGACCGGATCCGGTCATCGCCTTGGGGATCATAATAATCCGTTGTCTTGTAAGCGCCAGGTGTCAGTTCAGAGCTAGAGCGAGAAGCCTCAAAGGATACCCGATCCTTACGGCCAGGCTGCATGCTGTTGCGGATGTTGTCTCCCATGGAAGACGCAGTGGTTTTCGACCAGCGAGAGATCTTGGGGAAAAACGACGAGCTGCTGGACTTATGCTTTCGCGACTTCTCGTTCGTCTTCGGTGTCGTTTCATTACTGTTGCTGAGGGCACCTGAAGCAACTGCATTTCGCGGAGGTGTGGATAGCGGCTCAGATCCGGCCCTCTCGCGCGTAGTTTCAGCGGTCTGCTGCATTGGCAGCTGCGGGCTTAAAAATTCTCCTCGCTCGTCGATATCCTCATCGTCCTCTTCCGGAACAGTGCTGACACGTGTGTCAATATCCCTTCGCAAACCAGTTCCACGAGATTCGGGAGCCGCTCGGGAGGAATTGGATAGGTATCCGGAGTTGTCCCCAGGAGAGGACGTTCCAGCATGGCCTTCGGGCTCATAGCCGTCAAGGTCAATACTAGCTGGGCGTCGGTTCCCGCTGCGTATCATGTCGTCCTGACCAGCTCGTAAGAGATCCATTTCATCAAGAAGCTGTTCGAGCATATCCTCGATCCTCGTCAAATCAGTGGAAGATTTGAGACTCAGCCCTTTGAGAGCGCGCTTGAACAGATTTTTCCGCTTCGCGGGCGAATCGTCCCCATCGTCCACAGAAGCTTGACGTGGCCTGCTGCTGCCAGCGGGGAGTGGGCGCGGCCCACCAATAGCTTTGTATGTCCGTTCGTGCTGTCGCCCATTGGCTTCAATCATCATACCATCCTGTTGGGCAATGTATTTTTTCATATCCTCAAAAGAGTTGCGCATCTCAGCAGCGCTGCGGACCAGGGTCACCAGGATCTCTGTGTCTCGAGCATTCCGTTGAGCATCTCGAACAGTAAGCTGTACAAGTCAGTAATCCTTGTCTTTAATAAAGATCTGAGAACTTACATGATCCATGAGTGCAACGATATCCTTGGATTGGATCCGTTCGATACCACGTCCGGTTGCACTGTCATACAATGGTGACCCGACCCCGTGGGAGTAGCCACTAAAGTGCCGTTGATGCGAGGGCCCAAAGTCATCCTCTCCGGTAGGGCTGCCAAACAGACCCAGTCCGTTGGTGTCAATATCACCAAGACCTTTCGAAGCTGGGTCCGGGCTGGGGGAGATGGGGTTGGCAGCAGACACGTAGCCTTCGTCCTTAGCCCCAGGGGGGGTGCTAAACACGGGCCCGTTTGCGTACTGCTGGTCATCATAATCATCGTCATTGTACTCATCTTTGGGGTAGTAATCATCGTATCCAGCTTGCCCAGGGGCCAAGCCAAGACCCGCACCGCCGCCAACGGTAGCGGGGCCGGCTTTGTCGAAGAGAGGTGACTGATCCTTTGCTGATGACGGGTTGTAGGGCCAGGAGTTGTCATGTGCGATGCCTCCGATCGGACCTTGTATAATGGACGGGTTCGTATTTATTTCGGATTCGGTCTCCGGGCTTAGAACACGATCCTGGGGAGCAGGACTCTCACCATGCTCGCCAGGGTAAATGTTTACCGGGTCGGTCAAGTCGTCCAGTGACTGGGTGACGCTCTGTGGTGGCGAAGTGACACCCATGCGTCTTGGGAAGGAGGTTGCATCGGGACTGTAAGCATCCTGGCGTTGCTTCAGCGGGCTTCCTTGTCGAGAAGTCGGTGCTCCCTCGTTTGACTGAGGCAACGATCTTGTGCTGCCATTTTCCTGTTGTACAAAGGTATTGGAATGCGAGTGGCTTCCAGACTGATGGGACCGTTGTGACTGTTGGGATCGACTGGACTGGTTAGACTTTGTGTCTAAGATAGAAGGGTCGAGAATTGAAGCCACAGCTGATTCGACGGCCGTAGGGTGGATGAATTGAGGGTTAGCATTGATACCCTGGGCAACCGGGCGGCCTTCGTTTGCCCGTTCCATAAAGTCAACATCACTATCATCAGTGTAATTGGTCCTATGTTTGGCTTCGATGCTGGCGGTTTCCGCCAGCGAGTGTCGGTGGAGTTCTCCTTCATCATCTGATTCTTCAAGCCAATGGTTGTCTCTCGGTGACTGCGGAGACAACAAAGACGAGCCCTCGTAGCCAAGGTCCGGTCCGGATCTCTCCTGGTTTTGTAAGATGCCAGTTTGACTTTCAGCACTAATGCCTTCCGATCGCTTGGACCTTGCGAGACTTGTACTAGGAGCAGAAGAGAGCGAATCAATCGAAAGTCGCTGTTCCACGCCGTGTTCGTCACCTGAATATTCCTGAGGGACGTGTTGGGCCGAGCCCTGTCGGAGATGAGATTCGCTCTGGTTGCTGGCCACGCTCTGAATCGGACTAAGACCGCGCCTGGCACTAAGATGATCACCGTAATCGGGTTCGCGATTATTTGAGTGAACACCAAGGAGATTAGCTACTGCTGCCGCGGCGATGGCACCAGCAGCAGCTTCGCCAGATGGCGAATGGCTCCATTCGCGACGATCATGGTCTGAAGCGCTGTGAATTGACAAGTTGTGGCTGGACATGTTACTGTGTTTGAGCCCCAGATCATACCGTGAGCCTCGGGGTGTGCCTTGCATGTTATCCTCGCGGGGAAGGTCGGGTTCTAAAGTTTGATCGGAGAGAATGGAGTCTCTTGTCATGAGATCCGACTCAATGGCGCTGCGGAATGGCATCGGAGCCACAGCGTGCTTCTGGAACAGCAGCTCAGTCTCATTGATGCCTTTGGGCTCACTGCCTCTCTGGTTTGCGTACTTGTCGAGACTCGAGTTTGACTCATGATGATGGAGGTTGTTCGAAGTTAGACGACTACCCACGATGGCAGCTTTCTCGGCATCGCGTAGGCCTTTGCTCCTTTGTCGACGTACTTTATCATTCTCCGTCAGTTCCGGTCGAAGACCTTTAACATAGCCTGCATCCGATGTTGCTTCGCTATCCCGGCTTGCCCTGCGCTCTTTTTGGGATCCAAAAGATTCACCAGCAAGAACAATACCTTCGTCCTGGCTGTCTTTGTTGAGTACAACCTTGGGCTTCCGAACGTTGGGTGCACTTGCATGCTTCGACAATCGCCGTCCCAGGCCATCGCGAGAAGAGATACTCCCTGAGGAGTGAGGAGTATTCACATCGCGCTCAAACTTTGACGTATTAGAGATAACTTTCTGGTCCTTTTTTAGTTCCTTGAGTTCGGGTAGAATCAACCTTCGGATGGCATCTTCGACGGTTTCAAGGAGCCTCGGGTTGTTCAAAGACGACTTGGATGTGTTGGAGCGGAAGGAATACTGGTCCCCAGAACGACGATGGGAGGAAACAGCTGAAGCACTGAGCAAGCTAGACTCTGGGCTAGCCATATCGTCGTCTTTTAGATAGCCTCGGTTCTTGGTGGACTTGGATTCAACTTCGTGGTGGTCTGCGGCAACGCCTCTGCGTTTTTCCTTTCTGCGTTTGTTCGAGGCGTCACGAGAGTAGTTGTTGACCTTTTCCGCCGCACGTTGGGCAATGCGCTCCGTGCTCAAACTGCGACTCCTCTGTCGGCTTGGCGTTTTGAGATAGTCTTTCGGTTCCGGTTCTTCCACGTGCCTTTCGAGGCTTTGGCTGCGTTTCCGTCGTGGACCAGATGATGGGGCTTCCAGCATGCTATCCGCAGGCATCGATGAAATGTCTGAATTAGGCAGGTACCTACGGTCGCGGGACATGCTAGAAAGCTCACTGCCCTGCTCACGATTCATGAGTTCGATCTCCACTGGCCCTGAATGTTGGTTCTCATCTGCAGAATCAGTAAAGCTCTGTTCATCCCCGACAACCTCGCCACCCGACTTATGCTTCGACGGAGAGCCGAAGGAGATACGACGCGAGTACGACGGCCTGCGGTTTCCACTCGAGTCGGTAATATGGACGCTCGGTTCTTTGGACTTCTTCCCGGATGACGGAGTGACTCGGACGCGGACACTGGGACGGGAAACGATAGCACCACCAGACCCCTTCCCGCCCTCGAAATATTCGATGAGCAGGGAGGTCTGGGAGTGATGCGCCGAGCGGGACAGTTTGGTGTCCTCACCGCGAGAGCGGTGCTTCCGACTGGTGGGAATTATGACGGGACTCCCGTCGTCGGGAATCGAGTAAGAGGTCTTGTCTGTGCGGCGAGAGATGTCAGTTCCCAAATCAGTGCCTGTGAGGCTGCTGCCAGTGGGGTTGGTGTCGACAAGAGATTCTGTAGGGGCGGGCAGGATCGGTCTTCGGGAGTTGACGCCCATAACGGAGGAAGAGTGGGAAGAGGTATTCTTTTGTAGATTTCCCTTCAGGCAGCCAAGCAGCTCATAGTCTCAACTCTTCCCCTCTCTCTTTCCCGAATCTCTTCGTCCAAAGTGAGGGGGTAGGGCAGGAACTTGGAAGGCAACAGATAGGGAGGAATTGGGATTGGGAGTGGAATATGGGAGGGGGTATAAGGGCCGACCTGATCCCCGGCTTTGACAGATGAAGTGTTACTACAGATCGAATGGATCGGTGTGCAGTCCTCACGACGAGACGTGGTCAAGGCGAGGGGAATGGAGAATGTGGCAGAGGCGGGGTGTGGGGAGGTGAGGAATGTGAGGCTGAGGTATAAGGCAGAAAAGAGAGTAAAGCGTACCAGCGCAGGATAGGTATCAAGGAGGGAAGTAACAGCTGATCGGACGAGAGTTTTGAAGTAGGGAGATGAAGGAGGGAGAGGGATGGGCTGAATGGAGGCTTGCTGAAAGATGGAGGGTTCAGCCGCTCATAATATTAATCCAGGGCGAAAAGGTCTGCAACGACTGACAACTGGCAGGGGGGGCAGGATAGAAATGGAAATCAAACAGATAAAGCACGAGAAAGACGAGGAACGATGGAGACGAGGAGAGGAAGAGAAGGATTTGAGCGGGCGTGAGAAAAAGAGAAGGCTGGGGAGGCGCAAAAGTCGTTCGACGAGCAATCGATCTTTCATCCATGCGATTGGCAAACGGCAGGCTCTGTTGGAATTGTTCTACGCAGTAAGGCTTCTGTTTATCAGGAATAAATAGACTCCCTGCTACAACTCAGACTGAGTCAAGAGTACGGCACGGAGACAGCAGTTCGGGCACCATTGTTTCCTATCCTGATTCCTCAGACTCCAGAGTAAACCAGATCTTGCTCTCCGATCACTTCTCGAAATGTCTCCAGACTCCCAGTCCCAGCCATCCAAATTACCGGGGAATTCGACGGGAGTAATGTAAGGAACAGCTTCACAATCCATGTCACTCAATCATGAGAATTCCCGCTCGCGTCCGCCCATTTCCCGCGAATAGTGAAACTTGACTGACCTCTTCCTCTGCACGGAACAACAACGTCAAGTCATACAAAATGTGCATAAATCAGTCTGTGGCTTCACGAGGAAATATCCGCCCAGTGTTCCATGGGTTGACACTTGAGGGTCACTAACTCGATCAGTTGTAGTTCACTCTCACCGCGGGTCTCCCGGACGACCTGGTGCGCATCCATTGGCGATCATGCTGCCAACTCATCTATCACATCACATCCAACATCGCCGACTTTTCCTACTTCTGGTCGGTGATTGGTAGGGATTCTCCTGGCTGCTGCAGCCGAGTTATCACACACGAGAATGGTTACATGGATCCTTGCAAACGTGACCCGCCGGTTGACCGCAGGTACGGAATTGATACGGAAGACTGAGATTTAGCCACTGCTCCAGCCACCTGCACCCGTGCAAGCCTGCAAGGTGCCACAGGCTTTTATACTCTATAACTGTATGTTCTTGAAGGACGCTTGTCCCTTGGATTATCAAATCTATTCAATATCCTGCCACTTTGCCAGCATTGTCCAGCTAACATAGCCCTTATACTCTCCCCGTATAAGGCCTACTCGCCGAAAAGAAGGGCGGCTCCGATCCTTGCTGATTAGAAGACCACTCCAGATATTGCCAGCACGGCCAACAATCAAAATTCAGTATGGCTATCCAGGCGCAATCTCATTTCCTGCACCGTTGACATCCGAACTAGTTCAGCACCACCTAAGTACGCCACCTTGAACTTTGTCTTGGATATAAGCTGAAACTGGTGCTGAGGACGCTTTCTGGCACCGGAGGATGATGTAGTGAATGCTGTGCCAGTAAGAGTAACAGGAGCCATATAGCCTCTGACCTTGATCGATACCTCTTTCAAGGGCTCATATAGATCTTCTCCCAATAGGGTCATAGACACTTTCACGACTTCGACATTCGAAATAAATGACGTTTCGGGGCTGGTCAGTCAGTATAGCTCGGCCAGTGATTGATGCTCAAGCCCATGTCGGAGCTTGACACTGCTAAATCCACTCGCTTGGGCAATAATTCTCAAACCCGTCGTAACCATAGGCCATCCCAAGAAGGGCCTTTGGGAACTGATCACTCCATAATCCAGCGTAATAGGTAGAAACTGTCTGAGCTTGCATTGACCGTGCTAGACCAGATATTGCAATCAACTTATTACCCTGGCTAGTAAGGTCCCTGCTAGTATAATCCTCAACAAGCCTTGCCCACTGGCTGTCAAATGCACCGGTTCCGCTTCCCATTTTCACCATCACCATACCAGGAGCGTGTGGTCGAATTTGGCATTCACATCGCGATTGCATACGTCACTCCCAAGTAACTTCATCCGCAGTGTAATGTAAGATCCTAGGAGACAGAATGCTTTCCTGAAGCGTTCATCCACGGTGAGACAGGGAGGCGTCACCAAGATATACCAGCCGGTCTGGCATCACTGGGCTTGTTAACCTCTTGCATTCGACATGGGTTTGTAAACTGTCGTTCATCCACTCCATTTCCAAAGCGACACAACTGTTTTGGGAAGCGTCTAGACACACATCACGTCCCGGTCCTATCAAGGGCCACTTTGTACGTTTCCCTAGAAGCAGAAAGCATACAGTTAGATCAACATTGTCCATAACGGTCTATAGAAGGTTGTCCACAGACCAACCTTACCAGGCAGTAAACCTCAAGCTAAAGCACTTGAGAATATTCGGTCTGCATGAGTAGAGACAAGGACATGGGCAGACGGGTTCCTGATTCTTTTTCGTTGAATTCTTTGCCTGGGAGATGAGGGAATGGTATATTCTTGCGTCAGTTCTGTTACTGATTTAAATAGAATCTGACAGACAAGACAGCCATTCTAAATGGATTCTTCCATTCTCCATAAAGACATACTCAGGAAGCCCTGGTCTTCTTCATCGCGCCTTACTCGAAGATCCTGGCATAGCTGGCACGAAGCATTGCTTCGAGGGGGAGGAAAATATGTCCGGTCTGATAGCATTTTAAGGAAATCAAGGACCTTGGAACTGGACTCAGTATTTTGTTAGTATGAAACCATCAAATCAAAGCATCCTGCTTTTAAGGCTGTACTTGGCAGCAGGGTAATAGTATTTCACGCCCGACTACTAGTAGAAATATATCCTCATTAAAGAGTGCATCTATACGAAAAGTAACTATATCAACTTTTGATCCCCTTGAGATTCAATCAATAAACTCAGCATGAGTCTGCAGAGCTGGTTATATGTAACAGTAACGGAAAAACGGACACAAAAACTCCAAACCATATGCTAACAACAAAGCACACCTAGGCGGATCAGAATAAACGTATGTACTCTTTTTGTCTAATTAGTCGTCATCATGCCTCCTCTTGAACTTCAACCCCTTCGGCTGGCTACCATAGTTGCGCCGTCCTTGCTGTTGCTGCTTCTTGTCTCGGCTCAAACTGGACCCGAGCTGGATGTCGATCCGGGGAGGCGTCGAGAACCCGAAGCCCTTTGCCACCTTGACAAGATCGAGTTTGTGGACGTCAAAGACGGAGCGTAGGGAGTGGGAGGCGTAGGCTTGAATGTAGGAGCGGTAGCCTTCTTTGGCGGACTGAATGAGATTGGTTAGCAATATAATGTAGATACTGCAGGGTTAAAACTCACCTTATTGAGGTAGTAGTTTTGGGTAATCAGTTTCTCGAGTTGGGACTGAACATTGACGATCTTCTTGTCGGGGAAATCAAACTCCACGACTGGCACTCGGGCTTCTTTGAGGTGCTTCAGGAAGCCGACTTCGGAGGGTTGCAGGAACATCAGACTGCGGCCCTTGCCGTTGGCACCACGGGCGGTACGTCCGACACGGTGAATGTAGTCTCGAGTGTCATCTGGGGGATCGAATTGGATGATCCAGTCAACAGCAGGAATCTAGGAACATGTTAGATCGTTTGTGAGTAATTCGAATGGGCAGACATACATCCAAGCCACGAGCCGCAACATCCGTGCAGATCAGAACACCCTGTTTGGCATTGCAGAACTCGAAGAAGGTGTTGGTTCGCTTCTGCTGTTTCTGTTTTCCGTGCAGGTCTAGTACCGGTAGGTCGATGTAGTTGAGAAGCTCGGCGTGGTACTTCACGCAGTTGCAGCTGGAGAAGAACACAATGATCTTCTTCTTGAGGTTGCGCTTCAGGAAGGAGAATAGCAATAGGAACCGCTTGTCAGCCTCACAAACCACGTAGCCCTGCTCCAATCCTGACACCGTACTGTGCTCCTTTCTATGGTCCACGTTGATGTACAAAGGTCCTGGTCGGAGCGATATCCGGGCGAGATCCTCGACTTTGGTAGTCTGAGTAGCGGAGAACAACATTGTCTGTCTTTCTTCGGAGGGAAGGATCTTGATGATCTGGCGCATTTCGTCCTCGAAACCGACTTCGAGAATTCGGTCAGCCTCGTCGATGACAAGGGTCTTCAGGTTCTTAAACACGAATCCGGGGGTGTTCTGAAGGTGATCCAGCAAACGACCAGGGGTGGCAATGAGCAAGTTAACACCCTTGGTGAGCTTCTCAGCCTCCGCTCGTCGGTTTGCGCCTCCAATGACAATTCCGTATGTCTGGCTGTGTGCTGCACAAAGTTCCCTAGCAACTCCGAAAATCTGCAGGGCCAGCTCGCGTGTAGGCGATACAACAAGCACACCAGTACCTATAACACCGTCAGTCATTCCGATATACACCTAGAACAAATACCGCAAACATACCATTCCTAGGCTTGAAGCGCAGCGCACTAAGCATCTCAATAGCAGGAATCAAAAATGCCAATGTCTTTCCTGATCCGGTCTTTGCAGCTCCAAGAACATCACGGCCGGCAAGAAGTGGGGGGATAGTCCGTTGCTGAATCTCAGTCATCGTCTCAAATCCCATCTCTTTAATACCCGCAAGGGACATCTCAGACAAACCCAACTCCGTGAATTTCGTAGGCCCCCCTTCTGGCTGCGGCAAGCTGACCGCATCCATAGATGGAAGTTCCGGTACGTTTACCTCCTCCTCGGCCTCACCCTCTTCATCCTTTTCCTCAGCAACGATCTCCTCCGCCTCCTCATCCTCACTACCACTTTCTTCACCCCCAGGTGAATGGCTCACTTTCCGCTTCTTCAGCGCCTCCTCTTTCACAGCCTTCTTCGCAAGCTTGATATCCTTTTCCTTTGTCTTCGTCGGCTTGGTCACCGCTTCCATTTCAGCGGTCGGCTTGGGTGAGGAAACATCGCCGGTCTCGGTCGCTTCGCGAGCGTTTCCACCGTGCTTTCTCTTGCGTTTCTTCGAGAGCGTTTTCGCAGTATCCACGGGGCCCGGCATAATTCCTATGAGATTCTAGAGCCGATTTTTGTGGCTCGAAGGTGTTGGAATACAATTCGTTGTTTATTGAGTCTGCTGCGGGAACTCGAATTTTTTGCTATGGCGCTTTTTTTTTTTGTTCCGTCTCCGCATCACGTGATGATAAGAGTCTGATATGGGTGTTGGTGCCCTAGGCAGCGGCCTTCGAGATTATGATAAGAATGTTCTCCAAAGTTCATGAAAATATTGAGACATAATTAGTGCTGTAATATAGGAAACTTAGCACTTGGTAAACATCATGTATCGTAGTGCTGAAAGAGAACACACAGAGTATATCAAGTGATATCCATGGAGTACTTGATATGTATGTCTCTTAAAAAGTGCATCTATGTATAGCTAGAATGAAATCAATGCCCTCTTAAAACCTCCAGATAGAGTGAGAGAAAAGTAGCAGTGACACGAAGACAGCTTGACTTAAATTTGAAGGGCCTTTCAACAAGCCAACCTACAGTATTTTTTGAATATTCCAATCAAATTCCCGCAAATGATCCATACCTCTAGATTTGACGCGCATTTAAGAGTTGCCTCGTACGTCTATCAAATTTCGTTACGCAATGCTGTTGCCGTCATGGCACCCGTATGTTGCTATTTCGAGAACAAGAGTACTCCATCCGGGCTCACGGAATAATCTAAACCGCAAGGTCGTACCGTACGGAGTTGACCGATCACTTCGGCCTCGGAGAAAACCCCATAAAGTTTTGAGTTAGCAATCACGTAACTCCAGACGGAGCTATGGGTAACAATTGACGTTGTGTAAGGCGTAGATCATCCTCGACAACATGGCAATGATGGTTTATCAAGCGGCTGGCATGGGTTCGTGGGTCAAGACTCGTATTGGGATTTGGAGACACACCTGGAGGGACTCGCACGACGACGCAGAGAAGGATTATTGATCGTCAAGTGTCCGGATGGTCCGATAGATTACGCAGACGTCAAGCTGCATCAGCCTTGCAGGGACGAACCTGTTCCTAAGGCTATTTTGCAGCCGTCAACTTGCTTGGCTGCTTCCTTGAATTTGGTGTGCACTCATCATCGCAGCCGCTTTTGCGGTGGCTATCATGAGATGATTGAGTGGTGGTCAAGTACGGAGTAGGGATCTCTGAGTTCGAGGATCAGGGTCATTGATAAGACTTTAGAACTTGGAGCTAAACCCTCTTGTGCGTCCCTCCCCAGTCGATCACCGATGAGCCGTGGGATGAACACGAGGACGGCCAGGCTGTATGTCACTGACGTAGTGAGCTTGACTCTTGAAGTTGGAAATGACTTTGAGTCTTGATCGACCCTTGTTTCAGGACTCAGACATCAGTGATCGCATGGTCGCGGCAATTTTCATGGCCTCTGTCTCTGTTTCGAGAGGTTGATCTGCAGCGTTTCTCAAGGATTTCGCAGATCCAAATCTTCAATGTTGGCTGTGGCAGCCCCACTAAAAGTCCCGGTTCGTTTGGTGGACGCCGGAGATTGTTAGAATTGAGCAGTGAGCACAGATCATGGGGAACACGAAGTCGATTTTTTTTCTATAGAAGTTAATTATTATTGCCCAGTGATGTATATGATTGTATGTAAAAGATTAGGGTCCAAGTTGCGGGCGACTAACAGAAGATTGAAAGGCGGACCCATGGGTAGCACTTCGGGATACGGAGTAGATATCCTGGAGCTTAATCGTGTCTTAAGCATAATACTAGACTCTATATAAGCACTAACTCACGGTCATGATGAGTATACCTTAAAGCCTCCAGGCGCGGAACAAGATTGAAATTTGAATAGTGGCGTAGTGTCTGGACCTACTATGTGGCCAGTTCCTAGATCTTAGCGGCTACCGAATCTTGATAGACTGGAGATCTTAAAAAGACCTGGAGAACCGCGTGGTTGAAGCCATGGCCGACTTGTTGCTCTTCATGAGTCCATTTGTTTAAATCGAACCTTGGAAACCCAGAACACAAAGGCTATTGGTACCGTGGTGCCTGCTCCTGCTTTCACTTTGTTTTTCAAGGGTGTAGCGAGTGGTATATTCGGGAACTGGCAGACAAGGGCGCGAGCAGAACCAAAATAGCTTAGAGTTTGGACTTATATCCGTAGATGGCGAAGTTCATTCCCTCAAAGATCTCAAAAATCGTTCTAGAAGTGTCAGATGCCCTTCAGCGAGCATCAGGTGCCATTCCCACGAGAAAATTTGAGCATATGATGCGCCACAGGGCCAGTCAGAGTCAGGGCTGACAACAATGACTGAGAATTCAGGCTGAGTGCGCGAGACAACGGAAAGGGCAATTGTGGCGGTCTATAGCAGACATTATTGTTGAACTCCTGCGGAATATCTCAAATCTCCAGTAATTAATTTGCGCGTCTTGACTCTTGAGACCTCGACCAGGAACGTTGCTTTCCGCCGTACTTTCAGGAGGGGGCTGTGCAAGATTGACATCAGACTCGGCGCTAAGCGAATGAAAAACAGACAAAGCGATATTTGCATCGGATGGGTTGTTATTCTTTTTATTCTGGCGAGGTTGAAGGTTCTTCAAGTCATATCAGCAAGGCGCGCAGAGGAAGATGCTGGATTAACCTGCAGGAACAGTTCAGAGTTGAATATAATCCGAGACCATTGGTTCGGACAAACTTGACACAAAGTTTCAGTCCCCGATAGTGTTTGCCCTTTTAGACATAGATCCAATTATAAATAGCGATCGAGACATGACATTCGGCTTGTAGGCAGAAGAATAACCATGAGACAGTGGGCGGTTTTATGGAGGTATAGAATATCAACCATGGGGCAGGTGCTCTTGGCAGGAGGTTTTTTTGAAGAAATCCCAGAGTGTGATGGCATCATCAGCGTCGGTTGTTGCAATTTCATGTAGAAGGGAATCTGAGTTGAATATCAGTGGGAACAAATCAGAAGCTGAACCAGTCGATTAAGTGCCTGGAAATCATCCGCTTCGGGGCCTAGAATCCATCTCCCCTGAGGCCGCGCGTGCACTAATTGTCGCTTTTTACAGTGCATGAATGGGCATTGAGCCTTGAGTTAAGAATGAATTGAAGCTGGGGAGCAGACAAAGGAGAGACAAGGGACAAGGCCGGACTAAGAAACCAAGACTCTTGGAGAATTTGCCTCTGCAGAGTAGAGTCGCACTGAGACAGCGAGAATAGAACTGCAGAGGAGACTAGTTATTTATTTAGTTAGTTGGACCCTCCGACCCGCGCTGAGTCAGCCCTCCCCGTTCCCAATTCTCATTCCAGAGCGTTTCACTTCTCGCATTCCCGACCGTCTCTCCAACCGCGACGAGATCCCCTGACGAACTGCACTGCCAACATCTGGGATTCTCTTGGATTATCTATTCCATTCCCCGTCGCCTTTTTCTTTTCTTTCACCCCCTCTTTCTGCTCGTTCTTTTCCTCTCCCCCTCGTCTGTTCCTCTACGTCCTCGAGTATCAGACGGAGCCCCGGGTTTAGGAGACGCCCATTCATCCAACCTCTTCGGCCATACTGTGTGTCGCCGCCACGCTCGCTTTCTTCAACTATCCAACCACTCGACTTTCGCTGCTCAATACGCTTCGCTTCTCTACGCTCGCTGCTATCTTCATTGTTCACATCTTGATCGTCTAATCCGGTTTTAATCGCTCGGACTCACCCACCTAGTTTTCTCTCTTTTCTGTCTGCGATCGATGACGTGGTGAACTGTAATCGCAACGGCGTTTTCTTCCAACAATTACTCCGATTTACACTTTTAGATCTTCTCTGACTCTTCCGTCTCAACTGCGGTCCACATCCTATACTTTCGAGAACTGGTTTCCCAACCCTTCCGCATCCGGTCCTACCAAACTGCTTTCGTCGCAGTACCACCTTACCTTGCACTAACCCCATCTTCATCGTCTCGATACGGCTTCTATTTACCGTAGTCTTCATCTCTGATCGATATCGCCGGTAACCGGATACATACCAGCCAACATGCGGTCATTATCAGTTATTGTCTGTTTTCTGGCTGCTTTCCTCAATACTCCTCTCGCCGCAGCCGAGCGCCTCATCGAGTCCAACGCCCTCACCCTTTGCCAAGATAGCTCGAATTTCACGGCCACTTACTTCCACGTCAAATACACGCCTAGCAATAATTCACTTGTGGTTGGCTTTGATGGAGTTTCCGCCATCTCTGGCTATGTCGAAGCTACGATCGTTCTGGATGCATACGGTTACGAAGCTCTCAGGCAGACCTTTAACCCCTGTGATATGGAACTTGAAGGACTTTGTCCTATGAATACTGGTCCTATTGATGTCCGGGATGTTCCCTTGCAGCTCCCGGATGATGTGAACAGCCAGATTCCAGGTACGTCCGCCAAGCCAGTATCTTGAAAAGAGCATCTCACTAATCATGAGAACCACAGGCATCGCATATACCGTTCCAGATCTCGATGCCTCTGTCCGTATCTATATCAATTCCACTACAACCCATGAGAGTATCACTTGTCTGGAGGCTAGTCTCTCGAACGGTAAGACTGTTTACCAGAAGGGCGTCGGTTGGGCCACGGCTATCATCGCTGGCTTGGGTCTGACTGCCTCCGCTATCACCTCTGGCCTTGGACACTCAAATACTGCCGCTCACGTTGCCGCCAGTGCTCTCTCGTTTTTCGGGTTTATGCAATCGCAAGCCATGCTCGGCATGACGGCTGTTCACTTGCCGCCCATTGTCCAGTCTTGGACTCAGAATTTCCAATGGAGTATGGGCATCATTCGCATCGGCTTCCTTCAAGAGATTTGTACCTGGTACCAGCGTTCGACAGGGGGCACTGCCTCAACACTTCTTTCAGAACTATCGACAGTTTCAGTCCAACCCCTCAAGAAACGTTGGCTCGAACCAGCTGTCGGATTAGTTGGGCGATCGGTAGACACCCTGCTCAAGCGCGCCGGCACAGAGTCTGAAAAGGCCACCTCCGAAACCAAAGAAGTGCGCGGCATCGAGCGTGTTGGTTTCACTGCTGGTATCGAGGAAACGAACATTTTCTTGACGGGTTTTATCTTCTTCGTCGTCTTTGTGGCTTTGGTAATGCTTTTCGTTGTCCTTTTCAAAGCTGGATGCGAACTTCTTGCCAAACACGGCAAGATGAAGAGTGACAAATTCCAGGATTTCCGCAACGGATGGAGGGTAGTTGCCCGTGGTATTCTGTTCCGGCTCACTTTGATCGGCTTCCCTCAGATGTCTATTCTCTGTTTGTGGGAATTTACTCGGGTTGATTCGCCCGCTGAAGTGGTACTCGGTGTTATCATGCTTATATCAATTCTCGCGACTTTGGGCTGGGCTTCATTCAAAGTCATCAATCTCGCAAAGCGATCAATCGCCCTGCATAAGAATCCGGCGTATATCCTCTACTCTGACCCGACTTGTCTGAACAAGTGGGGTTTCCTCTACGTTCAGTATCGCGCAACAGCATACTACTTCGTGATCCCGTACCTGGGCTACCTCTTCATCAAAAGCATGTTTATTGGTCTTAGCCAGCCGGCTCCTGTTGTCCAAGCTGTTGCTTACATTATCGTCGAAGCCGGAATGTTGATTGCAGTCAGCGTTCTGCGACCCTGGATGGACAAGAAAACCAACATCTACAACATCTCTATCGCCGCTATCAGCTTCCTGAACTCCATCTTCCTTCTCTTCTTTTCAAATGTGTTCAACCAACCCGGGCTGGTTACTGGTGTCATGGGTGTGATTCTCTTCGTCGTCAATGCTGCTGCTGCACTCGTGCTCTTGATTCTGGTTCTCATCGGCACTGTCTATGCTATTGTTTCCAAGAACCCTGATACGCGCTACCAACCTATGAGAGACGACCGTGGCTCGTTCATCAAGTCGCAGACCCAGCTGACCACCGAGTTGGATGCACTAGGTGCCACTGCTCGCGGTGACATGAAGTCGGCTCCTTACCAGCCGGCCAACAACCCCTTTGACGACGAAAACAGCTCGTTCTCAAGCGGCAACGGCGCCAGCGTTAGCCGCCAGAATCTCGACCCAAATCCGACCGGCCTCGCTAACCAACAGCCTCATTCTCCTGTTGACCCGTCGCTGCCATTGTTCCCCAGCGACAATTCCTCGCCCACTCGAGGTCCTGACAACATTCAACGGTCACAATCGCCCATTCCGCGGAGCTTCACCTCCTCACCATTCCAAGGTTCATACCGAGCACAGAACAATCCAAGCCCATGGCAACGGGGGGCAGGTTATGACCACTAAAAGAGTTTTATTTTCCCCTTCATGTGATTGCTTTTTCAGCTTTGCTTTTAAGAGATGAAGTTATGGCCGAGTACGGGAACGGACTAACCGCTCGACCCGTGCTTTATTTATTCCTATATTCACTCGTACTATGTACGCCTTTTCTTCCATTGCCTTTCTATTGTTGACTTTATACTTTCGCGTATACCGTGATATACTGGACTTCTGTTTCCTTACTACCGATTCCTCTTTTCTCTCTCACTCCACCTCACAAGGCTTTCCTTACTCTTTTCTCTACTGTCTTGCTCATTATTATACTCGGCGTTCTGAAGCATTGGATCTGGAGATCAGGACTTGGGTTTGCGGAACTTGTGCTATATTCGGCGGGGTCAATCCGATGCCCCTCCCTCGTTTACTTTTAGCTATGGAGACACCATAATGCTATTGCTTCGTCCATGACGAGGTATCATGTTTAAAGTTCTCCAACTTGTAACTATAATTTGTATTTGATTGTATGAATAGTGATGCTGGTTTCCAATCTCATAGATGACACAGCCCTACCAATCAATGGTAGTCAGGTACACAATCTCGAAACATTGAAGCTATCATGTCGCTCCAGCGACGAAAAGTACACATACTACGTACGATCTCGTTTGCATTTTCTTGTACCGAAATCAGCTCTATTATCTGGGTACTTAATGTTGCAGAGACCGAGGAGAATATGCAAGATCTTGATCTCATTCAGATTCGCCCAGCTTTTCGCTTTTTTCTCATATCATATAAAAAAGAACAGAGATGGATTGGAAACATGTAATGGAAAGAAACTGTTCAAAACCCCCCTAGAATGCGCCGAGAAAGGTAATAAGTAAAAGAAAGATACAGATACAGATACAATCCTAACAAACACAAAGGATTATCGCCTGTCACCGAACCCAGGCGGCGGGCCTGAGAATGACCCTGGTCCCATCCCCGGCGGCGGGTGCGCAAATGCATCAGGGCCACCTGGCGGCCCAGAAAGTCCAGGTCCGGGGCTAGGGCTGAATCCTGCTGGGCCCTGGCCTGGCATAGGCATAGGTGGGAAGACCGGGCCGCCACCTTGGAAGTTTGGAGGTGGGACTGGGAAGCCGCCCGGTGGTGGGGGAGGGAAGGATCCTGGGCCTGAACCGGGAGGAGGCATGTTGGGCATGTTGGGCATGTGAGGAAGGGGCGGAAGGCCGCCTGGGCCGGAGCCAGCGGCTGGTGGGAAAGGGGGGAAGGGGAGACCTCGGGCTCCGGGGGCTAATTGAGGTTAGTATTCCCCGGGGGTATAATAAGAAGGGCCGCACGTACGTGGTAGCATTGCAGGAGCGCCGCCTGGCCCGGGGGGCATGCCGAATGGGGGAGGGGGGAATTGGCCTGGTCGAGCTGGTTAGATATCTACCAGTGAGACAAAATGTATGCGATTCGTACCTCCGAAACCAAAGGGAGGGGGATAAGCCCCGGGAGGAGCCATTGCGGGATTAGGCACGGCCTGTCCTTCGGCGGCGTATGAGGAGGTGATCGAGTCAATGACCGATTGTGCCTTTTCCTGTCCGATTTCTACTATTGGTGAGTGGCTTGACCTAGTGATCTTCAAAGGGGATTTCGTACGTTGGTAGTACTCAACGACGTTCCTCAAGTGGTTTCGTCCGGAGTTATGCGCCTTGCGCACACTCATTGAGTCGTGCGTGAGGTAAACATCGCAGTAGTCGCCTGTCAAGGTTGCGAGTCAGCAGGTATTTTTCGAGATCGACCGGAAGAAAGTGTGCTCGGGAGCTAGTTAGGCAGTCGCCCGGGAAAGACAAGACCTACAGAAGAGTGCCTCAAAGGTTAGCAAAAGGACGGCGATGTAGCAATGGGGGTCACCTATATTTTGGCATCGTGAATCTTTCGAGTGCAGTAGCTGCCCCCGGAGTTGTAGCGGACTAGCTCGTTTTCTGGGAGTGAGGTATAACCGACGTGCAAAAATAATTCCGCGATGTAATGAACAGATTCGGCAACTGTCTTGAAGCTTTTCTGTTGACTGATGGCGGAAATATCGCGCGCGGAGTGTCAATGAAGAGATTCCATGCGCTGCTATCGGAGGCGGTAGACCAGGCAGAATACTATCCTTGTGCCTCAGGCCGCAAGATAAACTAAACACTATTGACATTAGTTTAAAAATTCTATACATAGTATGTAGTTTATCACAGAATAAAGCAATAAATATACAAATCATCTACATGAAAGCGTCAAATCTTCGCCCTCGGCACCAGACGATCGCGCCTCGCCCAAGTCCGCAATGCCCACTGCAAATTGCTCACTTTCAAGGGTTTCCGTAATAGATCATTCATGAATGGGACGTTCTGGATTGGCTCCATGCCTGTGATCATGCCTATGATGGCGGTGGATTGTAGGATCTGGTCATGGATGAATGATGGCTGGGTGCGGATTGTCCGGACCACCTCATGGCCGTCCGGGGTAGAACCAAGGGAATAAGTCTACTCCGTGAGGAGCATGAGGGTCAGGACTCAGATGCCTCTTTTTCTTGGGGTAAACAATGAATTAACCCACTTTTATGAAGATCAAATGCGGGCGAGGGTTCCTCTGGTCCGCGAGGTATGCGAGGGCGCCACTACCATTGAAAAAGCCAGAGGTCGTGCAGTTGAGTCTTCGTTGGAGGATTAATGATGCAATCGAAGATTTACAATACTATTTTTTGTTAGAATGGTGATCTTTATGGTCTTGAGTTTTTATTATTTCAAAATAGGTATGCAGTAGTAGCCGGGAGGGAAACTGACTTATTGCCAACAACCAAGATATGCCTTTTATATGCTCCCGAGCCTTCTGGTTTGAATGACATTTCAATGGTGCCAGTAGATAGCTGTAAAGAGGGTCAGGTTCGATTGCAATACCTCCGCGTGCGAGATATTTGCGGCTATGCAAATCCCAGCCATGACAAGGCTGACGTGGCCTAAACCATATCAGATACTATTAGTTGGACAGAGTATGCTTTTGAATATTGCCCGATCCATACAATCGATGATGTTGAGAATGTGTAGTGTACAGATATTTCCTGGTAGGTGTATGGACTATGGACTCATAGTCATAGAGCCCTGGAACTATGCGGGGTTAATGCGGAGGTTCCAGCTGCACACTGCACAGTGCAGTGTGCACAGTGCCGTGCAGCAAATCAGTTCCTGGGTTGGAGATGGCTACTTTTTTGGATAGATGAGGGGAACAAGCGGGGTGTCAGTACCATCACCTGCCTGTAACCTCGCTAATTGCATGTACACTACTCCGTACCTAGGTAGGAAGTTAGTAGAACCAACTCCAAGTCTCGCTGGGGAAATCTAGTGATGGCTGACCGACAAAAACTGTACGTCATGGGAGAAGGAGATTGATTTCTGGGGCGAAAATCCGGGGAAGCCTAAGACCTTAGGAGTCAGGAAAGGAGAAATTTTCCAGTCACGCTCCCACGCAGAGAACTTGAGCGAGGCGTCATCCTAGTCAGGATCAGGAGCCGCATGATTAATCCAAGCGTCCTTTGAGAAACAAACAAGTCATCACTCATCGAGTCATCACCAAGTCAACTTCCAAGTTTTTGAAGCGATGTGGAGTTGAAGAATTTTCATCGAGTCCACTTGGCTTGAAAATGTCTCTCTCGAGATTCCTCTTTCGTCGCATCGTCCAGGGTTCCTAATTTGGTCCAGTCGAGCCCTGGCAGATCTGGGGTAAGACGAGTCATCCTGCCATCCATTACTTAATGTATATGCAGCATGGGCTGCATACTCTGGATGTCATAGGCTCTTCTCTAGTTGTCCTGACATGCAGAAACAAGGGATGCTGATCAGTTGAGGGGTTCATTGCCAAGGAGAAACCGGTGAGAACATCATTGACTCGAGACAATAAAGATCTCCTGCCAAGGGCAACAACAAGTTCCTCATTCAAACACTCCTTCAAAGTAACTCCGAATAGAAATTCCCTCAGCTGATGGCGCCAGATGGCGATTCTCAAACTTCGGCCGCTCTGCCGAAGGAAACCGCCGATGATGCAATTGTACATGTTTAGGAAGTATCATGCGGGGTGAAAATTCTTCTCATCGAGTCATACACGGCTCGCAGCGGCTGCGGTTGTTGTAAGCGCCACAGTCCAGATCTATACGATGACTGAGCAGTGAGCACCACAGAGAGTACTCCGTACGGAGAGAGAAGTTGAGAACGTGTTAACCAAGCCTATAGCGTGTCAATAGCAAGCAAGATGCCTAGAAATCATCATAGTCACCGACTGAAGAGGGGACCAAGGAGCGATTTCCATTACCCTCACGAAACCGCTCAAGCCGGCTGTGTGCGGCGACCGCTACTTCCATTGGTTTCTGTCTGGTTTCTGTTACGTTTCGCCACGGCTTTGACTGGCCCTGTGGATGTCAGATGATCTTTAAAGCAGCAGCGTTGCTATTCCACCTTAGCAGGGCCGAGCCAATAGCCAGCAATATATGCAGCACTCGGCGCTCAGGCCCGGTTTTCATTGGCTGTGCTAGCAACTGCTGCTTTAATCGCCCAGAGGAACGGTTGTCACATACGGTAAGATACAGTAATATACTCAGTCCAGGCCTCGGGGCTCAGTCAGAAAGGCTTCAGAATTCAGATCTTCGATGAAATTAGCTGACGATGAGCAACTCCACACAGCAGTCCACAGCGGACACAGCGTGTGATCATGGCCGTGCCTGGACGGTGGACACGCTCAGCGCCTGCCCTCTCATCATGCGCCCAGGGGAATTGCGTGCCCATCTTGGCCTTGCTTTCCCCGGAACCGCCTCTCCTTGACCCAGTCTATATAAAACTTGCTGTCCCCGCCGTAATGTCTGGTTCTCTCCCAGTACACACAAAACAAAGAATCACGACGAGTTTTTCAAGATCTACCTCATTATTCATCTTGTCTTTTGACTTATTCCTCCTGCTTTCTTGTATATCAACGCCCTCTGCGCTATAGCATTGCATTGACTGCATCTACATCTGCAAGCATAGAGTCTATAGCTTTCCACAGCTTTACACATCAGCAAAATGGCTAGTACCAACTACCGCGTGGTTGAGCCACACCCATCCGTCCCTCACACCAGCCGTCCTGCTCTGCACACAGCTCGCGGAGGCGCAGGGAACGTCATCAGCCTGAAGAACACCAAGACCACCCCCTCGCACTCTGCCACGGGTCCTCCATCCCTCACCCGCCTGGACTCGCACACGCCCAGCACCTTCACCACCGGCCGCGGCGGTGCCGGCAATGTCCACAGCAGCAGCGAGCGCGCCATTTTCAGCTTCGACGAGGAGCTCGAGCGCGAAATGCGCCGCGCAGCCCCCGTTTACCATGTTGGCCGTGGGGGCGCCGGCAACATGATGCACCGAAACAAAGACAACGACAACGAAAGTGTCCTCAGCCGCAAGTTCTCTTCAACAAGCCAGAACTCGGCCAAGAGCAATATCTCCTCGACCAGTGATCGTGCGCGCGACATGGCTCTCCGCGGCTTAGAGAAGGGCTGGGAAAAGATCAGGGGCATGGCATGAGCTACTTTGCTTTTGCCTCCTTGATTGTTTCGGCGGTTTCCTGCGCCTAATAGCGTTTCAACACTGACGACAACACGATTTACGACCAACAAAAAAGTTCTTCCCTCTCTCGATCTGTTCTTTCGACTTTCCTCTGTCAAACAATCTCTCATCTCATCTCGTCTTACTCAACATTCAACACTACACCCTACGCTTTAATCCTTCGCTTTCGTCACATCGCCTTACCCACTACTCTTTTACTCCGTCTTCAACCAAACACCTCACCAAAAATATGATACCCAGTACCCGGACACTCTTGTCCTTTTCCTATTTCAACACCTGTACAATCTTATTCTGCACTGGCGGAGTCCGCAATTGCATTCGCATTTGGAATACATTAATTCACCCATTCATGTAACTAGCACATCTATCTGAATGTCAAACGCAACAAGAACAACTTACTACATCTACTACTTGCTTTTTCGATACCCACCTTCTAGAAAAAATCTGATCTACCTAGTTTCTATATAAAGTAACTCCGTCAGTAAACGTGGTTGAGAGTGCCTGAATCACGTCAAAAATGACGCCACCGCATGAATTCTCCACGTCTTCTGCCCTACCAATTATTACAACTGCACGCCATAGCCTCGAACAAAGAAAAGACAGAAAAAAAGAAAAAAAGCAATTACATCTGCCGAGAAGAAGATTGCAACAGCATTTCAGGTATTATTTCACGAGTCGATAATGTAGTACGTCTTCGATGCAGCGATCTTAAAGTCGCTATAGGAAGGAGTAAGGCTGAGTGGTTGAGATCTTCGACCTCAAGATACCCAACTTGCTTGCATATTTGTAATGCTTACAACTGTATGCCTATGTTTCGTTCTATGGACATACAGGTCTATCAAGAAGGTATAATTCGTATCGTTGCCCCGAATTCGAACTCGATATAGATAGATATACGACTTTGACCCCAACCCCCACTACAAATATATATACCTCATCATAGCTCAATGAACTCACCACACCACGCGCTGAGAATCAATATCTTCCCGTCTGTATTCTTCGGATATTTTGGACTATTCAAACCAAGTAGGAAGACGACATTGGCCGGGATAAATACCTCAACGCCTGCAGCACTCGCTGCATGGGTACAGTAGCACCCCGCGCAATTGCTAGACGATTACGGAGCAGAATCCACGAACATCACCCCGAAACCACCAAGAACCGTAACCCTCACTTTGGATCTCCTTCCAATACTCGCAAGAAAGCAAGGAAGCATAGCTTTCCTCCACACGCGCTGTGGACGGCAGGACTCCTACCCCCCGCGATGTCATCCCCAACTCCCAACATCACCCACCCAGTGGAAATCATCACCAAGGCGAAACAATTCACTGATCTCATCACCCATGTAAAGCAAGGTGTCAATGAGGCAGCATCTTTTCGTGAAATAGTATACACTCATGCTTTCCCGATCTTCGTTCACAGAGCCATCAAAATGAACCATCCCTCTTCGGATTTGAAAACTATGAGGTTAGTATGGTAGTGTTATAGTGATAGTTATACAGAGCTATAGTTTGACATGGACATGGATGGACATGCCGTGCCGGGCATGGATGTGACATGGTATGGCTAATCCTAAATACCTTCCTAGATACCAACCTACTGGATCTCTTATACCTTGGATGAAAATAATATCTCAGAATATAAATTAGTCAACAACACCACAGCAATCCGACTCCCCCCCGAATTCTGCGAATACTCAATAAAAGAACCCGAGCTCTTCATCAGAAGTAGCACGGAATTCTTCCCCCGCTTTGTCGTCCGACAGGCTGGCACGAGAGCTGGCCTCGATTGCTGGATGATATAGATCTGTGGCTTGTGGGCGGGAAGCCGGATGTTCGCGCTGTGTTCTTCTCAAATGGGAGCGAGACGAAGATGAGAAAGTGAAACGGCTCGCGAGCTGTATGCGCTTGATGGGAGTGGGATGCCGGTGTTGCGGCAGAAGTGAGTGTGTTTTTACTTCTGGCTGAATTTCAACCACGATTTGGACTTTGGATGGATTATGGACAGACACAGATACAGATACAGATGAAGACTGACGGAGGCCCGGTATCTAACGATCTATAGACTATTTTCCCTATCGAGCAACAGGAAAAGGATCAGCGGCGATGAAGCTCCGGCGCCGATTCATCCTCCGCCCAGGATGGCCCAGCCCACGAGGCGCACTGCAGATTAACATCACTATTCTGCCTGACGCCGCGACAGAAGCGTTGAGGCTGATGAGTTTTGTTCCGAGGTTGGAAAGGTATCTGCCGGTCTAGAAAGCGGGGAGACGAGAAACAGAGGTAAAGATATAGTTATGATTTCTATCCCAAGTCAGATTCCGTTATTTACATACAGACGCCCAGGCATTATCCATGGAAATCAAAATCCAGCTGCTGCGGGATGCACAAGAGGGAAGCTAAGAGGGATAGAAATGAAGATGGAAACTAGGGAGCCACGTTCGTAGGATCTGACCGGGTGGTAGATGCCGTGTCATGATGCATTGTTGGTAGGGGTCGAGGTTGATAAATGTACGCGTTATGATTTATTGCATGCGCGGGTGACGAGTGTTGTGTCAGGTTGAAATCTAATGAATCAACAGGACCTAAATTCGGAATAGACTGGGGTATCAAAAGCGGCTATATTCCACGTTAACGCCGAAAATGGATCGTTGTTTGCTGAAATCCATGGGGTTGGCTTGGTTTGCTGCTGGGATAAATCCATTACTGCACGCCTATCCATTGCTGAGGATCATAGCGTCAGGATAGTTGCCGTATAGTGTGGTGTGTGAGCCGGTATCGTCGACTAGGCGAACTTCCGATGGATAATTTCGGGGTCTTCATGCCACTCAGCTGTGCTAACCCACATCTATGACACAGTTAGTGAGGAATTTGGCAGTGGTGAAGTCGAGTTACCTTTCGGAACGTGCTCAGTCCAGCGAGAATCCCTCCGCCGATCCAGGTGGTGTATTTTCGTTCTGCAGGTGCAGAGATACGGATCTTCATGTCTTCAACAGCTAGTCGCTTGATCTCCCGCATCAGACGATCTGGGAAGTTCTTGCATAAGGTCGATCCACCGGAGAGGACGATGTTGAGGTATAGCGACTTGCGCAGGTCGAGATCCGTGCGGATAATAGATTCCTGAACCATCTGGTGTACACCGGGGTATTCAAGGCCGATAAGTTCCGGGTCGAAGAGAATTTCAGGGGCACGGAAGCGTTCTTGTCCACACTGCGGGTTGTCAGCTTGACCTCTTATTTACTTTTTCTGGCGTGCATACCTTGATTTTACGCCCATCCGGCAGAACGTAGTCTACGAACTTCGACTCTGACTTGTGATAGCTATTCACCCAGTCCTTCTCCTCACGTTTCGGATCCAGGGACACATAGCAGACCTTCTCCTTGATCATGCGCACCACCTCCTTTTCCGCACTGGTGTGAAGCACATTTCCCATCTTCCTGAGCATCAACTGCAACTGTTCCGTCACATCTCTCCCCGCAACATCAATCCGCCGGATACTATTCGGGATCGCGAACCCCTCAAACACCGGAACCGCATGAGACACCCCGTCCCCTGAATCCAAGACCACCCCCGTCGTCCGCCCAGACGCGTACAGCGAAAGCACCGCCTGGATAGAAGTATAAAGGGCCGGAACATTGAACTCCTCAAACATAATTTGGGCGGCTATATCGCGGTTTTTGCGCGGGTTGAGCGGCGGTTCGGTCAGGAGGACGGGGTGCTCTTCCGCTGCCGTCTTGAGCTCGCTCTCGTACACGTGGCGCCAGATTTTCTCCATGTCGTCCCAGTCTGTCACGATGCCATGCTCTAGCGGATATCGGATCTTCATGAGACCGCGCAGTTCTTGGGCTCGTTGTCCGATGAAGACGTCGCCTTCTAGACCGCCGGCCATGACCCGTGGGTGTTTTGGGCGACCGACAAACGATGGGAAGTAGCATGAGGGGATTTCCTCGCCGGCGAACCCGGCGCGAATAGTGCCGCTGCCATTGTCGATGACGATAGGGGCGTTATGAAGAGTGGCCTCAGCCATTGCGGGGGAAATTGGGATGTGGGAGGTTCGGTTCTAGGAATCGGGGAGATATTTAGGAGGAGCGGCTTTGTTTGGAGGCGGCGGCCCCACGGCCTGAGTTGTTGAGTCAGGAGTCGGGATGCGTTGAGCTAGGAGTAAGAAACAAAGCAGGACAGTTGAGTATTCAAAAAAATGAAAGTGAAAAGAAGGAAGGGAAATTGGTAAACAGAGTTGTTGAAACGAACAGCGGCTCTCCTTTGCCCGTTGGCTGGAGACCAACCGAATCGGGAATGGCCTTGAGAAGCTTGGGCCACCTAACGAAGTACATACAAACAATCAAATTTAGGGTCGATGCATTTCTAGTTCTCTAGATTCTACTATCTATATTTGGATGTTGACTACCAATTGAAGGATAACATCTTGATCAGACACCCAATACAAAAGCATACTCCAGCACCCTACCGTCTTTTACCTAGTTGATAAACCAACTCTTAATCCAAATAGCCCATCTCCTCTGAAACCACCCCATGCAGGTTTTGTAACTCATTATGCACACCATGCACTGGTGGCCAGGCAAGCATTCGGCTACGTAAAGACTCCGCGTGGTCGAGTGCAGGAACCAACTCTCTGAACTGAATTAGCAACCTCCAACGAAGTAGGCCGAAGACAAGAGACATACCTATAATGACTCCAAACGGCGTAGCCTTCTTCCTCAAGGGCCTTGGCGAGCTCTTCCTGGTGATTATCCTGGAGAGTGGGATTGGGCACAACAACCAGAGGAATACCGAATCGGAGGGCTGCAAGTATGCTACCGGAACCTAGATAACATCTGTTAGTTGCATCGTCAATGCTGAAAGACAGGTATCATAGTTACCTGCGTGGCTCATGACCAGTCCACTGCCTCTGTTCTCGGCCGGATTCGCTTTGGCCAGACGCATCTCGATGTCTATTCCTTCCTTTTTGAAGTCGAAGCCTTCAACCGTTATGCCATGGAGGTTGAGATGGCCGGGGGGATACTTTGTAACAAAGTTGTCAAAGAGGGTCTGCCCATCCTTGCCAAATTGAATAAGAAGATTGGTATAACCATGTTTATGCAAAGATAGCATGAAAGAGGGGTCTAGAATTGATTCCAGAAGGAGATGAAATGAGGCTGTAGCGCCTACTGTCACGAAGCAGACCTTGCTAGGTTGAGCCATGATGTCCTCGAAGTTTCACAGAATATTGGTAAATTTCAGGCTCCCAGTATGTTGGAAGGCGGGAGCTTTAAAGCCCATCAAGAGAGAAGGATAAAGGTCTCTCACTAGCGTTATATAAAGAAGGCATCATGGATAATAAATGATGGTAGTGAATCCGAGTCATGGAAGGTGAAGCCATTGGTGTTCCCAATCAAGTTTAGCGTTGCCAAGTCCAGTTCGACTTCCGCAAAAAAACAAGCACCGAAATCTCTCTGAACAAGCAAGAAACCATCATTCCCTTACACAATGGCCTTATTAGCAAGGTCTCTCGGCCGTTCCGCTCGAATAATGGCCCGAAGAGGCCCAATCGCTCCCTCATACCGTCCATTCTCCGCGACAGCGCGAACATTCTTGCCCGAAGACCCCCCAGATCCGATTCCTCAACGACGCCCTTTCCCCGATGAACTACCACAAGCGCCCGAGTACTCGCCCGACCTGTTGAGCAAGGAAGAACGGCAGTGGTACGATGCCTTATCTGCCGAAGAGCGCGAGGAATTCGATGCCGAGCAACGCCAGGACGCGGAGGAGTTCAACGACATCCAGACCCGGAAGACGATCTTCGATGAAACCAACCAAGCTGTGTCTGAAATTGATAAAGAAGACCGGCTGACTTTTGACGAGCCTAAAGGAAAGGTGAAAGGGTTCTGGTCTGAGGCGGAAGATGACGAATTCTCTCTTGTGGAGGATGGAGACGATGTGAACAATGACGACGATATCACATCCATGGCCCATGCTGAGCTTGAAGTACACCGCGAGATAAGAGAATATGCTCGAATCGCCGCTTGGGATATGCCGTTCTTGAGCAGTACGTTTTGACTATACAAGACCAAATTGTCTAGCTAGCTGACTTCCACTAGAACTGGCCCAGCCATTCAGCCTCCCCGACGAATCCCACATTCTCCGCTTCCGTTACACCACATATATGGGCGAATCTCACCCCGCTGAACACAAAGTTGTCGTTGAGCTGAGCACCGGCGATCTAGTCCCTAAATGTCTCTCCGAAGCTCAGCGCCAGACCTTCCTCAAACTCGTCGGCCCCCGTTTCAACCCACAAACAGATATCGTGCGCATGTCCTGCGAGAAATTTTCTACCCGTGCTCAGAACAAGCGCTACCTAGGCGACATCATCGGTACGTTGATTAAGGAAGCCAAAGAGGGTGATTCGTTTGCCGACGTTCCACTCGACCTCCGCCACCACAAACCAAAACCGAAGTACCAGTTTCCCGAATCCTGGGTCTTGACAGAGAAGCGCAAGCTGCAGCTCGAGGCAACACGTGCTGAGCGGGTACGACTCCAGAAGGAGAGAGAGGCCGCTGTGAATGGGAACGCAGTCATTGCCAACGCCATCAAGACTTTGCCAGCTTTCAACCCTGCCCTGAGGGCGCAGGCAACAGAGCAACGCGACAAGGTTGCCGTGAGGGTGGGCAAGAGTCCGAAACAGAGACTACGCCAATAAACCAAGGCTACTGATTTTATCTACTGGCGGTGGAGCGGCTATGATGAATGTTGTACAATCTTTGTTCTATATCATTGCTATCTTGCTGGACATTCGAGACATTGAGGAAGGCGCAAATCTAGCAGGATCGTTTAGAATTATTTTCTCTCTTCATGTCAATGTACTATACTATTTTACTTTTTACTACATACCTCTTGTTCTTGATACGATAAACAGCATCACGATATACTCGATTTCTTCCTTGTATCCGGTTGTTTAAGATTGGTCAATGTGTCAGACAATTGTCTCATATTCAACATAAAAAACAAAGTAGCCATCCTAAACTCCATGGAATAGATCCTTGACCTTCCACTCCCTTTTTTTCGTATGATTTTATGTCTTTTCACAGAAACACAGTATAAACGAAAACACCCAGTATAGTATACATTCATATCCACTTGGGAGAAAGAAAAAGAGAGAAGAAAAGAAGAAAAGAAACAACACAGAGCGAGCTATCGAAGAAACTTGTTAAATATTTAACGAGATCAGAACCAGAACAGGTACATATATGTCTCGAGGGCCTGGCCGGGTGGCTGGCTGTTGTATCCTGAGAACAAACATAACGTACCTTGTTCCGCTTCGAACTCGGGGCGGAATCTGAGTCGAAATAGCTTCGATTCAACACGGGCGAAGAGAGGATAGGAAAGAGACACGTAGAAAGAGGGAAAAGAGGGAGACAAGAACGGGAAATAGAAGGAAGGAACATTGAAGTCGTCTCGTCGTATCTCGTCCATTTCTGGTTAAACCAAACTGAATCACCCACACTCACTCACCGATTCATATACAACACACCTCTGGGAAACAAGGTTGCAGGTATATTTAAAACGAGCAGGTGGCCACCGTATCGTATCATATTGTATCGCATCGCGTCGCATTGCATCGCAGGCTGGAATGAAAATTCGCTTTTCCGTTGATGTTGCTAAAGAAAGAAAGAAAGAAGAAAAAGGGAAGAAAAGACGAACGTTTTGCGCGAAGGAATTTATTGAAATCCGCGTTGCGAACCGCAGCAGTAGCCCTAATGGGGGATCCGTTTCTTATTTCTTGAGGTGAAGGAACAAGTCGTCTTCGAAGGGACCCACGGATGCCGCCAGCTTTCTGTAGTTCTTTTTAGTGCCAATCGCACCAGGGGCCCGTCTGAAATTCTTATTATTTGCCCGACCGCGGAAAGCAATAGGGCTACCGCCGGACAAAGATGTCGGAGAAGGGTCGCGGGTAGGAGGCGCTGACATGATGCTTCCGTGGGCAGCTTCCGCCATAGGGCTGGCGAGCTGAGAGCCGGTGGTCTTGGATGTGACAGAAGCACCACTGGACGATGCCGCAGGATGGCTCTGAAATGCGTGCAAAGTGTCGTTATTCAGCATATCCGGGCCATTATCATGAATGGTGTTGGGGCGCTGGTATAACCGGCGTGACTTTTGCATATTCTTGGAACGTCCGGCACCCACGACAGCTTCGAACGGAGCAGCAGGGTACTCTACACTCGTGGAAATTGGGGTATTGAGGGTAAGAGTCTGAAGATGATTACGAACGAGGTCCTCATGAGGGGATTTCCCAGGAGTCTCGAAGCTGTTGCGTTCGTTGGACGGATGGTAGAGCATGCCGTAGTCTGGGCGACTGAAGGGGGGGAAGTCAATCTTTTTGCCCCCAGAATTGAGTTGGTTAGGGGAAGTCTTCAACGTCTGGCCATGGATTGGGGCAATGGGTGAGCTTAGAGGCTGATAAGCCACCTGGGAGCCTCCAGGGAGCATAGACGCCTGAGGATGCTGCTGGGAGGGAAGGTAAGCTGCAGCCCTCTGTTGAGGACCTTTCTCGAGATCGATGAGCTCTTCGGCTCTGCTAATCCCCAGAGGAATAGGATACTGGATCGACTTGAAGGTTCCATCCTCCTTCCAGCCATGGCCGTTCGCAACATTAGGGCGTGGATGTCCGTGTCCGTTTGGCAAAATGCTGGTCATGTTGTGTTTCTCACGATACCAGCGGGGAATATCACGGAGGCCGAGCTTCTCCAACATAGAGCGTTCCTGAGGCATTTCGTGTTTGTAAAGACAACCTATACATACTTCAGGTTAGCTGGTCTGCACTTCTTACGATTCCAGCCTGTCCTTACCCTGTTGCTGATAATCACATTCACCATGACGTATCCAGTAGGAGCAGTATTCCTTCTTGATGTTACGCAAATTAGGATTCTAAAGTATGTTAGCCAAAATTATGTCATTTGTGAATGGCAATCATATAAAACTGACCTGTCGACCGCTTGCACTACCGGGGCTGCTGCCGCTGTTGGGAACCAACCATCCAGCAGTCGGAGCTGGAGCACTGTTCACATGCCAAATCTGAGGAAAACCTTGCTGAAGCAAAGTTGTGAGTGCCAGGCGCTGGCTTCCCGATATGTTCTCGTCAGAGAGGACCCTCATGAGCGAGGCTTGCAAGTCGTAGTTGCGGGAGCGATGGCCAGCGGAAGAGGGGCGACTCGGAGCCGGAGCAGTACCCTCAACATTATAGAAATGACCATGTGCGCTCACAGTTCCCAGGCTTGTCATGCCATGTGTGTCACTGGCAGAAAGCACACGGGGGGCGTTATGGATCACAATGTGAGCTGGGAGTTCGTCCACTGCGATGAGAGGAGTGAGAGTGCCATTCGGGCGAGCGCAAAAGAACTGAGGACGGATCTGGGTCGACATGCTGATCTAACGAGTCTAGCAGTCACTGTAAAGTCCAGTTCTTGTGTCAGAGACAGGAAAGCGAGTCTATCGGGGTGTTGGTAAGTAATTCAAGGACTATACCGCACAAAAGCCTGAAGTGGTGGCGGTGGAAAGACAGAGAGAGAAAGAGAAGAAGATGACAAGATCAGAAAGAAAAGAGATTAAATAAGAGAACGCACAAATAGGAAATATGAAAGTTGCCAAAGCAGGCCAGAGATATTTTGCGCATAAAAGATCGTTAAACATTCACTGGCCTTGAAGCTGGGCAGACCAACACAAGATGACATGCGGGGATTTTCTTGTCTTTCACTCTGCCTATAGGCAACAAGATGAAGTAGAAAAGAGGAATATATATAAAAAGCAGAAGTTCTTGCAGTTATCCTCTGAAAAAGAAGAGTTTATACAGTAGACAGAAGAGTAAAAAAGAAACAATTCACAAGTCAATCCAAGGTCTCCCCAGATATTTCTTTACCACGCAGTCAAACAGATAGAGAAAAAGGGAACAGGAAACAGGCCTGAGAAGACAGCAAAGGAGATCCACTCGACACTGCCAGTGTTTGTCGGATAGTTGATTAGTTGGCCAGCCAGTACAACCCCCCGGATGGCTGCAGCCCTTCGTCTCTTCTTTCACTATTCTGACTGCTGTTCCCTGGGTGTTTTCTTTTGTTCAGTGTACCTGTCCATTTTTCTGGAAAGCAGGGCTTCGAGCTCCGCTCCTATTCTGTCCCTTTGCCTGCTTTTGAGGAGGCTCTTGCTCGGTCCTCGAAAGATCGGTAGGTAGAGTTCTGACTGAGGTAATGTCACACAACGGGGATTTTTCCCTATCCGATAACGTTAGCACTGCAATATTATATCCATCCTCGACCATTCAAGGGCCAGATCTTGCCTGTAATCATCAGGACTGAAATTAACGTGAATGCAGTAATAGTACCTCCCTCCGTGAGAGTCCGTGACACAGTGGGATTAGAGATCTTGTGTCTGTCTTCAAACGCCATTCAGTGGAGATTTCTTGGCCCATTGAGTGTGGTTGATGCAGTCAAACAAAATACATGACTCCTATGCAGTCTTGTTAGGGTGGGCGACGTCTTCATGCTAGACTTGAAAGGGGTATGCGACAAATGCTTATATCTTAGAACATGTGACCACGACTCATCATGTAAAATGAATTAAACTGCATCCCCCGACTTCTTTGAATCATTGTTTCATCAATGGCCATTGCTGATGATGCAGTTCGATTGTCTATGTACAATTACAAAAGATCCGCCCATTGGACACCACCGCATAAACGCCTAATTCCCAAGACATCCGCCAACGAAACTGTGCAATGATAAAACATAAATCACTTTCTTTCGAGTAGATAACTGGTCAACGCACTATACATCTCCCGATCGCCTCGGGGTGCTGACAAGCCAGGGACCGGTTGTCCTTGTCCATGCCCTGATGTGGGGGACTTAGTAAGATCGACGATCGGTTGCTGTCTGGCGGGAGGAATGCTAGCACCATGAGTAGCTGTATTACTGCTGGTGGAGCCACTCGGATTTTTGCCAGACTCTCTCCTCTTGCGCTGTGCAAGATCACCTTTGATGCCGTATAGATACTTCTTAGCCAGGGCAACCGCATGTTTATCCTCGGTGCTCTGTTTCAAAGCTTCTATCATCCGTGACACCTGTTCATCTGATTTAAGATGTGGACAAGTCCGCGCAATTCCAAAATGAGCGAGCCCACACAATCCGCAGTGTTCGACGCCAGCCGCTTTCAAAGGGCAATATCCGACGGGGTGGGTGCGACCACAGGCCAAACAAGAATGTTGGGTTTGATTCATTTGATCACCTGTACCTATGCTGTTCGGAGCCGGCATTGAAGGAGCGGATACGTCTAGTACGACTCGCTGGAATGATTGAACTGTACGCAAGTTAGACCTGCAACCAATGTTAAGGTGCGAAGGAAACGTTACTCTTTGGTTTTTTGACCGGCTGCTCCGAATCACTAACGGCTTCATCCATGCTATAATCCGAGTTCGATGCAGCCGCGTCCTCTTCTTCGTTGGGCTCGAAATCGCTTTCGGCCTCGCGACTAGCACTTGCTTTGGCGGGCGATGGATCAGGCTCAGTGGTAGTGTAGTCAACGGTAACGCGTTTACGTTTCCCACGGCCAAGAATTTCTGCTTTCTTCCGCGCTTCTTCAGCCGCCGCTTGTTCGCGCTCTTGTAAAATTTTCTCCCATGTTTGGTGGTTCATTTTCGGATCTTCCTCAGCAACATGAAGCTGATTGTCAAGGTTTCCAACGTCGTTAGCCCAAACCCTCGCAAAGCTGAATGCAGATGCAGAAGCGTTTTCATCTGGAGTGGCAGCTTGCTCGGCCTGGCTGCGATCAAGAAGTTTATCAATGGATTCGGGGGTATAGACCACATCTCCAGAGTCATCATCGTTGAACAGAGCCTGGGCTCCATGGCGAAGAATAGATTCGAGGCTCCGTCCGTCGTCCTCTTCTGCCACCATTCGATCGATAAGAACATGATCCAGTATCATTTTCTTCTTGCCAATTTGCATGATCTTCTCTTCAGCGCTTCCTCGGACCATGAGCTGAAAGACAAGAACCTTGTTCTTCTGGCCAATACGATGAGCACGAGAGAGAGCTTGCATGTCTTGATGAGGATTAAAGTCGGGGTCCATAATGATAACAGTATCCGCAGTGGCAAGGTTTATACCTACACCTCCAGACCGGGTAGAGAGTAGGAAAGCGAAGTAGGGCGAATTTTCGCCATTATAGTCATCAATCATCTTTTGTTTCTCGAGGGACGTCATTCTTCCGTCAAGTCGTCGATGCCGAAGGCCAAGTGCATCAAGGAAGTCTTCCATGATATCTAGATTCTCAAGGAATTGACTGAACATCAGGACCCTGTGACCGCGCTTGTGAAGCTTGGGCAACATCATCTCCAATAACTGAAGCTTTCCAGCAGCATCCACTAAGTTTCGATGTAGCTCAACGGGGTCCTTCGTCTGCTCCTCTATCGCTTTACTATAGATGAAGGGGTGACACAGACACTTCCGCAGCTGCATCAATATGTTGTTTAGGTTATGTCGCTCGGTCTGTTTCAAGGACTGTCCCTCCTGCTCATTTCTCTGGAATATCGCTTGAATAAGCTGCGAGTTCTTCGCAAGAATGGACTTGTAGAGTTTCTTTTGCAAGACAGACATTGTGACAGGGACAATGATCTGGGCAACCGGAGGAAGGAAAGTGAGGACCTGCGTCTTTGTACGACGCAGGAAGAAAGGCCTGATAAGATCGTGTAATTCCGGAATGTTTTCCTTCGAGAGAGTCCCATACTTTTCCTCCAGTTGTTCTGCATTCTGGGATCGATCGCAGAATTGAAGAAGGTTAAACAGTTCTTTCGTGTTATTTTGTAGCGGTGTGCCAGTCATCAACACTTTGAATGGGAAGTTCATTTTTGATAGGCCTCCATAGAGCTGACTCTTGTCGCTCTTCAACCGCTGTCCTTCGTCGACAATCAGCCCAGCCCAAGGAATCTTAGACAAGACCCTCCGAGAAGAGTCATCAACCATTGTTTCATAAGACGTAATGACGATATGGCACTTGAGGTCTGGGTCGCCCCTAATGAACATTTCGTGCTCTTGTGCCAGTTTTCGAGACAATGCAGAACCGTAGTAGGTTACGGCACGAAGTGAAGGGACCCATGTCTTTATCTCTTTTCTCCAATTAGGGCATGTCGAGTTTGGTACAACAATCAAAAATGGCCAGCATTTGTGATCTTGAACTAGAGTTGCCATCAAGCCTATTACTTGAATGGTTTTTCCAAGACCCATCTCATCGGCTAGGATGGCGTTCTGCTGCTTGAACCACCTGTAGTAGAGCCAATTCAAGCCATCCTGTTGATAATCCATAACCTCCCCGCCAGTCATGTTGGGGGGCTGGGTTTCCTTTGATTTGAACTTTTGCTTCCTGACATTGGCAAGGTGCTTTCGAAGCGAGCTTTGGTTGGGTGTGCCGATGTACGGTTTCTTGGCCCAATCAGTGTAGGCAGCTTTAAAATCATCCCAACGAATGGAGTTATCGCGGTCTGGAGGCTCCTCCCATACGGCATCTTCATAAGGCAAGCCTTTGAACTTTACATATGCTTGAGAGACACTGGTAACCCGCTCGAGGTCAGCTTCATAGTCTTCGCCGTACATGTGGAGGTCATCATCATCGGAAATTTTGACGTCAAAAACAATGTCAATCCGCAAGTAATCGTCTGGAATAGCTTCCTCCGCGGTCATTCGGGGGAGTTGACTCTTATCAGATTTCATGAATGATCGGCGCATGACATGATTCGCATAGCCACATACCCAGCTTCCAGGCATCCATGTGCAGTGAGCGTAAGATTTCCCTGTCCATTTGATCAGGTATTCTTTCTTCACTTCCGAGATATTGGTGGCTGTTTTATTGGCAGTATCTATCGGCCGCCAGGCAACCATGGCATTGACCTCACCGGGCAAAAAAAGACAGTCATGACACTTCCATGAGGATGAGCCGGAAGTTGGAAGATGATCAGGATGAAATGACCTGTGGCAAGCTCTGCAGCGGAAAAGCAGGTTCTCGGGGTTGTTAATTAGATAGGACCCAACAGTTGTAATGGGATCTTCACCATCATTCTCTTGTCGCAGTTGCTGTTCTTGTTTAGAGGACAAACGCTGCCTTAGTGGCTCTGACATCTTCCCTTTTTTGTTGCACCCGGAGCAATATCCCTGGTGGGGAAAGCTCGGTTCTTTGATATGAGCGGATCCTAGACAGCGACGACATTGAAGGACAAACTGATTGCTTGCTACCTTGGTAACGAGATGTTCTCGAGCAGTCCGAGGGCCTAAGCAAACCTGATGATAGGCATCTGTACAGCCTTGGCAGAACACAAGAGGCCCCTTGTCAGGATGATCTCCCCTGATGGAGCATACTTCGCAAATAGTCCGATGTTTGTGTCTAAATGGGTCACTTAATGGGATTTTCTCGAAATTCTCCTTCGCCCCGGTATATTTCTGATGCTTTGAGAGAACGGCTTCGTATTCGGAGATGTCGTCCTCATAGACCTCCCGCAAATTGTGCCGGATGGCTTTGCGGTGTCTAGTTGAGAATCTAGTTCCTTCGCGCCTATTGTCATCGGAATCGCTGTCTAAGACGTCTCGATATTGTGGACGATTTCGATTCCCGCGTCGCCTCGACCTGGTTGCGACTATGACATCGTCACTTGAATCCGATTTTTTGGCTTTTTCGTCGTCGCTGATGATTCCAAAGAATTCAGTAAACTTGGTCTTCTTGGCGCGCCTTGAAGGTCTACTGTCGTTAAGAACGGGCTCGGGGGAGCTACTTTCTATTTCCTCGATCTCCTCTTCACTCGACGTCTCTGATTCGCTGGAGGGTGTACGGTAACTGAGGCGGGAGTTTTGAAAGGTAGAAAGTGCTTCTATGCCGTTTTCGAGCTCTTGTAGTCGTGACGAAGAAATCTAAGATTGCGCTATGAGCCACTAACAGTAACAACACAAATAAGCAAAACACTTACGATCTCAGTCTCCCGACTTTCTAGTTTGACTTGGTAGCATGGTTCAGGACTGGTCTTCGAAGAGACTTCGCGAATTACGTACCGGACGTTGAAGTGTCCAGGGAGCCACTCATATTCCTCGGTGTTTGTGATTGTTGGAACTTCCACAGCAGTCATCTCAGGGCCAGTGGTCTCGGGAGAGTCCTCTTTTTCCTTTAATTTGGGTGCGAATGCATCCCCCCAATTCCCAATGCTTGCCGATAACGCGAAACTCTCCATTTTGGCATCGAAGATGCCTGTAGTTAAAGAAATGAAGGACGAGTGAGAGTCGATAGAGAAATCATAGAAAGGAAATTAGAAAGAGAGGAACAACATCAAGGAAACCCGCAGATGTGAAGCAATACTCCGTAGTAATTTGCGACTCGATGACCGATACTCCGTACCTATTCGTCTTCCCCAGAGGCGTGACGCGAGCCGGACGCGACCTCGGAGAGCCGGATCAATGATAGTGCGACAGAACTGTTATCTTATCGGCGATACGGGAGCAGAAAATAAAATATTCGTCAAGGTCGAGCTGAGAAAAGGAAACAGAGGACACGACACGACATGTTGTCTGTTCAATCTCCGCTCTGGAGACTCCGATCCTCGCTGCGATTATCTATTATCCCAGGCCTACCACAAAACTCAGTCAGATATGCCTCACTGAATCACGCCATTGGTCGCGGAATTCGCAGATCTCAGAGGCTCCAGGATCCCCGGGTCTCTCTCAGCAACAGCAATGATCATTCTCCTCGGTTTGAAAAAAGGCCAGCGAAGCCTCAAGGCCATAGGAATGAACAAAATGAACGATTTAGGCCGTCGAGGCACGAAAATAAAACTGAGATAGATACGGACGAGTTCATCCGGTCGGGAAATTTTCGCGCATTGCCTGTTGAGCATCAACGATCTGAAAGCATGCAAAGGCCATCTAAGCGTGACGGCTTCAATCTGAGCAAAAGTCGTACACATTTGAACTATGACTCAAAAACTGAACGCTATCAACGTTCTGACTTCCAAGATCAACGTCGCTCAGACCGAGATGGTAGAAAACCTGATTATGACAGTCGCGAAGCGTCAAATTATGGCTCAAAACCGGAACGCTACCAACGCAATGACTTCAAAGATCAAGATCACCCAGGTCGAGATGGTACAACAAAGACTTACAATTATAAGTCTATGGATACAAAACCTGACCATGACAGTCGCGGAGCGTCAAAGTATGGCTCAAGACCTGAACGCTACCAACGCAATGACTTCAAAGATCAACGTTCTGACTTCAAAGATCAAGATCGCCCAGCCCGGTTTCAATCGGACAGAAAGCCTGACTACGGCAGTCGCGGGCCGTCAAGATATCGCCCAGAAGCCGACTTTCAGCCTCAGCGTCCCGACTCTCAATTCCAACGTCGGCCAATCCGATTTGGGAAAGAAGCGCCCCACAAGTTCTCGGAAAAGAGCCCTGAAAGAGTGAAGGATCATGTGAAGGTCCCGGATACAATCCCCTACACTAGTCCAGCGTCCGAGTTCATTTATGGAACAGCCGCTGTTGAGGCTGCTTTACGCTGTAGCCGCCGTCAACTCTACAAGCTATACGTGTACCAGGCTGCCAATGAGGAATTGAATGGCGCCAAGGTATTATTGCGCAAGCTTGCCCTTGCAAAGGATGTCCAAATCAAGATGGCATTTGCGGAATGGGACCGATTACTCGACAAAATGAGCGCAGGTAGACCTCACAATGGTTGTATCCTTGAGGCATCCCCTCTTCCACAGACGCCCGTCAAAGCGCTCAAGCCCGTCCAGCCGGAGGAGGACCACTTCCGGCTGGAATTAGCACCTCAGACCCGAGAAGAGGCGCTGGTCAATGGCACCAACGATCTCGTAACCATCAACCAGTCGTTCGCACAGCCGCAGAGGAAACACCCCGTTGTCCTCCTACTCGATGGGGTCCTTGACCAAGGAAATCTTGGAGCAATCATCCGATCTTCTTACTACCTTGGGGTGGACGCTGTTATTTTCGCCGGACGAAACTCAGCACCGCTCTCCCCTATCACAATCAAGGCCTCCGCCGGAGCCGCCGAGAACATGACTCTGCTGCACGTCACGAACGAGGTCGACTTCATCCAACGATCCAAGGAAAACGGATGGCGATTTTACGCCGCTGACGCCCCTAGCCCCGGTGCTATCTACATCGACCCCTCCCCTCTTCTTGAAGGCAGTCCAGAAGCAACCGACAGCGTACCCGCCGCCGAGAACCTCATCACCGCCTCACCCACTGTTATCATGATGGGCAGTGAAAGTAACGGGCTAAGCAACCACATCAGAACGCAAGCCGACTCGATCGTCAGCATCCCCGGTGCTAGACTCAGTCCTACCCTCGGTGCCGCATCTGATCCGGCACGGGTTGATAGTCTCAATGTGAGTGTTGCTGCGGCGCTGCTTATGGAAGCTTTCCTCCGTGTTCCGCTTGGCGTGAGCCCCGTGCCCCGGAAGGAGAACTCGAAGGAGAACTCGAAGCCAAAATCTCCATCATACATGTTTTAGAAATAGAGGTTGATGTCGATGTGGGTAAACTTCGGCCATGCATTATACCTATGTACTATAGTCTATGTTACATTACTGTCATTATAATCATAGAGCGATGTTTTTCTTTTCTTGGAATACATATAGTCTCTCAAGCCCAACAATCGGTCTACGCCTTGGTTTCTACCTGGATATTGAAATGTTTTCGGCCGGAGAAAGCCTTATAGCAGCCATGGTGGAATCGGTGGATATTATTCCCAATATAGCTTTGACTGCAGTATGGCTTTGGCTGCAGGGCGTCTGTCTGAATCTTAATTTTGAACCTGAATCCTACGGGTTATACGGATCATACGGATTACCCTACCCCGGTACCATATGGATTAACCCAAAAGATCTCGGGAAGCCAAGTCTGTTGAAACTTGAGGTCCTACCGTAAACTGAAAAAGAACCCTTGTGATCTATAAGCCACTCTTGAGTTTCATCGAATTCCTTCCGTCGAGTGCATATAGAGATAGACAAGAGAAGTAAAAATAGAAGAAATCCGGAGGAACATTTTGAGGCAAAATGTACAGATTCGAGATAAATGATTGGTGGCATTGACAACAAAGAACCGAAGATACGATAGGTAGAAACAATCACTGGGAATTTCTAATTTGCGAAGGAATCGATCTATCATATTATGAAATACCGGAGGCTAGGGGTTCAAGCTAATTTGTTTACAACTTTACCAGTCCTGAGTCTGACTATTAGCTCGGGTTAGGACCGGGTACGGAACCATCTGCAACTCTGCATGCAAAAGTACAGTTGGGCGCCAATATATGGATGATGGAAAGCTAAAATTATCTGAGATCCAGGAATGCATTAATGGGCTGGGCCCGGAGAGATCTCGGTAGATGTACAGTATGTATCCAACCTGGAAGATACAGTCGAAAGCCACATGTGGAAGAGCTACCTATCAGAGTGCTCCGTGGTCGGCTCATCGAGGACTTGCATACTTGACCCGGGTGATCACGATGATTTGTTGCGCAAGGAATAGGGTCAGTTACATTGATAACTAGAGCTTGCTTTGGGCACACAGGTGCCAGGATGAGTTTATATGGATAAAGTGTAGTCGCACACTGGTCTCGGTCTCGTTGACAAAGGGGGCTATTATTATTAACCGAGCCGCGAGACTTGTTCCGTAGACCTGCATGAAGCCGTGAGATAGCTGTTTTCTCACGTACTTCGTCCATTCGAAGAGTTGTCTTGCAGGGGAATGTGGAAGAGGGCACATGCATCAAGGATCAATGGCGAGAAGGAGTACGGAGGATCAAGGCCATATTGCAATCTCCTAGTCGGACAGGTGAGCTACTCGAGAATTTGAGTACCCTGTACTTTATGCAGTTCGCTCTTTCAGATCTGATTGTTTGTGATTAGCCCCTTAAAACTTGTATTAATACCCAATATCTGATCTGTCAAGGGTGAAAGTTTGATACCTCTCCAAAGTCCGGTACAGTGGCACCATGCTTAGCGCTGTCAGTGCCAGAGGAACGCAAGTTTGGAACGATCCCGAGACCCAGAATAAGCATAACGGGAGCGTAAAATAAGCGCCCTTTGCAAATCTGGTTCGGTTCATATCTAGACCCAGCTCCAGATGCCAAAGAGTTGCAGGTTAATTGTTTGCTGCGCTGGAGTCTGAGAGGCTAGAGAGGCAACCACTAGCCCGGCAAACACTTCATCGTGCATTTCTTCGACCCGCTCGCCCATTCAGCTGCCAACAATCCAGGAGAGAAAAAAAGCAACGATCTTCTGAAGCTTCATGGGATTGCTCTGCTTATTCCGTACTTCCGTTTCCCTCGGTATTTTGTTTGAATTCTATCGAGGCTGCGCAGTGCACGAGTACAGTATGCAGTAGTAAAGCGCTGATTCTTTCTCATTGACACCCACCCACGGCGCACACCGGGCAAACTAGCTCGATCCTGAATCTTGACAGGCGAGTGGGCTGCGCAGTGTCCTCCTTATGTATCACGCTGGCGGCTGTTGACCAGCAAATGGTTCTCGGCCTCCTGCTTCCTTTTTGCTTTTTTTTCTCTCGTGTTTTTGCGTCTGGGATCTCATGCAACTACTCCACCAGAACAGAACGTGGCATCAGACAGACACTGCAATTGACAACTCAGAAGCCATGATTCGTGATGCTTATGGCGGAAGACTTATTTGACAGGTCTCTGCAAGCTGAATTGATTTCTCCTGATCCCAACTATTCGGCGTCGATTTACCTCGCAGGCCCGAAGCCGAGCAACTAATCCTGACAAGGATGTCGATGTCCTCTGCTCCGTTTCGATTGATCAATTCCAACTAGCCCTGTCCTTCTCCTTTCTCCTTGTGTTTTTTTTTTTTATAGAGAGGGGAATGGGAAAGGAGGGGTAGAACGGAGCTCGCACCATTCTGCAGGAATTATTATTGTCCAGACCCTGAACAGTGTCGGCCTTATTGGCCCGTTTCCCAAGTTTCTCCTCAACGTCATATCCGCTGTTCACTGTTCGCTCTTCGCTTCATGCTGATCTTGTTTACCATCCATGCTGAAGCTTGGGATGGTAAATATGCATCGACTGATGTTTGTTCATGGTAGAGCAGCATTCCGCGGCATGGGCCGCACCGCTCGTGGGATTCCTGTCCTGGATGATCTCGGGGGATGGCGAGGACTATCATGGGTCTTTTCATTGCGGCTAAATGCAGCTGCCACCTGTTGAAACCCAGGTTTTGTACTCAGTATGCGCCAAATATACCGTCGGTGCAGTTCGACCTAGTGACAAGGTTTGAAATCGGTCGATGGAAACGGAACGAAAGGGGACTGTGTAATCCTCAGCCGCGCTCTTCCCCAGCCAGCCATCAGTGTGATTCAGATTATGCATGGGAAGCAGCGTAGTCTGTCTAAGATGAGCACAGCACACCACCTAAGTAAGGTTAGTTAGCTCTTATTAACTGAGCTTTATCCTAGAGCAGCAAGGGAAACGCTGCACACTGCATTGCAGATTGATGATCTCATTCCAAAAAGGAGATTGTGCATCCTTGTCTTGTCGCTACTGCAGCTGCCATCAATCGAATGGACCGATCGGTGCCGCCGGTTCGAGGCTTCAAGCTCTGGATAGGGCGCAGCTCTCCAAGGTCGAATTAATCGCCCAATCCATAATTTCTATTCTTGTGTGGCTGGCAGATCTCTGCGTTAAGGTATAGGCGATGTGATGCATCTACCGCACTAGATTCCTCGAACGCAGGAAGCGCAACTCGCTGGCCTGGGCTGAATCTTCTCCACGACTGCACCTTGAAAAGAGACCGGCCACTCCCACAACCCTTTTTCGTCTAGAGTTGCCTTTGAATACGCATCACTCTCATCTCGTATATTACCATCCTGCCTTCCTATTCCTTTCTCCTTGCACGATTATTGCATCACCTGGTGTCCAGCCTCTCTCGCTTTGAAGCTATCGCGGATGAACGATCCCAACTTCTCGATAACAGCGTCGGTTTGCAAACACCTATCGAGAACGCACGGTCGCGCGAGGCACGGAAGACGAGGACGTACGGTTTCTCGACGGGAGGCAGACAGAATACGTCTCGCGAGGAGAGGAGACAGTGGCCTAAGCCCGAAACAAACTCTCTTTCACGGCGAAGGAAGGGCGGCGCATCTGAAGACGTTTAAACTCTGAGCACGGATTCAATTCCGCTACGAAAGCATTTTCATGACAAAAGGATCGCGATTGACTGCTTATTATGAGTTTCCTTAGGTGTTCCTCATCGCCTCGTCGCCTTTGAATTGTTCTTTGTTCGAATCGCTAAATCAACGGGAGAGGACGAAAATAAAGTTTGTATTTGCCGGAACTGGACAAGGATTCGTCTAGGGTAACCTTGCTAAAGGCTCCAAGAAGTCGCTGATGACGTTTCGCTGTTTGGAGACAGCAAGAAGAAGATATTTGGACGCAGACATCTATCTACAAGGAGAATTGACTAACGCATGAAGTACGATCAAAGTTTCGGTAAGCAACAGATCCGGGCCCGATCAACACAACGATAATGGCTCGAACAATGAGATGCTGGGCGCAAAGTGACTGACTCTTTGAATGCTAGGTTCGCGCATCGAAACCACCCATTGATCTGGAGTCACGGGGAGGGCTGGAGACCCGGCGTGGCGCCCAGTAACGGGTCTGATCACCTGCATCACTGGCTCCATCCTTACTACGGCCTGCTGCACACAAGGCTAGCCGTTAGGTTTGTGGGCTGGGGTGTGCAAGTCGTGGTTTGCCCGCAAACGCGGTGGATTTCGTGCTTAGCTCGATCGGTCGTCAGGCGATCTGCCTAGGCAAAGGTAGACTTTGAGACTTGCGCAGGTCGCCGAACTGAAATCTGACTTAATTTTCCTGGTCCCCTCCAGATCTTCTGGGACCTGCCAATGTACCCTTGTGCGTATCATCTTCATGGTACAACGGTTCGTGTCGGATCATCAAGACTTGATACTCAGCTTAGCTCGCCTGCTCAACCGTGGACGACAGAGCATCAGCGACGAGAGCACCATCATTCCACAACCAAATCTGGTACACTTCTCTCTTGTCGAAGTCGGCCTTGGTACAGCTCCACTCAGCACGATTATTTGCCTGGCTCAGCTGTCGTCTGATCTTAGTAAAACTCGAAACCCGAAATCTTTGTGCACGTTATTATTATTGTGCCTACTATTATTTGATGGCTGTTATCATATTGTGACTGGATTAACTCGTGGATTTTGATCTGTGCGTCACCGACTCAACAGAAAGACTCGGAGGCGACACCCAGACCCATCGTTCAGCTACCGTCTCATCACCGCGTGGAGTGTGTTTCGCCTCTTTTTTTACATGCTTTGAGTTTTGAAACTCCTCCTTTGATGCCTGTTGGATGTTTGGTCGCTACTTACCTCATTTCCACCCATTCCACCGAATCTAAAAAATCTATTACTGCTGGATAAAGCCGAGATACACGGTCGGGAGAGTTCCATTGACGAATTTAGTCTTTCACGGTAGTCTTGTGAAAGACTTACAAAGGCTTCGTTGAAGGGGAAAAGTTTGAGAGGAACAAAGGAAAAAAAGCGGGAGATAGACTGACGCCTATATTTAAAGACGAGTCGAGGACTCGAAGTTGAATTCGAGCTCTAGAAATTCGGTAGTCTTGGGGTTAAAGTTTGTTTGGTACGGGTGCTCAGTCAGTGGTCACTGCTTTCGACTTTCGACTTTCGACTCACTCGCTGTCTTCGGCTGGCTCGCAATTGCCGCTTGCGTTCTGACGACACCATCAACCGCCATCTTCATCTGTCTCTCCGCTTGCGGTACTTCGTGTCATTCCAACCGCTTGATCCGGAGGTTACAGCTCGACTATTTTTACTGTTGCTCCACTGGTGCTGTTGAGTTGCGTCTGGGCTTGGTCTCGGTCCGTCAATCATACTCCCGTTGTTGTGCCCATCTTTAATTGTCCCCTCCAAATTTCTCTCCCCACCAAAGTATCATTTCCGACAGCTCAACGACCAGGTAATCTTCTGGGTCCCAGAGATTTGCTTCTTACCTTTCTCTTTCACTTTCCTGCGAATCTACGTCGACCCTATCTTTTGTCTCTTCATCCTACTACCTTTGGCAGAGGAGCCCCGGTTCAACTCAGTACTGGTTCACGGTTCTCTTCTTGACGGATACCCCGTCCTTCGGATCCTTTGGCTCTCCCGCCAGTCTTGTATCATACAGCTCGCCTTGATGAGTGCGGCGAACTATCCTGATCCCTCCCTTCCTCGCCCTTCTGAAAGGTTCGTCTCCAGCTTCAATCGTCCCGTTGAGCCTTGAACTTTTGACTCGTATTTGCGGTTTGAAGGGCGCTGACCATTTTGTCCTCCAGTGATGACTTCGAATTGACCGTCCGCCAGCATCCCAGTCGGGCGCGGGTGGCCGGCGGGAAGGAGAAAGGTGCGTGAGGCCATTTCTTAGCTTGAAATGAGCAAGTGCTAACCCTAAGCTACCCTACAGAACGAAAGCCCGTTGACCCGCCGCCGATTGTGCAAATCCGGGTGAGGGAGGAAGCGACGTATCTCGCGCAGTAAGTGGAAGGGTCCTAGTCGCTTTTTTGCCAGGATTGAACTAACCGAATGCTGTTGGCAGGCACTACTTGCAGAGTCCGTATCTCTTTATGTGCTGCAGCCTTTACGATGCCCAAGAGGATGTCCCAGCCCCAATGTCACCATCTACCGCTTTGACTGGAACCTTGGTTTCCTCGCTGCACCGCTTGAAAGATGTGGACAACACAGGTATGTGGCCGAGTTGAGGAGAGGAAGACCGTGGTGCGCTGACTTTACTGTTCTAGATGGCGGATTCTTCGTATGGGGTGATCTGTCTATCAAGATTGAAGGAGAATTCCGGCTCAAGTTCACCCTTTTCGAAATGCGAAAGTAGGTTTGCGGGATCAGCATTCTCAAGATCAAGAATTAGCACTGACAGTTGCTGTGGCTAGGACCGAGGTTATGTGTTTGAAGTCAGTCATATCTGATATATTTACTGGTAAGTATCATTATCATTTCAAACCACCTTTGTTCAAGATTCCTGGGCTCTGTCTGACACAGCGAAGTTTCGCCGCCGAAAAGTTTCCCGGGGATGGCCGAGTCGACCTTCCTCTCCAGATCATTTGCAGACCAGGGCGTGAAACTCAGGATTCGAAAAGAGCCGCGGACATTGATGTAAGTGCGCCATAGGATGGAATTTCCAATAGCTGCGAGCTGGGGCTAACCGAATGACAATAGCAAACGAGCAGCACCGCGGCCAGAAGAATTTGCCCAAGCTCTTCCTCCACGCTCTCCTGAACGTGCGTCCATGCAGATTCCTGCGAGTAATTACCCACCGTACCAAGCGACAAACAGGGACTATAGCTATTACGCACCTGCCAAGCGCCAACGAACATCAGTCGACTTTGGCGTCGGAAACATGTACGACCCGGAAGGGCGAATCCGGGGATATCCCCCTACGGCCATGTATGGCCAACCAACGGGCTACCCGTCCCCCATGATGCAGGGTTACCCTACAGCACACAGTGGTGGTGTAGACTATACGGTTCGTTAACATCCGATTCACCGGACCCCCAAGCCCGCAACAGCAGCTTCAGGGCATTGGGTGCGTGTTAGCTGTTTGCTTACTTTTTTAGATGCCGTACGGGCTTCCACCGTCCGGCCAGTTAACCCAGCTGCAAGATCCTGCCACTCAAAGCCGATCCAGTCAGCAGGCAACGATGCAGTCCCTTGGGTTGGTGAATCAACCGGGAACACCTGTATGTGCCCCTTCATGTTTCTATAAAAGGAAGAAGCTGACTGATCGTATATCTATGACCAGACTCCCGAATCGACTCGAACGATAATGCAACAAGGCTATCCCCGTCAATACTCTGCAGGCTCCGCAACTCTTCCACCCTTGCAACAAAGCCGCAATTACCCCCAGGGCACGAATGGCACGGCAACACGAGGAGGTTTTTATGAGCAGTCGCCGCAGGGAGGTACACCTGTTTTGCCATCTCAGCCTCTCGCAACAAGCGAATCTGATCGATATGGCGTTACGCCAGGCCACACCGGATTCGAACACCCGGGCTCAGCGGATGGAACTCCTCGGTGAGATGATTGTGTAATTGACTTTTACGTTTATGCCTCTTGTTTTATCTCTTTTTTCCCTCCTTTTTATGTTGAACGAGCTCTTCCGCTTCTGTTTTTCTGGATAGACTGTTGGATGGTGTCATGGGTATCTGCTTTTTATGGTAACAGAAAGGGTGCTTTACGGGGATACACGGCGCCACTGGAAATCAAAAGGGTAACCGTCCTATTAGCAGGACTGGATGGCTGTTTCTATATCTGCTTTACTTCTCATTCACCGAGGGGTTCGGGGGAAAAGGTAATGGTTCAATTCCTTGTATATATTTTTACTTTGACAGTGCGATTTGCTGCTAGACAAGCAATGGACTGATTTGCTTTGCCAACAGACGACTTGAGTCTTTTCTTATTAGTACTCAGTACGTAGTATGATGTGACTGACTCCGTAGTCAGTTTGCCCTTTCCTGTTTTGAGCAAATTTTTTAAACACTCCAACCCCTCTCACTTTTCCTTCCCTGCCTTGCCTTGCACATTTCTTCTCTCACACAACCCAAGCAATCGCCCCTCAAAGCCTGATTTCACTAGCACATCATGACCACATGTCAGGGAACCCGCAACCAGTCTTTCGTGCCATGCCAGCCCGATTTCGATAACCTGGACCTCCAATGTACTTGGAGCGGAAAGTATGACGAACAGGCTAATATTAGAGTTTCTCTCGAGGTAGGTGAAATTTGTTGCCAATCATTGTGTTCTCTGCACAGTAGACTCACATCAGCTTGAATCAGGTCGAATGTGTTCCCAATACCCAGCTTCAGCTGTTCAATTTGCGAGACCCCAATGTCACTCTGGAAAGCGCCACTGCAGAACGCCTGCCACAGGACGAACTTGGCTCAGACGGTTCAACCCTATCTGGCACCCCTCGGAGTCCATTGTTTGGTTTCTCTCCTCTTGTGAATGGTGGTCATAATACTAGTTCGCGGACTCGTCTTGCGAGTACTTATTTTGGCGATGGTGCCTCAGAGGCTGAACCATTCTCAGGGGACGAGGAGCTGGTCACGGACAGTGAAGACATTCAGGACGACCCCGAAATATCCGACGCGGACCCCACATTGGAAGCCTCCGTGTCAACAGTGTTCTCCGCCATATCGTGTCATGGATCACAAGATTCTGAAAGCTCGGCCTGGTCACGGAAAAGAAGCGCTGCCGATGCAGATTTCACTGATTCTGAACCTGAGGTGGATTTTGAGTCTGGAGTTCTGCGGGAAATTCTCAACCCCAACGCCGGTCAAACAAGCGCGGCCAGATCAAGATCTACCAGTAGATCTACCAGTAAGCGAGCTACGGAAGACCTAGTCACGAACTTCAGGACCATTGCGTCTCCTACGAGCCCAAGGAAATCAAGATTGATGAGAGGTCCAAACTCGGGTATCTCCGACGAAAATTGCCCAACAAGGCCAACCGAATCATTAGGTGCAGAAGCTAAGACTCCCGAAAGACTCCCGTTGCCAAAACTATCAATTCCCTTCAAGAGTCACTCTTCAACGCCCAGCTTGGCTTCTCAACCGACATCAGCCAGGCGTCCAGAGACTTCATCTTTAACAACTTCCGTTCAGGCCGTGGTTAAGTCAGTAGCCAGCTTGCAGCACACCGAGACAACTGTTCCTAGCAATACTGCGGAAACAATCGTTAACGAAAATGGCATACCAAACACCGGGGCTCGCATACGCTCTCATATTCCCAGAACCACGCCGAGCGTTCCGTTGATAGGTCTGGAAACAATCTCTGAGCGCAGCTCCGAGTCTGGGGCCGGCATTGATGACGTCGTGTCACAATCTGTATTGGAGGAGCCCAGCGGACACCACGAGAATGTCGATGTCGAAGAGCCCGCTTCAGATGAACCGGAGGTAAAGATTGTTGACGGACTGGTAATTCTTGAGAATTCCGAAAAAGGGCAACGGGCAACCTTTAGAATCCTTATTATCGTACAGGTCTATCTTCCGCTTCCGAATGATAATGGATGGAGCGACCTCATAATTCCAGGTCTTCCAAGGACTGGAAACGGCAAGAGCGGATACATCTTGTTTCTTATGCCCCCTCGCTGTGGCCTAGAAATCCGGACTACGAATGTCAAGAGGGCAAAATTAGTGGAAAATTGCCTCATTGCTGAGTTTGTCAGTGCTAGAAATCTCGTCATTCCCCTGCGCGTCTGCGATAAAAGATCCTGCGGCGACATTTACGACTTCACTGTGGATCAGGAGGTTATATCCCATAACGCAGTGAGGCCGCCGGTTCCGACTAGTGGGCGTACTCGACCAAAGTTTGAGACGACATACCATGCAATGTGCTCCATCAGGCTTCATAACCGCTGCTTCTGGGCCGACAGGTGTTGCATTTACCTTTATGTCGATGGTGGCCCAGAGGGGGCCTTTCGCTGTGATATTAGTACACGAAAAGGCGGCCTGAAACATATCCATATCGTGGCTGATGAATATTCTCAAATCGGCGTTTCTTGCGTTCAGATCACCTGCTCGCCCAAGGACTTGGAGAGGCTTTGTCTAACCTGGGCTTTGAGTGGATCGGGTCAACAGGCCGCATACTGGGTTCCTCGAATATACTCGACACCTGCAGAATCCCGCCAGCGTACAACGGTCGATCTCCGATGTGCTTTATATGAGATGCTGGACCGTTTCAAATCCTTTTACTCGGAAGACGAAATCTCAGGCTCTTCTTGCGACGCCGCCAGTGAACCTACCCAGAACAATGATTCCAACGACCTCAAACCCGATACACAGGACAATTCAATTGATACGCGAGCCACGTGGGGAAAGCTAAATTTGTTGAAGTTGGAACAGGAGATTCGGCTGCAGATCGCTCGTTTTGCTCAAAATCCAAACTTTTCCATAAAGAAGGCTTTATTAACCATAACCTTTCTTGTATTCCTCGGGGTTGGTTTCATCAATTACATGTTCTGGCGTCAGTCTTCACAACTGCCAGCTCAAGCTCGCCTTGGAATTTCAGGACAAACATCATCTTATTACATCGAGAGTGTCTCAATTTATAACAGGGAAGACACCGAGGACCACGATAAAGCCACTGGAAATCTGGACATTTCGAGGACATTGAGCAGAGACAGAGCTAACGTGGACAGGGATGGGCCTGAGGCATCCTTGAAAACCAAAGGAGGAAGTAGCAATCGGGATGTCGATGTACCTGCAAATGTTACTGTGGATGCCTCTGCAAATTCATTTCGGGATACGATTGACTACTGGCTTGGTTGGACAGGACCTTGACGGTGATAAGATCAATTTGCAGCTCTATAGATGCTACTACGGACCATGGTACGCCAGATAATACGTGGGATTCCAAGCGTAAATGATAGCTAATAAGAGATCAAAATCAATGTCACATTCACCTACATACTCTGTTCGAGATGTTTCAAGACCTCCTCAACCGCCCATTTTAACAAATCCGCCATAGGAAGTGCCCCGTTCCCAGGAGCGACTGTAACCCCAGCATTAGTTCTTAAACTAACGCCTTGCCCGACTCTTTCGATCAGCTCATCATCATCCTCAATCGAAGACAAGATCCCAGAACCTCCCTTTTCAGGAAGCAACAGCCATGCATGATCCCTCACATAACGCGGCCAAACAATATCATCCACATAACCCGGCGGATCGGTCCAGAAATTCTGCGGCGGCCGATCATCCTCCCCCTGCAAGTCCACCTCTTCTTCTCCCTCTTCACCTTCTCCGCCCCTTTTCGAACCCGACGCCGACGCCGAGGCCGAGGAGCGTTGCGGGAGGTCCGGTGTCGGCGCCGGACCAATAGTCACATACCCGCTCCTCTTCTCCCTCCGTTCCTTAACAAGGCCATAGGGCGCCGGGAGAAAGAGCGGGACGTCTATCTGCGCATGCACAGGGCCCAAAGCGTGCCCCTTCCCATCCCATTTCTCGTCCACGGCACCATTACCATTTCGAGGAGGAGCGTAGAGGAGGAATCCCTCGAGGAGGGCTAATGTGCGCCCTCCTTCGTCTTCACCTCTTTCATCACTAGACCTACTCGTAGTACTTTTGAGAACCCTCAAAACCCTCTCCGAAACAGCCCGCCTCAACTCCTCCACGAGCGCCTCATTCACGCCTGAATCGGGCGAAACATCATTCAGATCCTCCTTTGAGCGGAGTCTCGGCGGGAGATGCCCATGCTGTTGGACGTAGCGGAGTGCTGACGCTAGGAAATTGAGATCTAGGGCTTCGAGACAGTCCCAGTCTTGGATTCGCTCGTTGGTTTTTGTCGTTGTGTAGGGGATTCTATTCCGTTTTTAGTCTTCCGTTCACTTTCTTTCTCTCTCTCTCTTTTTTTTTTTTTAAGGAGGGGTGAAGGGAGGGAGAAATACTTATCATCAGGATGATAGAAATCGTCTTCGTGGATTATAAACGTCGATATAGTAGGTGAATGCTGCTGCTGTTGTGGCTGATTGGAGAATATACGCTGGAGGAGGCGCGCGAGGGTCGTTTTCCCGCTTGAGGAGGGGCCTGACAGAGCGATGATGGATGTTTTGCCCATTCTTTTCTCTCTCTCGCTCTATCTGTCTATCCAATAAACGCTCAAGTATATGGTCTAAGAAATAAAGGAATATATGGATAGCGATGGATTGGACCTGGGTTTGATGGTTGTGTGTGGTGGGCAGCTTAACCTGGCACGGGAGATCCCGACACATGCCGGATTAGGTAATTATGAGAATATACATATTCCGCAGTATTCGTACAATTGCAAATGGAGATTTTCATCGCATCGGCTCCTGGATCTAGTTACAATCGTAATAGATAGGGTGGGCAGCATATTGATCAAGGAAATGGCCAAGTGCCAGCCCCATTTGCTTGATTGCGTCCTTCATCCATGGGTAAGTAAATAAAGGCTTAGTTAGTTAGGGAGCCCTAAGTCAGCCGCGATGTACATGTCTGATACTCGGTGAGGCAAGATAAATCAAATAGCACCGATAGATAAATTATTCCTTTAATCAATAAGTTCAGCACGTTATTCCTATATTCATTCATGATCATGATAAATACAACACGGTCATTCTTGTACGTATTTCGGGATAGCAGATACAATGAAGGGATATCCCATCTAATGGAATACTATAATCTGATCAGACTATTTCTAACAGGTCAAGATAACAGCCTTCTCAAGTCTTGGTCAGATTTACCGTACGGGCAGGAGACATGCTCTGCCTCGGGGAGGGAGAGCCCATGATAATCCCATTCGCATCACGGAACTGCAACCGCGGCGGAGTGTGCCGTCGTTTCGGTGAAAAGAGGTTAGGTTCTAGCGCGGATGCAAATCCCACTTTGAGGCCGGGACCGGTAGGCGAATCGGCACCGCGTCTGCGCTTGACCGGCGTTATTGGCGCTGCAGATTTATGTGGTGTCTGCATCTCAGCGCTGTCTGCGATTGGGAGGCGGTGCCGGTCGAAGAAACCTACTGGGTGGCGGAGGAATGCGAGTAAAGTAGAATCCTCGCAACAGGGCAGTGGAATGAAGCGTTCATGTTGGATGATTGAGCTCATGGTGCTGTCGTCTAGGAGGTCACTTTGGATTTCGGTATCGGCCATGGCTTTTCGGCGCTGAAGGATCCTATCTTCTAGAGTATCCTGTAAAACCAGGGTTTCGACGAAGACAGGACGAGTTTGGCCGATTCGGTGGGCTCGTTTGATGGCTTGGCTTTCTATATTTGGTTGCCAGATAGGGTTGACGATGTAGACTCGCGAGGCATGTGCGATATGAAGACCGTGTGAAGCCTGCCGGAGGTCCATAAGGAGGACACGAATCTGCTCGGATTCTCGAAATAGGCTTAGATACTCTTCGCGTAGTGCAGTCTTCAAAGTGTTGGCGTAAATTCGGAAATCAATTCCAAGTAATTCAAGGCCTTCGGCAATCCAGTAGGCTGAGTTGTTATTATCATAGAAGATAATAATCTTCTCGGCCTTGTGATGCTCTTGGACTTGATCTAGCAGGTATGTAAGCTTCGCGGAGGCTGTCGCAACGAGTTTTGTCCCCATGAGCGGTGATTCCTGGGACAGCTCCTTGGATAAACCCTTGGTGAAGGTTTCCTTAGCTGCTTTGCGCTTGATCGGACTCTCTGGTGTAGTCTTTTTAGGGGTGGCGGTTGGAGAATCAAACCCTTCCCGTTCCGTCAACTCAGTTCGAATCTTGATGCCGGCTCCAGCGAGCCCATCTGCCGGATCACGGGAATGAAGGTTCGCGGTTACGTGCTGCTGTGCAAGACGAGCTTGAGAGATCCCAAGTAAGAGAGGTACCTGATCAGCCTGTGCTGCATCCAGTGCCCAAAAAGTCCGAGCTTCTTCAGGGAACCCTGCAACAAAAACACCTAGTTCGTGCATCGTCTTGAAGCCATTCCAGCTTCTCGAGCCGAGCGCCATCTGCGCAATTGCGATTCCTTGCGTGAGAAGCGCAATATCATTTTCGGGCATCTTTTCTCGGTTATTCTCAAGATACGTCGTCGCGACGTCAACGGTTCCTTGCAACTCAAAATCAGAGCCCGCCCACCAGAATCCAGCTTGCCGCAGATTGCCAATTACACGGCTAAGATGCTTTCGATTACGCGGATGGAACATATAATCTTGGTCTTGTCTTTCTGATGTGATGGCGTTGACAGCGAGGATAAAGATGAACAAGTTCAGACTCAGCTTGTCGTAGAATGTCGGCTCCAGATGTACTACCTTGTTATACAAGCGCGGCAGGGGTGTCTCGTTGTGTATTACTTGCAAGCGATGCCGTACAACTAAACTTTGCAGTGTTGCTCGAAGAGATGGAGCCTTTCGTCTCCTTCCATCATGTCCAACGGGCTTGATATACGTCGTCCAATTGGCCGGGTCGTCGCCTCGAGAATTGGACCAGGGCTTAAGTTTCAAAAAGTCGGCCACAATAAAACGTAATTTATCGAGATCTTTCAGCTCGCTGTCAATACCCTTGCCAATTTTCTTCCGCCCTTGAAGTGCAGCTGTAGTCGCCTCGGGCATATCTGTATCACTCGTGTTCGTTTCCCGCGAAGCCAGGCTGACTTCAACTCCGTATAGCCCGCTAGACGGAGTTCCAGATACAACCCAGCGCCGCTCAATGTGAAGTTGATCGAGAAGGTGTGCCATGTTCGTCTTATGTCCGTGACCAGCCACGTTGTGTCCTTCGTCAACAATAATACGCAGCCAATGCAGTTTCGTCAGAGGCGAGGGCTCCTTGCGGCGATTTCCTCCTCCAGTGCCGGAATCAACCGCCTCTCTCTCAAAACGAGACCTTGAGAAAAGGATGATGTCATACAACAATAGGTCTTCGGCTGCTGGAGTTGCATCGGCGCCGCTCCGCAGAATAAGTACCTTGAGTCCTTCGGTGTGTGTCGCAATCTCGCTCATCCAGTGCTCAACAAGATTCGGCGGGACTAGGATCAAGGTTCCTGAGCATAGCCGAATCTGGGCACTAACCCGAGGCCTTTCAACACTTGATCGACCGGTATACTTCGAAGCCAGCGTAATAGTATATGCGCCACGGTTGGTCTCGCAAGCTCTAACACACCTTTCGTAGACCTCTCCCACCTCACTCAAGCGGTCGAAATGTGCTTTCCAGGGCAAAGATAGCCGACCTGCAGCAGCTGCCGCCATCTCAAGAAGACTTCCTGTTCGAGGTCGCTTTGGGTTTTGCATCGTTTGATGCTTGAGGGGTATTTGTGGGAAGTGACCACGGGTAGCCAGTACTACAGCTAAACTAATCAAAGTCTTGCCACAGCCCATGGTTTCAGCGAGGATACCCCCGGAAGCCTCGGAGTACATTCTCTTCTCCCGTACGATGCTGCCTTTTTCTTTATCGTAGAAATACTCCTGACCAGTTGGACTCGTGTATGACTGAAGCCGGGGGTCTAGCATTTGGTGTGGCTGTACTTCCCGCTGAATCATGGTGGCTGCGGAGCGGCGCTGGTAGGGATACAGTGGGGTTTTCAAGCCCACGATACCCGTAAATGTCTGGCCCTCTTCAATTCCCGCGGGAGCCGCAAGTAAGTCCAGCATGGCCTCGTTGGCGTATGGGTTCCGTATCGTCTCGACCTTAGGGTCAGGGTTCTGCAAAGTGTTGAAGATGTACCATAGTGATTCGTCTTCCGCACCAGCAAGAGGAACAGCCCCAAGTCTCTCAGTCGTTCGACCCTCTCCAACCCAAGCTCCAGGCGAAGGATCAACCTTCGACATCACGACCTTAAGTGCCCTCCTCAACGCCGCACTGCCCCTTGGAATAAACTTACGCCCGATATCATCGGGCAAAACATAAACTCTGATATGACAAACCTCCAAGCCCAACTGACACGGGACAATTATAGTTCGAATCCAATTGTGTCGTTCCAAAGTAGCAATTTCGGCAGCAGGAAATCCAGTAGATGTAGCAGAATCCGTGTGTGTGTCTTGCGAATTAGACCTCTCCAAGACACCAACAGCAATAAACGAATCCAGATTCTCAAGAAGGATCGCCATCTCTGTCTTGGGCGTCGTCAATGACAACTCACTTGTTACCGATGTTGCAGGAGTGGATGCTTTAGTTCTGCCTGCTGAGATGCTGGGTGAAGAAGATAAGGAAGAAGAAGACGGCTCCAGGAAGTGTTGTGGAGGAGGAGCCATCAATATAGCGGGGTCCTGGGAGGACCCAGGGTGAAAGGTGTTACTACCCTGTTTATAAAATGTGAGTATATTTTGGGAGCTAATAACAACATTGGGACAATCTTGAGAGTCAGATCACGGAAGAGAACATACCTTGGGATGACGGGATTTATCGGAGGCCACGGACAGTGAATGAAGACATAATTCCTGATGCTTCGAGTCCAAAAGCATGTATATAAGAGCCCTCAGGCTGTATGTAGGAAGAATAAAGAATGAATAGGGAGTGTGTAAGAGCGATGTGCCCATGTTAACGAGTGCCCATGGACGGCTTATCGAGGACGCTCATTGGCTGAGAAGCACCACCGCTTGCGCCTTACCCAATGAGGTTATATTGAAAAGGTACTACAGCCTCAGGCACCATCCATTCTACAGTCCAGAAAGAGAAATTTTCCGTGGCAAGTTTGTTATTTTCGTTTTATCTAAGTAGATCACTTTTGCCCAAAAACGATAAATTAACGCAGTCCTCCGAGTTCATAGGAATACCCCAAAAAAAAGCCCCGGTCCGCCACATGTATACATCCTACGTACTCCAAAGTTAGGTAGCGAACAGATAACCTCCCACAGAAATCCCCAACTTCAATGCTAAACTGAACACAAGGGACAAATTACAAAAGCAATCACAGCAAATATAGGAGAAAAGAGCGGACTGAACTCTGACTATTGGGTGAGGAAGTCTTCAATCTCGAACCCTAGACGCTTCAGAATTTTCTCTTCGATTTCCTTTGGTGAATTTATGGGTTTGCGCACGACGACGGTTTTTGCGTCTTGTAGGCGGATCTCCACGGGATTCCCGCCATATTGCTTCATCTCGTGCATGTCGCATTCCCGGATGCAGACGGTGATATCAGGACCGACATTGCCACGCCAAAGAGATGCCATCCACTGCCAGTGATCCAAAAGCGCATAAGAGTCTGCAATAGGTACCATGCATGCATACGCATCGGCATTTGTCAGCTGATACCGCGGGACAATGGCTACTGGCAGGGCATTCGGATTGGTATTGGTAGACTCCGGAGGTGACGACGCGGCCTCGGAGTCATTTTCGCTGGAAGGTGGCGGCGAGCTGATGGACAATTCGGCAGTCTTGGGAATGATGGTTCGAGGCGACACCTTTGGGGAACCATCCTTGTCTTTCTCTGAGGTTGGTTCTGATGATCGACGTGAGGTTTCCGACGACTTGACGAAAGATTTGATCTCTTCCGAGATGCGCTGCCATTGAGAGATGCGATTGAAGTAATCGATCTTCTTGTCGCTCATATCATCGGGCTCGGAGCTTCCCTCTCGCCGCCTGTCAATTTCAGGGCCATCAAAGATGCGAGTCTGGAACTTTCCCTCCTTCTGCAATGCTTGCCTTAGATAGTCTGTCACGGTCTTCACCAATGTTTCGTCGTTTCCATCCACAGCAATTACAGGTCCTCGGCGATGAGGATCCCCTTTACGGAAGGTATGGGGTAGAGAAGGTGAGATCTTGGCCAGGAGCTTGATCTTGTTCAAAAACGGAATGTTCATCACGGCCGCTTCTACATTGAAGTTCTCTTGTGAAAATGGTGTGATCGGTGTGGCGGAGCCTGACATAGTGGCTGATGTTTGCAACGGAGGGAGTTTCAGGCTGTCATCTGGGTGATGGTGGTGTTGGGGATGCTCTTTCGCGGGACGAAGGCCCCGTGGGCCTTGCATTGGGTGAGCAATAGAGCCTCGTGCGCTCATGCTCTCCGTACGAGCAGCGAACGATGGTATTGAGTATGGAGGGCCGAGGGGGCTCTTTTCGCGACGCAAGTCCTGCTTGAACGGGATGCTAGGGTTTGTTCGGCGTCGCTTCGAGTCTGGAGACTGGCTTCCATCCCCCCATTGATGCGAATGGGATGCATGGGTCTCGTCGAGGCTACCAAGTTTTATACCTCTCTGGGCCTGTGCCTGTTCCGCATTATAGCTCCGGCTTGGTACCGTGTCTACCTGAGAAGGTCTCTTAGAAGAGAACACAGCGTCCGGAGATGCCGGTGGGTTCATTATGCGGCCTCCACATCGGTTGCAGATGGTTGAACCTGGAGGGTTATGGCTGATTCCAGAGCTTAAGCTTCTGGAATTCCTATCACGGCCATAGCGGCGGGGCTGATATCGGTATTCGGGGTACTGCTGCTGATGCCGTGCTTTCTCTTCCTGGAGTTTGATGAGCCACTGGACCTAAGAGCACAATGATGGTTGAACTTACCTCAGCGAGGGCCTTCCACTCGTCCTTGGTCACCTGCGGGAGCTTCCTCCACTGCTCCCCAATGATCTTTGAGATATCTGGGTTGGCTAAGCCTGGGTGCTGAGCCACGACAGCTCCTTGGTAATGCTGACGGTACAGAATGAAGGCTGGAAGTTGATAAAGAGTTAGAAACATGGCGTGTACCACCTAGGGCTCAATTAAAGTGACTTACCATTGCGCGGTCGAGGGATCTTGGGGTCAGGTTGGCAGAGACAGAATTGAGTGACCGACGAGTCTCTATGACTCTGACCTAATGATTTGACGGGACTAGAAGATGACGAGCGCTCAGAGACGGACGACCGCTCTCGGTAGGGGATGTTCTTTGTTGTTAGGGCTGTCGTCAGCTTGGGGCCTTCGAGAGGCGAAGAGCTCTTGTTCACAGCCATCCTGGCGCGATGGAGAGATGAAAAGTTGTTATGATGACCGGCGTCGGAGTAGCGGTAGGCAGGGGCGTCCTCAACCCGATGGTCTGTGATGGTGGCACTGTCGTTCATAATTTTATGTTCGAGGAGATCACTGGAAGGTCTAGGTGCAGAAGGTTGAGAAGAATCATAATGCAGAGGCTTGGGAAGAACTCGATCATAAGACATTTAATAAGAAAGCCAAAGAGGAGGGGCAATGAAGAGATGAATGGAAGAGGCGAATATGGAGAGGATGAAAGAAAAAGAGATAATTGGGGGAGGGGAAGCAACGGTAAGGAGGAGAAGAAGAAAGGAAGAAAGAAATGGGATTTTGTATAAGCCTCTGGGCGATGGAACGCAGCCTCGTGCTTGAAAGACGACAATAATGGAGATAAAAATAATCAAAATAATAGTTTGGATTAATCCGATTTGTGATTTAATTCTTTGAATATTCTTTGAGATCCCAGGATAGCTTAGAACAGCCAACGAGAGATAATAAGCTGCAAATTGGGGTTTCAAGTCCTTTGTTAGGGTGTCTATACTAAACTAAGCCTCCACTGTACCCTTTCACTGTTCTTTGTTTGTCGGTGACACAGACATTCTTGGTAGATTAGAGAGATAGTAAGGCACTAGACATTTTGATTGTAGACTCTACTAGGCTGTAACAGGAAGAGTAGGGATTCAAGATTGGGGTGAGTGAGTGTATTGTGGTCAAGTTCTTTGTTCTTTTCCCGCATGCGGCGTGATGCAGGGGGTCGGCCCTCCAATAGCCTCCCATCACAACCAGGACGTTGGCAGAATAGCTTCATTTTTTGGTGCGACTTTTAGCCAGTGACTGACAGTAGCGCCCTTCCAAGTCGCTTAGTCTGTGTATTGTGCATCCTCCAAGCATCATCTGCGCTACTGCCAACAGATCTCCGAGAAACAAAGAAAGAAGCAAAGAATGAGAGAACAAAGAAACTGGCTGATCTTGCCCCACTCCGGATAGTCAAAGTGTCAAAGTGACAAACACCGGCTTACGGCTACTGATTGCTCATGGCTGATGGATGCTATCATGGCTTCAGGGCCAGGCTCCGAATTGGGATTTACCAGTCGCTCCACTCCGCACGTTGCAATTCCACTCCTTTGAGATCGCTTTTCATCGCTCTAGTTCGACACCACAGTTCCATACCCGCGTTTTGCCCTAGTCGCTGGTGGGTAGTCGAATTCCAACTTTTGGGTGAACACCATGTCTAAGACCTGTAACTCAGTCATCGCAGATGGTAAAACCGGCTTCTGGATCGGTTTCCGGAAAGGCAGCGTTCCGTCTTCTCTGTTTTCGCTCACACCTGAGTTGTTTCGGGAACCGACTGTCCTCAGCTTTTTGCAGGAACGTTGCGTACCCCTTTCATGAACGTTCGTTTGCTGTCTGGTCGGCATGTGTACCTCATTTTCTGAAAGGGCTTGGGCGTCCTCTACAGTAGCTAATATGTTGGCTTACCGAAGCCACATCTCGTCTATGCCATGAAACACTTCCGTACCCATAAGTCGGTGTGCTGAAGGACCAAGATGCATATCGTTCCTACCATAAAAACATCAGTAGGTGTTATCAAATAACAAAGGATGCCCGGGTCTTACCAAAAGAGGTATTTATCGGGGTTTTCGCAGCGCTTGCTCTCTGAGGTCACCATCCACTGCTGACTGCTTTCAACACATGGATCCTCAACGTTCTCCCAACCAGGATCCTGGTTCTTTCCTAGCCCATTGGCTTCTTCGATACCTGCGGCATAAAGATGTCGATCCCGAATGAGGTCAGTAATGAAAGCGGCTGTGTCGTACAAATAGACCGTCCCCTTCCCCCATTGTTCCACTGCGCCCCGTAGCTTACTGTTCCACTGCTCAACCAACTTGACAGCTTCTTTGTATTGATTCACATGCTGATCTCCCAACGGTCGAAAAGCGGGAAAGAAAGTCACATCAGGAGCCAAGGTCAGAATGATCTTGAGGTCATCTGGACCCCAGTGCTGAGACAACAAGTCACACTGTTCCATAATGACTTCGATGCTATGGTCGATTGTTTCAGTTCCTGCCTCGTAGTCCTCTCCTATCGCGTTCCACAAGTCCCAGACCCCGAATGAGACCACTACAATAGTGCGATTGCGGCGATCATGAACTACCTCATCATCCAGGTCCAATACGGCCTTTGTCTCCGTCGTCAGCCACTGGTTGACTTGGGCTTTGAAATCAGCCAGCGGCGACTTGTACATATTCAATAAGGTATCTGAGAGCTCTTCGTTATCAACGACAGAGCCGATGTAGTTCCCTCTCAAAGACTTAGCAGTCTGCGCAAGATTCTCATGATGGCATGAGAACTAGTGGAGCACTCAGTTAGCTCAGCCCTAAGACGTTCGAACCTGGCGGCGGTCAAGACTTACGGAAGAGCAAAGCCAGTCAGTCCAAACTCTGCCCCCCTGGATTTCTTTGGCATTGTTATCGCTCCAGGTATCCCCGAAGACGATCAGCCTACGGTCAGATGAGGCTGTTGCTTGAAAATCAACGATTGGTTGGTCCGCTGAGCCGACACGGCGGTAATAGAAATGCTGGGAGCCGAGGAACAAGGCGGAAAGCAAAATGCTAAACACCGCAAAGACGCAAACGATATGAAACTTGCTGGCAAGCCTCATTTTCGGGCGCGTATGTCAGAGACAAAGGGCGTATACAAAGAACAGGTTGTCCAGGGTGGCCTGGCTGGACGCCTACAGAGAACGCGATCGGCGAGCGATTCTTTGTCCAGGGCTCAAATGATTTCAGTCCAGAACCGGAAATTGAGGTTGGCTGAGGTTGATGTTGGCGCTGAAAAAGAAAGGTCGATATCAAACGACGGAGATGGTCCGGGGTCGATATTTAGTGTCGCGTGAGGGAGCGGCGAGCGGAGATTGGCGGAACAGCGAAGATGAAAAGAAAGGAAACCTCGGATGAAGGTATTGATAGAAGCTTAAGAACAGAACAATTGGGTATTATAAGTAGAAATGGGAGTAGGGAATAGAAATATGGACGCCTCAGGGTGAGGGGAGGTGAAAAAAAGGGAGAAAGGGGGAGATGTTTCTCGCGAGGCTATCATGAATAGTCGAGGTTTCTCCAGAGTCCACTGGCAGACTAGAATGTCCCGACGGAGTACGTTAGTGCATTGCGTCAGTGGTAGAAGGCGGTAGGAAATTATATTGATAACGGTGATTGAGGAGTCGTGTACACCTCAAAAGATATTCTTTGCATTGAAACAACATCCCAAAGTCATAATACGATCCGTGAGCCTGATGCTTCCCCGATTGACGATCGAAGAAGATCTACAGAATCAGACACGAAGTACTTCGTAAACGCCATGGCAGATTCCACGTTAATGCCTGAGGCCGAAGCTGGGAAAGCTGGGATGACTAAGAGCCCTACCGAGCGTCTAAGCCAAAACTGGCTAGTCGCTGAGTCAGCCGCCCACAGACCGAAAACTCGCTACACCAAATGGAATCCAACACAAAAATCCCCATCGACTTTCGCTTGAACGACCGAACGCACCTCTTCGACCGTCGACAATCCCGCGCCCTCCGTCTTGACCGCGCACCATCGTCAAGATGAAGCTCAACATTTCCTACCCGGCCAATGGGTCTCAGAAGATCGTCGAAGTTGACGATGAGCGCAAGCTTCGCCCTTTCATGGAGAAGCGCATGGGCACCGAAGTCAGTCGAATCCATCCATCCCGCTTTATACATACGTCCTGCGCAAGAAAAAAAAAACCGGCAAATGAATGAGGACACGAGTGGCTGATTACGGTATCTGGTTTATTAGGTCTCCGGCGAATCTCTCGGCGACGAATTCAAGGGCTACCTCTTCAAGATCACTGGTGGTAACGACAAGCAAGGTACGGCTAGACATGATACTTGGTACTCGGAATTGGACTTGGGCGCGGACTGTGGACATGACTTGAAATGCTACGCGCGTGCCGGGGAAAATTGCTCGAGTTCTCTGATCGAAGATTCAAAGGGCTAACATTGATCGGTTTATAGGTTTCCCCATGAAGCAGGGTGGTATGTAACGAATCCGCCCGTCAAACAACTCGAATACCGCATCGACAAGGGCCAAAGACTCACTAGTTCCGTTCTACAGTTCTCCTCCCCACCCGTACCCGCCTCCTCCTCGCCGAGGGCCACAGCTGCTACCGCCCCCGCCGCACTGGTGAGCGCAAGCGCAAGAGTGTCCGCGGTGCCATCACCGGTCTCGACCTTGCCGTCCTTGCCCTCAGCATTGTCAAGCAGGGTGAGGGCGAGCTCCCCGGTCTGACCGACACCGTTGTTCCCAAGAGACTCGGACCCAAGCGTGCCACCAAGATCCGCAGCTTCTTCGGTCTCACCAAGGAGGACGACGTCCGCCAGTTCGTCATCCGCCGCACTGTCACCAAGGAGGGCAAGAAGGACTACACCAAGGCCCCCAAGATTCAGCGTCTGGTCACTCCCCAGCGTCTCCAGCACAAGCGTCACAGGATCGCCCTCAAGCGCCGTCGTGCGGAGTCTGCCCGTGATGCTGCGTAAGCCCCCCCTCAAATTTGATTGAGCAGTGGACAATTTTTTAACAAACTATATAGTAACGACTACGCCAAGCTCCTCGCCAACCGTGTCCACGAAGAGAAGGCTAAGAAGGACGAGCTCCGCAAGCGGAGGGCCTCTTCCATGAGGAAGTAGAGGGTGTTTTGGTTTTATCCTTTTTTTCTCCGAGGGGGTTCTAATGGTCGGGTTACGTATGTCTCTCTGTTATGGCTAGGGAAAGGAAAGGAACAAAAGAAAAAGAATCTCAAGACACGACGGTCCATATTACCTTCTCTTACCTTTTCTTTTTTTCCTGTAAAAAGAACTAGTACTGCGATACGAGGCACTCTTTTGGGAGGGAGAGGGAAAAAGCCTCGGCTTCAAAACTACTACGAAACCAAACCAAACCAACTCGCCGTTCTCCCTTGATATGTTCTTTTGGGGAATGGGAGCCGTGCCGATCGATCGATCTACTGCGAATGTCTTTATGCTTTTGATTCCTTCCTCTTTTTCCTAGTCGGGACAAAATGATAACTAAATGCATTATTCCATGGTCATAAGGCTCCTTCTCTGGCCCTGTAACAATCGCCTTACAGAATGATCGAGTGCCCTGGGTTCTGCTTTGCCCGACCTTGGTAATTAGAACAATTGGTCTCAAAGTTCGGGTAGCCTTGAATCAAGACATACGTACCTCTATTCATGACACTGGGGTGTATATTCTAAGTTTCTTTGTCCCCCACAAGAGCACTTGACTCAGTTTAACGTTCCAACAAAGCCCTACCTGGATATCGACCACTTGACCACCATGTATATAGAACACCCAGGATCCATGGTTTCGGAGCAGTGTAACAAATTTCTTTCAAGAAGGCTGGAAAAGGAATGTAACGGAATGTATGAATATTTGTAATGCATATCTCGGGATAAAGCCAATCTCTAAATAATAACAATTTCAAGAGAAAACAAAGAACTCCGGTGGCATGTTAGAGGTATATACAGACTCAGATGCATCAGCTCATCAGCCGGAAAAAGAAAAGACAATGACGCTGTTGACTTTTCAATCTGGTCTCCTTGACAAAAACAAAAAGTGAGAGAGCAAAAGGCAAAAAGAGAAATAAAAAATTCGTCTAGAGCTTTGTCTTGGTTCATGCTTCGTAACTTGTAATTGCGTAACAGAGGAAAAATGCGAAAGCGAAAAATGACAACCTCTCAAGCGCTTCTCAGCCTTTGACGATATTTCAAGGAAAAAGTTTATGGGAACTTCAACCAACGGTATGGGAAAACAAGAAGCTGACAGACTCGCCGTTGTGGGTGCGGCGGCAGGCCTCAGCGAGGGTGGGGCTAATATCAATTGTCTCGATCTTGTCGCAGGCTTCCTTTTTCTCCTTGTGGGGAACTGTGTTGGTTACGACAATGCGCTTCAGACAGCTGTTGTTTACGTTGTCGATGGCCTTGCCCGAGAGAATGCCGTGGACAACAATGGCGTTTACTTCCTTCGCTCCGTGTTGCATCACGGTATCAGCAGCCTTGACGAGAGTTCCGCAGGTGTCGGCCATATCATCAACGATGATGGCAACCTTGTCCTTCACACTGCCGACAAGAACCATGCGCGAGACTTCGTTCGGCCGCGGACGTTCCTTGTGGATCAACGCGAATTGTAAATCCAATCGATCAGCGATACCGGTCGCTCTAGAAGCCAGCTAAGTTAGAGCCATAGTTCCGAAATTATAGAATAGCACGCAATTGTTTGTCTGCTTACCGTTTGGCACCACCAGCATCAGGACTCACGATCACACAGTTGCTGACGTCAAGGTTTTCCCGAATCCACTTCAACATACTAGGCTCAGCATATAGGTTGTCGACCGGGACATTGAAAAAGCCCTGGATCTGGCTAGCATGAAGATCCATAGTGATGACATGGTTGCAACCAGCGGTCTGTAGCATGTTCGCCATGAGCTTAGCCGTGATTGGCGCGCGACTCTTATCTTTCTTGTCCTGACGGGCGTACGGGAAATTCGGAATGACAGCTGTGATACGTCTTGCGGAAGCAGTCTTGCAGGCATTGATCATGATAAGCAATTCCATCAATCCATCATTGATATCGTTCGGCCGGGTTGATTGCAAGATGAATACTATGGCCGACAGATAAGGACACCAGTCAACTTTCAATTGCCCGAAATGGCTTCAGAATAGGGAAGAGCCGGTAAGGAGCTCATACCGTCCTCATCTCGCACACTTTCTCCGATCGTTACGCTGGTTTCCTGGTTGGAGTACTGGAGGACCATAATCTTGGTCAACTCTATACCGAGTCTAAGAGTCAAAAAGATGAATTAGCCGGACTATATACTGTAATTGCTTCCATGTGTAAGACAGGCCATCACATACCTATCTGCCACCAGCTCGGCGAGCTCGGGGTGACTGTTACCAGTCAAAAGCTTGATTGAATTCGTCGCCATTTTGGCTACGGCTGAGTGGACGAGTAGATAACGGATATGATGGACAAATTTGATCGGCGAAAGAAGGTTAATAGGGAAAGCGTTCGTCTAGTGAGGTCGATATCAAGCAAGCAGCAGCAGCAGCAGCATCAACGACATTCCCCGCTGTCGGCTGACTTTTTTCTGCCTTCCCGTGACCCCACCTATATGCATTATCATGTTCACCGCCTTTGAGGCTCTAAGGCATTTTTACTACGCATAACGATAATACGAGCTATGATTATTGGACTACTTTTGATTTTCGAAGGAAACGCTTGGAGTACATAAAAGAAAAGAGGTGATTTATTGTGTAAACCCGGGTTAGTCGACCTGCACTTCGATTGTTCCCGGGGCAGTTCAACCGTTCCTCGTCATGACTAATTGAGAAAGCTGAATAAAATAACATACAGGGAAGAAAATCAAAAGAACCAGGTGTAAGAACGCCGTGAAATGCTTAAGCATTACAACGAAGAAAACAGCCAACGGCGGCCATTTTCCACAAGAAGATATCCACCGACTTATGCGAACCCGAAATATTCACTACCAGTAGTCATCGCGATGTGCAAACGCTGCCGCAGAGTCTCGTAGCTATCGTACTCTGGGAGATCAAGCTCTGTTCGAATGGTTAGCGCATCAGATACATCGTTGAGGTATAATGATATGGCAAAACTTACGGTTAAAGCAAGTGTGAGAGCTTGGCAAACGATCCTTGTTGCCGTAGTCACGATGGATGTTGAATCGGCTGACACCATTCATGCCTTCCAATTCCTTGAAGCCGTTGAGAGGCACCTTGCTGGTACCAGTGACAAACTGTAACAATTTGGCCCGTTCTTCCTTATCGAACGAACGTACGGCTCGCCAGAACCACTGGATCTGAGGCGATGAGGCGGAGTAATTGTGGTATTCAGTGTTGGCCTTCCAATCATCCACCTCGATCTCGGGCAGACCAGAGATCAACAACTCCAATTCCTGCTCATTGAAAATAGAGATTAGATCGGGGGGGATAATCTCGTGGAACCCTATCAAATGCCGTTAGTTACTGATCAGAATGAACATAGCTATGGCGACCTTACCTTTAAGGAAGTTGTCCAACTGCTCTCGGACGGACACCACCAGACGGTAATCAACCACTTTTTGTATGTACTCCTCCTTATTTTCTTGCGTCACAGGGATGTTTCGTCCATTCTCGATTAGATCAATGGCCTGTTTTTCTCCGAAATCGTCCGTCTCGATGGCGAAGGTTTCGGTGATAATGTCTGTGATATCATTCTCGAGCATCCAGAGAAGAGACTTGTAGTAATCTAGATCAAGCGTCTCCATGTCCTTAATGGACGCGTTACGGCTAAGTATGCACTTATAGACCGCGCGACTGAAATGGCAGTCAAGTACACGTCCTTCGTATAAAGCCTTGCCAATGATCCGCCCAATGAACTTGAAGAACATAAGATGCTCAGGGTTGACGCCACTCAAGCGGTTGGGGTGGAAGGTGGTCCGGTCAGCCGCAACAGGAATGAAGAGAGCATAATCTGGGTTGAACATGCCGCGAGAAAGAACTTGGAACCATTCTCTCGTCACGCCGCCCGCATCAACACCCTCCTCTCCATGGAAACGCACATTCAGTTTACCATATTTCAGCTCGTCGGCGGACTTGAAATAGAGAGACTTGAATGAGTCAAGGAAAACTTGATCTCTCCGAACAGCCAACTGGAGGGGAGGATGAGGGTGGCGAGGTTCATTACCGCGTAAATGGATTCGACGGTTGAAGTAATTGCGCTTGTTGTCGAATTCTAGCACCTTGGGGTTCTTCACCAGGAGGGAGAAGGTACCGCTCATCAGTCGTGGGTTTTGTCGGACTAACTCGTTCAGTATCTTGCGATGTTCCTCCGTAAACTTGAAGAATAGATTCTCCATGCCCAGGTTTGCATCACCGGAGTTGCTTGACACCGATAATTCTCGGCTATTTCGAATAATGGAGGTATCTTTCAACGTAGTGTTCTTGCAAACGACCATCAAAGCCTCGACTAGAGGTAAAAGAACTGTTGCGACGTTCATCATATTCTCCTTTTGGCGGACGAGCGTCAAGCACTCGCTGAGCCTTGCCCATAAGGGTCCAAATGTGGAGCTTTCGTATAATGTCTGGAGGACATCCCCTCTTGCTGTACCGTCAGACTCAGCCACCTTTGCTTTATCCGCGCGGGACGGATCAAACAAATAATCAAGCGCTGTCAAAACGCGAAGGACTTTAGCCTGGTCAGAGCTGGCTGGGGAAAATTTCGCAAGTGCCAACCCTTGCATATCTGTACCAGTCTGGGCTTCCTGAACGTGAGCAATCAGTTCATCCAACTCAAGCAGGATTGAAGTGCTCAAGTTCTGGGCTTGGTTGATCAATTCATTACCAATAATATCCCGAGCACCAGGAACGGCAGAAAGATTGTTGATGGTGGAGAGAGTCTCTCTGAAAATCTTCCCATTGCACTCACGTGCCGCAAGGACATGAACAACTAGCTTCAAGTTGAAATCGGGGATGACTGGAGGCTCGATAGTCCTTCTCTTATGCTTTCCGTCGGCGACCTTTGTCGTTTCCGCCTTTGCTTCTGTTGCAGTCTCGCCTTGGATCTGCGCTGGTGCCATGGCAGCCTGCAAATCGTCCCCGCCCCCCGTAGTGGGAGGAGCTTCAATCATATCTGTATCCGCCGCAGGATCCCTAGCTTCTGTCGTTTGAGCGGGTGGTACCGCCGGTTGGGTCTCTGCGGAATGTTCGCCCTCGGAACGCTCAGGTTGCTTGCCCTTCTCTTCCTCCACTTGCTTTTCTTTCTCACGGCGAAGGAGCACGGTTAAAGGCTGGGTGATGCTTGCCAATAGGTTTGAAAGCTGTTCCATGCAGCCGGGGCTCTCCAATATCAATTTCCGATCCAGCAAAGAAAGCAATGCGTTGAGCGCGTATTTGTTGGCCTTGTTCTCTTTGCCCTTGCCTTTGCGGAACGCCTTCAGCTTCAGGGTAGACGCCGGGTCGTGCTCCGTTAGAAAGAACCAGGCAATGTGGGGGTTGTACTGTGACAAAAATGAGAGGGTTGATAGACATTGCTGCACTACCATAATCGGAGTCGCTTCATTGCTGACGTTGGATGTTTGGAAGCCTAGACTTCGCTTGACAGACTGCGGGGTTTTCTGAACAACTGAAGTCTTCGCACGTAGGGATAGTTGAGCGAAGCTACGTTCGATTGCAGAGACATCTGCGCTGCCATCCTGTAAAACGGATAGAAGCAAGCTGATAACTTCCATTCGGTTCTGGCGGTTTTCGCAGACATTATGAAGGATGTCATTCAGCTGGTGGCGAGCATTTCCTACAAGAGGCATGAACATCAGGCGAAGTAGTGTCGCAACGCCGGACTTGTCTAGCATTTGCACAATCTGGCGGCGTTGCTGTTTCTTGGGCTCCTGATCATCGTCTTGTTCGATCCTGTGACGATGATCCATGCCTGGGATATCACCGAATTGGGTAAGCCTTCCTCTCCCTCCGGATAGGGCATGCGCCTCTGTGACGAACTCGGGCCCGAGAGTTTCGAGCACATCGTCAGGCTGATCAGCAAGGACCGCCTGACGCAATGAGGGATCAAGTGTAGCGAGGAAGCTGACCGGGTCCATCTCTTCGGCATGAGCAGGCGCAGGAGGAGGGCCGGCGCCAGGTTGTCTGCGAGCGCTTTCACGTTCTCGACGTCGACGCTCAGCTGCTTCCTGCTGAAGAAGCTCTTCACGAATCTCTGCAGGCAATGCCTCAAGGAACTCGGGGTTAATCTCGCTGGGCTCTTCTCCGGCTGCTGCTGCCTGAGAGCGCTGTTCTGCTAGCTGCTGCATGATCACTTCCTCCCGCAATTCCTCAGGCAAGGCTTCAAGGTACTCTGGGTCGATTTCCATCTCCGTAATATCAAGCTGGCGACCTCTGATGGTTGTATGAACGCGAGGGGCAGGCTCAGATGGGCCCGATTCCGCTTCGTCTGGCTGTGCGGCGGTGCTGGCTTCGGCAGTTAGGTCAGTCTGTTGAACGTCATCCATGGGTTCTGGAGCTGCCACTGGTGCCGGGCGTTCTGCTTCTTGTTGTTCCCTCTCCTGTTGCTGGCGAGCACTTTCTTCTTCCTCCTTCCGTTTCTGCTCTTTCTCCTCCTCCTCCTTCGCGGAGCGTTCCTGACGTTCTTTCTCTGCACGCTCTTCCTCTCGCCGTTTAACCTCTTCCTCCAATTTTTTCTCCCGCTGCTTGTGTTCTTCAATCGCAGGGGGCACGAGAAGTTTCAAGAGCGAATTTATCACACGAATAGCCCGCTCTTGATAAGAGCTACTGTACAGAATGCGGGCTTCTTCTTGCCAACGGCTTCTAGTTGTTGCCAAAGCAAAGCTGACTGCCTGAGAGGGATCGTCCCGAGTCCGTGCTGGAGGAGGCTGTGGTCGCCCCAGCCCGAACATATCCTGAATGCCCGACATTCGATTCGATGGAATAGCATTCCTATCAACATGAACGTGAATTCCATCTGGCCGACTGATCACACCGAAGCCCGGGCCGCCGTTACCAAGAGCCTGCATGATAGCCTGCATAAAGCTAACCGGACTCTCTACGGGCAATAGACGTCCCGTCGATACTGGTTCCAATCCCTGAACCCAGTCTGCGAAGGCTTCAGTACCAGCACCACGACGTTGTCCAGGTGTCTCCGGGCTGTGATCAGTTCGAACCAGAAGAGGGTTGGTTCCGTCGTCATTGCCTCGGGGTGCTGGAATTTGCCGTGGCACACGGTACGATGGCTGGATCGGCACTATAGCGTGACGCTGAGGCTGCATTAAACCCGAAACTGCAGTCCATGTTGGGTTTTGCCCACGGATACGGTGATGATGATGATGATGATGAGGATGAGGACCACGGGGTAGTGGTGGCTCATCACCCTCCCATGCCCATGGGTCCATGAGATCGTCGTCATCATCAAAGCCGTGGTAAGATCCTTGGTCTTCATCAGCTTCCTCAAGTTCTTCTTCGAGCTCATCTATCTCTTCGTCTTCTAAAATTCTATTAGCAGTGAACCCGGCCTTGGGGTAAGTAAAATGTACGAACCATCATCTTCATTCAGATCATCGTCGACAATGTCATCATGTAGATCACCTAAGCTATCCGCTTGTAGGTCTTCAACACCACCCGCAGCCTCATTCAGAGCACGGAATATGTCATCGAGACGTTGTCCATCATTGCGTTGATCCGAATGTCTGATATCGGCTAATTCATCCTCAAGTTGATTCATGATATCAGCTTCGTCATCGTCTTCAGACATTTCTTCGCTCTCCCACTCATCATTATCACCTTCACCAAGACTCTCGTTGTCCCGATCACCAGTGATTTCGCCAGCGAAGATCTCATCATCGTCCATGTCAGAGTGATCGTCATCCTCATCATGGTCATCCTCATCCTCATCATCTTCGTCGTCATCTTCATCCTCGTCGTCAATAACGACTTCAATATCCATTCCAGAATCGCCAGGGAGACCTTCAATGGGCCCCATCTCATCTTCCTCATCGCTGACGACTTCGCCATCGTCCTCTCCCATGTCCTCTTCGTAGTCCATTTCCTCGCCGTATTCATCGTCGTACATTTCATCATCCTCTTCTTCTTCTGATTCGTCGGAACTGGTCTCTTCTTCGTGACGGGGCTCTAGCATGCCCAAGGTAGAATGCCGGAAGAGATCCGGGGTCTCTTCGCGTTCATCGTCCATGTCGGAGACGGAGGTCGCGGAAGAGATTTCGTCATCCTCGGAGCCACCGATGGTGGAAATATCCGATGTCTCGCTCAGAATAACAGCTGTTTGGGTAAGCTTGTTGAGAGGGCGTAAGATGTACTTGATAACTCGTTTAGACGACGGGAAATTCAAATCAATTTCAGCAACGGACGACGTGAGGGCAGAGATGAAGTGTTTTTCGAACATGGTTTTGGCAAGCAGTTTCGTGGAAGAGGGGAAAGCAGTGTCCCCCGAGACAAAGGCGTACCCACTGAGCATCTTGTCGAATAGATCGGCAAGCGACATCAGTCGTGAATACTTGACATCCAGTGGCTCGTTAGAGGTATTCGCCTCTTTGAATGCCCTCAGCGCATGTTCCAAGACAAATCTTCGCACGAAGGCCAACTCAGGTTCATCGTCCTCTTTGAGTAATGAATCGTTGCGTCGTCTTCCATGGCCACCAAATTCCCCTGTCTTTGTGCATAAGGCGACCAGGACACGCATTGTCCAAGCGGAGGTGTTACTGCGCTTCTTAAAGGGGACAGACTCATCGTGATCCAAAGTGCCAATAGGCACAAGAACATTGAGAAGATAATTTAGGATCCCAGAACGGGGTTTGGAAGGAGTCGCTGCCAATGGATCCGCCTTGCGAGAAAAGTTGATAAATTCGACCTTTGTTTGATTGTACGACGAAAGAAGTTCTGTCAGGCACTGAAGCAGGAAGCATCGATAAATGTAGATTGGGTGGTCATCGGCTTGGAATGCAGGCTTTTCCGGTTTCTTAGTATGCCGCGAAGCCTGCAACTCGGTGTTTAAGACGGACGAGGCGGGCTCATCTGTCGACATCTCCACATCGGTCTGAGTCTCGGATTGTTCAGGCGCTGATTTGTCTGGATTCTCGGCTGCAGGCTCCTTGTCATCCACATCCTTGTATGACAGAAGTTCAGACAGTAAGTAGTGAATGACCCCATCTGGTTTCTCTACAACCGGTGGCTTCAAGTCTAGAGCCTTGCCCTTCTCCTTGTCTTCTTCAGCACTGTCAGACTTCTTTTCGCCAGCTATATTTGCACTGTCTTCTGAAGTTTGGCCATTGGAAGCTGAGTCCATCCCAGTCTTCTTCTCTGGCTTGAGCATCAGAGGCTGGGTCCTTTGACGACTATCGTATCGCTGCAATTTGACCTTTTCGTTGGTAACCTCAACGAAAATCTCTGGAGACCTAAGCAACAGATGATACAGCTGCCTAGTATACGTATTAGTATCGACCTGGCGAGTTGACTTGGTTTCGAAGTTGGCAACGATCTCGCTCCTCATGATTTGTCGGATGGTGTCGTCGTCTTCGATGACATGTCTGAGGATTAGCATGAACGCACCCTGGAGTCTGTCATTTGTTGAGCTGGACAATTGCTTGACCATCACAAACAAGCGCTGGAGGTTCTGCTTTTCGCCTAGTCGAATGGCAATGCTGTGATCCCTGGTGAGAACAACCAAGATTCGGGAAACAGAAAGTGCCAAGGTGTCATCCTTCCCGATTCTGGGCAGAATTTCGACAATGGCTTCAAACAATTGCATTTTCTCATCTTGGGACACAAGAGGTTCCTTCAACTGGGCTGGCCCTTCATCCTTCGAACTCGAATCGGCGTTCTCAGGAGGTGTCCATTTGATTTCAATAGGCTCAGCATCATCAGATAGCAGTTTTTCTAGCACAAGCAACACATGTCCTACCCAAGGGAATGCATCGTCTGGGTTCTTTTCGGATGGTACTGAAATGAATTGCAGGAATGTCAGGAAGCATTCTTTCAGTTCGGCTAAGGTAGCTTTGTAGAACTCCATGTCTTGAACAACCAATGCCAGAAGATGGGCATAAGCAGCAACTTTCTTGCCAGCAGCCTGAAAGTCTTCCACCTGCAATGAAACCAACGACTGAACAAGAAGCTCTCCGACCTCTCGTCGGAAACTAGATGGGTCACCGTGCTTCTTGACGGCGGAAGCGATTAGGTCGGACAATTCGAATGAGACATCATGGTGCTCATTGAGTACATCTAAGCAACGTTCGATCAAATTTGCCCGAACCGTCTCCCTTTCCGTGTCTAGGTCCTCGACTGTGGTTAATTGGCGTCGCCTTGTCGGTTGTTGATTTTGGGACTGTTCAGCAGGCTCAGAGGAGCTACTCGGACGAGCATTACCGGGCTCCGGCTGATTGCGGGCTGCGCTATCATCACGGTCGTCATCCCCTTGGTTTTGGTTCAACATGTGAGTCAAAGCTCTCGTAATTTCCTCGGGCATGCCTTGCCCTTGATCACTGCCATCCTGTGCCGAAGACAGAAACATGGTGAGGGACTGATGATCGAAGAAAGTATTGGTATCGAACGGCGGAGGATCTCCGTTCGCTGTGTCATCGGCTCCATCACCACCAGCCGTCGTACCAGAATGAGCCGGTTCAATATCATTTGGCTGAGGTGGTGAGAGGTTAGGTGCTCGCAGATAGCTTTGCGCCCTGCAATATTCCTCGGCGGTAGGTAAAAGATTATTGCAACGATAAAGAGCCTCTTGGACTAGTCCACTGTCGAAACCTTTGTCTTGCAATGTTGTGATCCGGTCTCGGTTGAGAGGGAATCCTTTTCGGCGAACATCAATCAATGGCGGCTGAGTGTCGGCGCGACGAACGGCACCATCTTCATGTTCCCCCTCGAGTGACGATCGCAAGATATCAACAAGGCATTTTACAACCGAGCTAGTGGATTGGGTCGCGAAATCGGAGTTCCACATATTGCGTGCTATAGGCAAAATTTCCATTCGAAGGTCCACCAAAAACTGCCCCTGGTTAAAGTAGTCCAGCCGACCACGCTCCCGCTCATTGCTATTCAGGCTCTGTGTTTGGCTCGAGTTCACGATGCTCTTGCCAGAAGTTAACTCGGCAAAAAAACTGAGAATAATTTTGATACCACCGTAAGCGGATGTCAACCTAGCAGACACATCGTTTTCGGAATCGGGTACAGAGTCTGGTGGCGTCAAAGCCTTGACCTCACTAACGAAAAGATCACAAACATCTTTCAAAGCCTTGAGACCGTTGTTCTTCTTGAACGCGAACAGGACAAGTGTAAGGTAATGGGAATGGTGGCGGTCCGGCGCGGCTGTAGTCATCAGGTTAGCTTTCAGGAACAATTAGAGGCGTATGAGGGACAAAGACTTACCCTCGAACAACAGGTGGGAAAATGACGATAGAATGACAATGAGGTACGCGAATTTAATCTTAGGGTTGCCACTGAGATTAGCGGGCTTGAACTGGAGTTGTTCAAGCACGGCCCCTGCAATAACATCGGCAACCACCGTCGCATTTTGTTTCTGATAAAGATCGACCCTCTTCTTTCCGATTAAGCAAAGACCCAGGTTATGCAGAAATCCTGTTATCGAGGAAGGCAGAGAGCTTAGTAGATAACGAAGCACCTGTACATTCTTAAACGCCACACCACCTTCGGAAAGCTTAGCAGGTGCAGCACTAGGCTGCTGAGGAGTAGCTGGGTTAGGAGAGCCACTACCAGCCCGCCCATCTTGACCAAGCTCGGATGTGAGGAGGTTGGGTGCCGCCTCGGCAATGAGTCCCGACCCATCAATAGGTCTTTCGGAAACAGGCGGTTGGACTTTTGTGGCCTGGTCCCAGGTATCAGGGATGTTCTTTTCAAGTAATATTTCCTCCCAAACGCAGGCTGCATGTAGACTGCCTAGCTTTTTCACAAGGGCACCATATCGATCGGCCATATTGACTTGAGTAAACACGGAACTCTGTTGGCTTGGTCTCGTTTGATACAAAGGTGGGGAAAAGGCTTCGCGAAGGAGATCCACAAGTATAAGAGCAGATGTCATGTGCTTTGCAAAGAAAGTTCCATTGTCTCTTAGAGCCTTGGTTGAGTCTCCAATCGAACTTTCCGGGTCTTCCTTGTCCAGCCGGATTAGAGGAGTGAAGAACCCTTGCTCCTCAGACGAACTCCAGAATTCAGTGAGCATATCAACCGTCCGCTCCGCGCGAGAGATGAGTGACGGGATGACGATATGAGGCTTGGTTTCAACAAGCATGTGAACGAGCACTGTGAATTCCTGGTTGGCTTCAGTATTGTGGAAATCAAAAGGGAGGCTTTGCAAAGTGGCAAGATCCAGGATGAACTCGACACCACCAGACTCAATGAAGTATGTGCAATTAGCTTGGTTCTCGAAAAAGGCCCCCAAGAATCGCAGCATAGCAAGAAGATAGTCCGTTGTCGTCAATCCATCCTTGTCCTCGTCCCTAGGTTCGATTTTGGCGTCTAGAGGTGGAAGAAGCTCCTTCGCAGTCCCGATGTTTAGCTTTCCTCCGTTAGGGAGTGATGCGTTGGTGTTAATTGTCGGCACACCGTAAACATGGCTATCGTCGTTAGAGTCGCTAGAGGCGTCATGACCAGTGGAATCTAAACCAATCGCCTTCAGCAACTGCCATGGTTCCCCTGAAATCAATGGCTTGCCCTGAGAGTCTTCTTTCCATAGTTTGGCGCCCATGCCATGCGACCAAGCCTTGGCTCTGCACATAAAGCCAACACGCGCCACCATTACCATGACTGCAGTCATGATCGATGACTTCAGAGCCGGGTGGTGACGGACTAGCTCATCAAAAGTACTGCCCAAAGAGCGAACCAGGTTCGTATCGTCCTTGATGAGACATTTCACATGCGCGGGATTTTCGAATATCTCAAAGAAGCTCTCCAACGCGTGGGACGATTGGAAAAGTTCTAGACCAGAGCCATTTAAACAAATGGCCCCAAATGCTGAAGGAATACATGACAAGGCTTCGGTGGCAGACATGATTCCAGGAGCCAAGCCAGCATCTTTTGATCTTGCAATTGTGTAGTCCCTAGACTTCTGCGAGTCGCTACCCGAGGCACCAGCGGTTGTGCTAGATGGCCCCGCGGAATCGGCTTCTGTTTCAGCTGCTGGGACTTCCGAGGCTTTGACATTGGTGAGGGTAATGGCCTCCAAAAAACTCTTGCTTAAGCCAGCCTCTGCAATAACAGCATAGCTCGTGGGCTCGTTATGAATAAAGCTGCTGAGAATATTCACCGCGTTACTCCATACATGAGAACCAAAAATAGTGGCATTTTCAATCACCAGACGCAAGGAGGTCAGGAGTTGAGGGGAATCGATCATATTTCGGAGTACTCGATCGAAACCACCGCCATTGTGCTGCATGATATGATTGACGAACCGAAACAACCAGCGGAGGGCCTGTTGTTTAAAATATGGGATTTGATAGTCAATTGATGTTGTCTTATAGTAGTCTGGGATGCCCGCTCCTTGAGACACGTTTTCAAATGACGACTTAGTCTCATAATCGATCAAGTCTGAAAGTGCATCGAACCCCTTCGCATTAGTCAGTATGCCCAATGCATCGCGGACTGTAAGCACAAAACTATCGAGAAACTCCATGACACGGGAATAAACACGACGAGCCTTGTCGGTGCGGAGATTGAGGATATCCACGAACATGGGGATTAACCCAGCAGCTACAAGGGTCTCCGGAGTCCTAGTACTTGAACCAGGAAGCGTACGTAGCAGGGAAAGTAGAGCATCTCGCCATTCGTCCGGGTTGGCATCATCATTGTTGTCGGCCTCCACGCTGAGCTCGTTGACAGCTTTCCGAGTCAAAAACATGAGAACTCCATGATTCACACTGACGCTCAAGGCAGCACAGACGTCGACTGCCCGCGCTTTATGTCTTGCTAGCCCGTCAAGACCCTGAATCGCAAAGGTCTGGACTGCCCGCGAAACACGAAGATCGCCACTCGCCCCAAGATGAACCAAATCACCGAATTGATAAGCGAGTTGAAGACGCTTCGGATGTTCCATATCAGGTTGGAGGACTTTTTGTTGGTAAAGCGACTCCGGATAGATGTAAGCCAAATTCGCGATTGCAAGTATCCTTATAGAAAGTATCTGTTCTCTTGTTGACTGTGAGGTAGCCAGCGCCTTTGCCACACGGACTCTATTTAGGAACTCATACTTTGAATCACCCGGCAGTTCTTGAATATGTGACAGGATGATCTCTTCGGCGGATGAGGAGGTGATTTTCGAGCTCGGTATGTCCAGGATCTTTCCACCGGACGTTTCATCTAGCTTTATGGCGGGTGTGTTGACAACAGAGGCAGGCGAATCCTCCGTGGAGGTAACACGGCCCCCGCGTGGAGTAGTGCTGGGATGGCTCCGACGCAGAGGTGTAGGTGTAGATGGAATGTGTGCAAGAGAGCCCCCGGGTCCGGTCTCTGGGGCAGCTTTGGCTTTCTCAGTAGAGCTCGATGGATAGTAGAGGAGATGCACATGACCCCACTCATCCCAACCACTAGTTTCTCGTATGAGAGAAGTCAAATCATTGGCATTATGTCTGGTCTGTGGCGGTGCCTCCTTGCTATCGATGCCAGGGAGCGAGGACGTTGGTCGTCCGAGGGCGTTAGGACGAGGGAAAGGTGTTGTAAGTTTCTGTAGCTTCTCAAGGTCGATATTGTAATTGGTTAGAAGTAAGCTCTGCTGAATGTGAGAGCTGCCTCGCTGGCGCGCATGGTATCGTAATGCCAGAGAGAGAGCAAGGCGAAGTGTGGATTTTATAAGATCCAGCGACGTCGTGTTCAATAACTCCCCCAGACGTTCACTGCTATTGTACAAGCTGCGGTTGCCGCACTTTTCCAGAAGAAGTCTAGAAAAGTCGAGCACGGCTTCCAGGAGTTCCCTATCACCATCTGGGCCCAACTTCAAATCGTTAAGCTTAGTCTCGATCTCCCCGGAGCTCAGCTTGGTATCTTCGCTTGAATAACAGTGTGCGAGGAATTGTCGGTTAAAAGGCGTCGTCTGAGGGCTATTGCTGAGGCCGTATCTGTCAATGACAGAAGCCAGAATTTCGTCGAAGCGATTCAAGACATTAATCCAGTGGTACAGGTCACCTCTAGGGAATGGCCAAGTGCGAGGAAATGTACCAAGGTGCGAAGGAAGCTCTGGAGCAGGAATGGTCGTCGCACGAGCTATGAAATCCGAAAGATATGGAGACTGTAACAGCAGAGGGGATTTTTCGTCAACTTCGTTCTGTGGAAAAAAGCACGACGGAGGGGATTTGATCGAGATGGCGGAAAAACTTACGATAGTGGCCTCATGCTTTGGTCCTGCGACTTTCTTGATTCTCCCCATGATGACTAGGGTTGGACAATCAGGCAATCATCAGGATAATGTTTAAAAGTCCAGGAGAGCGCCTCCTAGTGGAGAGAAAAAAAGGTCGTAGAGAACTGAAGTGAGGTGAGATGTGTTTTATGACGTTTTTTTTTTTTCTCTTTCGGAGACTTTCTTCGAGGGAGCGGAAAGCAAGATGGAGTCAAAAAGTGAGAGTGGTTCGGTTCGTTTCGATGGCGTACCGTGGACCAATTCAGTAAATGAGAAAGACAAGTTCACCTAATTGGAAGTGGGCGGTTTAGGTTTGAGGGAAAGGACGAGGATTAAAGTGGTGATAACTCGAACTAGGTGGGTTAGTAAGTAGCAGGCAGTTAACTAAACCGCTGGCAGAACAGCAGGGAAGGAAGACGGTGCAGGTCGCCAGCCCTGGAGCAGTTCCCAAACAGAGTGACAGAAAGGATTTAGAGAAGAATATAGTATTGGTCGGGCAGGGAGAATGGAGGTGGTAGAGCGATGGAGAGGGTTAAAGGTGTTGTACAGGCAACAGGATGAGGAAGAGGAAGATTCGTGAAGTGAAGGTCAAAGATGATGATGATGATGGGGGGAACTTAGCTCCGTCACTGCTAGTGTTGATTACCAATTACCAGTATTAAATACCGTCCTTGAGCTGACCATCACGGCAGGAGTATTGAATTCACGTAACAAATGGTACTGTGCCTGATCAACCACTTGATCCAGAGCCAGTTATCTATTTAGACTTTGTTGCTATTACTATGTGAGAGTGCTCAAGCAAATACTAATTATTTCAAATCAGTGGCCATTTTGTCCCGCCAGTGCTCGGTTCAACCCCTCATCTGATCGAGTGCCCTACCTACCCAAGATAACTTCACGGTCTGGACATGGTAATAATCGCAGCAATTCCGACTTAGAGGGTAAAATTGGACTGCTTAGTTAAAGCTTACAGTAGATGAACATTCAGCTAACTAGAAGCTCACCGGGTATTTTCTGTAGAATATTACTTAAGTATAAGTTAGTAGTTAATGAATTCTTTTCCGACTTGGTCCTATCCTGCCAAGGAATATGTATAGTTGTTGCATAGTCCTGCCGAACGATGCCCTAATATAACTACTGTCTCTAGAAGCAGTTGAGACTAGATTTGACCTCATTCAAAATTTACAGAGAATATACAAACGAGATATCAATTCAATCAGATACTCGACCAACACTATGGCCCTACCGTTCTTGCAAACTAGCCAGATCGCCATCCCACTGAATCTTCATAGTCGTCGGGAAGGCCGAAAACCCACTATGGTCTTCCGTCATATACTTTGCGATTCCGCCAGGCCCGAGGAGCTTCTTCAACTGTCCTTGAGGTCCAGGTGCACGACGAAGGTTGTCCAATCGTCCGACTACCTTGAGCATTGTGGTCAGTCCGGTCTTGCAGAGCCCGACTCCTAAGCACTTGTGGGCTCCGAACCCGAAGTGGGCATATAGGTCCATGTCACGGTCAAGCTTGACCTTGTCCGGCTCGGGGAAGGCAGAAGGGTCCATGGACGCGGAAACCTAGCACGTGGTTAAAAGACGAGTTGCAGTAATTAGAGACTGGGACGTCAGAATTAGCTGCACTTACCAAGTTGCACATCACAGGTTGACCAACTTTCAAGTCGATCTTCTTGCCGTTGTCTTCAATTACTGTGGGCTGTGCGGCCACCCGAGCTAAAGCAACCGATGATCGTAGCCGAGCACCCTCCATGAAACTGGGAAGATTAGCGGTATTCCAATAAATAGGGGCATAGACAGCTAAGTTTCACTTACTATCGAGTCAGAAGTTCGTCAGCTTCCGGAGTATTCTCCTTGGCTAACCGGTTAATTTCAGAAAGATGAATAGAGCCTTCTTCCGAAAGATAGTAGTCAAGACACTGCGAGAAGAGTTGCGCTTGGTTCGCGACCATTCCACCAGCGGTGGGGAGAATATGAGTCCATACAATCTCAGTCGCGGGAATGCCACTGTCTAACAGACGCTGAATCATGTGGATGCCATATTCGCTGAGTATGTCGTGCCGGTGTAGGCGGTTCACCAGGTTTGCGAGGAAGCCAGTTTTGGCAATTGTCTCGACATTGGTCATAGTGAGCTGACCAAGCTGCTGCGTCACGGCTCGGGCAGTCTGATTCAACTGTAGCGACTTCGAAACGTCCGCATCGTAGAAGATGGAGGTGAAGACAAGGGCCATAATCTTGTACATCTCTACCTCCGTGAAGACGCCCTTAGGGTTTGATTCAGTCTTCAGTGGTAGGGAGAAGAGACTGGAACAGAAATGGACTTGGGCGAGATTTGCCACGTCTCGGACGATATCAACTTGGTTGACACCTGCGAGTTTGTAGGAATTCCTGTGCAAGAGCTTCAAAGTTATCTGCTCATAGAATTCCTTGACTTCATTCTCCCATTTATCACGATATAACGCGGACCCCATCATCTTACGCGATGTAGCATTCGGTGGCCGATCCCCTGACAACATAAAGTCCATACCGTAGGGGTGGTTGTCATTCTTCATCAAGAATTCAATTTTCTTTCCCCATGTCACCTTAAACCTTTCTTGATCGTTGAGAATAGACAAGCAAGCAGCATGGGAGTTGATAAAGAGTGGGTGAGGAACATGACTGGGTCGGTCCCAGCTGTACTTCTCGGCAAACCCGAGCTCCTTCAGTATCTTCTCATTCTCCGAGGGTATCACTAGCGGGAAATGGGCGTAAATTGAATTCCCAGCAAAATGATTGGGGAAAGCACGAAGAACCAATTTGTAGAAGACCTGACCTTGGTCGACAGAAGCACTGGGCTCGATCTCATTGAATGCCCAGTTCGTAAGGTGCTTCGGAGTGTAGTCAACAGTGTAAAAGCGATCACCGCGAACCAGCGCAACCGCATCTGAGAGAATTGCCCTCGAGATAGTGTAGTTAACACAGAGGCCACTACCAGGAACTCTAGGTTCCTTGGCATCTTCGACAATAATACCCGGGTATATCTCCACGAGATCAGGGCTATCATACAGGCGCCTGAGCTGTTCAGCAATGTATGGATCGGAGTTGATATCTTCAAATGTCTTATGGGGAGTCAGGTTGAAATATTTGCGGAATTCATTGAGGGTGCCTAAATTCCAAGCACGCGCCTGCATTATTCCGAGAGCTTCGATGCTCTTGAAGATTGCTGGAACATGTGAGGCTCCAAACGCACCTGCGCAGTCCTCAACGCTCTCCTCAAAGAGCTTGACGAGATCGTCGTCGTCGTAGGACCCGTCAGCTTTGCGCTGTAAACCGGAAAAGGGGCGGTCCAGTGGCTCTTCTGGGATAGCCGCCTTCCATCGTCCCAAGCCTGTAAGAAACTCCCGGAGCGACATTGAATTTGGGTCCCCTCCGGGCATGATCTCACGGTGGAAATCCTCTGTCCATTTCTCGTCGCGCTTGGAAATGCACGCATGCCAACGGTATACCAGGTTGAACTCAGCGGAAACTTGATTTCCAGTCGCCATGGATGCTGCTTCGCTCAGTAGTCCATCCTTCATATCCATTCGCGGATCCAGGCTCCAAGTGCTGTCTGTCCGGTTAATATTCAAGATAGTTCGAACATAGTCTTTCAAGATAATATTTGCGTATAGCCCACAAGTCACCAGTCGGCCGGTTTGAAAGAGATTGTCATCGTATTTAGCGTATTCTTTAATGTTTGACTCGTCTGGTTTGGTGAATCGACCACCCTCATTGATTGACGCCAACTCATGAACAACATGGTTGTGAAATCGATTGAACATGATCAGGAGCACGCCAACACCCGGAGGAAATCCCAAGACGCGCTTGGTAGAAAAACAGTCAGGCTTTAGCCTTCCATCCTTGAACGTGCGGACAAGATTTTGCTCATCTTGGTTGTTGCCATACAAAGGAGAAAGCTCCAAATAAGACGATGTCAGAGATACGGAGCTATCATTAGGATCGGTCTGGAACAAATCTAAATGAATGTCAGTGAGTACAGTATTCTGCCAGCTCACAAATATAGACTGACCATGGATAATAATGGAAGCGAGGTAAAATAGAACGCTCGATATCTTGTTAGGATGCTCTTTGTACTCTTTCCGGCGCAGTAGGCTATCAAAAAGGGTCTCTGGCGCTGGAAGCGATGGGGACTGCATTGTCCTTGGCTGAACAGATCTTGCGTAAGGTCTGCCAGCGGCTCCTAAAGAAGGCCAAAAGTGATTCTACCGAATATTTTAGCATATACACAAAACTCGTTCAGAGGGTTGGCTCACGTTTCCGGAGCCATCGGCTTTCCGATACATGGAATCAGGTCCAAGGTAGCTACCTATTCGTTAACTTGGAGATTGGTGGCAAGCGTCTGATACGTACGAAATTGGTGGATGCTCTAGATCATTCCACAGCATGCTTAAAAGTGACTTGGTCAACTGCGAAGCGTTGCGAGACGTAGAAGGCAAGCCAGAAGCTAGCTAGATTTTGGAAAGTCTCAGTGCCTGAACTGTATAAAGCTTGAATCAGTATAGACTGACCTGGATCACCCGCTCCATGATGTAATCCTTGTCGTCCACCGGCTTTCCAGTGGCCGCATTCTTAACGACATCTATAAGAGTCTGAACATCCTCAGCGTCAACATGGCCAAGGTCTCTGGCCAAGCCGGTCTGAGTGGGTTCCACGACGTAAGTCCCGTTGCCTGTTGCCGTGGGTAGAGGCCGCAATGATGCAGCAACAACGTTTTCTAACTGCGAGATACGGCTCCCAAGGCCATTGAAAATAGATGTCTCTTTTCCCTCGCCCATTGCGAACGCAATGTATGAGAGGTGGTATATATAGATAGAACCGAATATATAAAGTTTATAGTCTGGCCGTCTGCACGTTAGTTTAATGTTTAGTACAATTGACCAAGACAACCATAACACGGATTAAAACAGCGACACATACACTAAACGTTGGCAGGAAAGGCAGATCTTGATGTTCAACACAGCGAAGCAGATCAAGGGCAACAGAATATCACAAGTGCGTCGACACCAGGCGGCAAGCACATAAGAATATGGAAATACCCAGAGTGTGTAGAGACCAGGTTTACTATCGTAGGGAAATCAAGGAATCTACAAGACAAACCATCGAGATTTTATACCCGAAGCTCCATAGGCAAAGCTCTCGAGTACGACGAGGCGAGCGAGTGCGGCTGAAGGCCCGGGGTATGCAAGCCACCACCAATTGACAACGACAGCGAGGAAGAAAATCGAGCAGAATGGATGCCATAGCCTCAGGACTCAGCAGCCAGTGACGCTGGTTGGATTAAAAATGCCCCACTGCAGGCGTGTTTCTTCGCAAATCAGGCATCATTCCAGACTGCCCAGCACATCCTGGCAGGATACGAATATGCCATTGAGCCGGAGCAAGTCTATTCTGGATTACTCCGGCCTGATCGATGACACTACCGTGCAACATCATAGGGTGGAGAAAATAAGCCTAAGGGACTAGCCGACGTGCCCAGGTAGGCTAGGAAAATCCCGACCTGTCTGGCCCTTCGTCGAACAATTGTAGATTGCGGCAGGCTTAAGCGATCAGCAGCTGTATGCAAATGAGGGCCAGCACAGATCCTCTGTTCAACGGGCGATACCTATGAACTGGCGTCAAGATCGCTAGATTGTCACAAGATACTCTGTTTCAGAGTCTGCTTTACCTGACGATGTTCCTTGCACCTCTGCTACTTTGAGACCGACTGGCTGAAGAGAGACTAGTGTACCTGCTCTGGAGCCTCGCAAGTAGCGAGCTGAACATTGAACAATGAGCGGTCTCCGGAGGGACCGCTGCACGTCTCATGCAATGCGGCTTGAGACAGATCCTTAATCCGCAAAACCGTTATCCTTTTTTCCAAGTCATCAATAATAGGGCCCAATAATAGTAGATGTGTACAAGGCTACGGTATTCTCACCGGTCTATAAATCCACAATTCTTGAACCCTGATCTCCTTTCTCTATAGATTTAGGACCTTTTACTAGGTGTATCTTGCCTGTCGCAAAGGGGGATCCCCAGCTCGTCCCTGGCATCCTCAATCCCCTTTGGGGAATCTGGGGCCATCGGGGGGGACCCCTTAGGCTAAGGTATGCAAATGATATCCTAGTTGAGCAATCTGTCATATTACTCATATTCCGGAAGTCAGGTCCCTTGCACGATCTGTGGGAAACGTTTGGAAATTGTTACGAGATACAGGGGAAGGAGGAGGACCCCGCGGGAGTCGGTGACTAAGCCCAGACAATAACCAGCCAATGATATCTTCCTTACGGTAATGTCATGATGGGGGGATTAATCGATTCTCCTGATTGTCCTCATTGTCACTGCCTGAATCCGGCTTATCTTGGTGTGCTGGTCACTGATCCCTACTCGGTTAATTGAGGCTGCAAAAACATTTTCGGTTGGATTGACTGCAGTATCTACACCAATGGCTTCTCCAACAATCACAGTGACTGTTCAGTCACGGGGTAAGTTTCCCCAAGCTCCTACCTGAACTTCTGCGAAGGCCATTTAAGAGACTGACTAGATGAATCAGGGAAGACTATCAGGAAACTTCCCAAAGAAGTTCAAGTTGCTTCTAATGCGTCAACCCAGGAATTATACAATTCTCTGGCGGTAGCCTCGGGTTATTCCATTCACCGTCTAAAGATCACCAAAGCAATTGACGGGGCATTAATCCCCAACTCCAATGAGAGTACTTTTGAAGGAAATAGCCTTGGTGAAAAGAGCGTCGTCCATGTTAAGGACTTAGGTATGGTTGTGGTCCTCCAGCAGCGATAATTATGCCCGGCCCAAAGCCGGATATTTGCTCATGTTTCTATTTTCCCATCTAGGTCCCCAGATCGCATGGCAAACCGTGTTTATCATCGAATATCTCGGCCCCCTTTTGATCCCGGCTCTCTTCCTCTTTCCTCTCCGACCGTATTTGTACTTCAACTTCGATATTATCCCGGAACCAAGTGACCTTCAGCTCCTTGTTTGTGGACTTCTCACAGTCCACTTCTTGAAGCGTGAATATGAAACCCTTTTCGTACACCGATTCAGCAATGCCACTATGCCGGCAACAAACATTGTCAAGAACAGTGGTCACTATTGGATTTTGGCCGGTTGCAATATCGCTTACTGGGTTTTCCGGCCCGATGCCACTGCAGTGACTAAAGCGCTTCATCCCGCCTTGCTCTACACAGGTCTCGCCCTATTTGTGTTCGGGGAGCTGGCAAACTTCAACACCCACTTGATCTTGCGTGATCTCCGGCGCCCCGGAACTACCGAGCGGGGTATTCCCACCGGTTTTGGATTCAGCGCTGTAACCTGCCCCAACTACTTCTTCGAGATCGTCTCTTGGGTTGGCGTGTACCTAGTCAGTGCATTGAGCTGGAGCGTTCTGTTCTTCATCGTTGTCGCATCAGCGCAAATGACTCTTTGGGCCAAGAAGAAGGAACGCCGCTACCGCAAGGAATTTGGTGATAAGTACAAGCGCAAGAGATTTGTCATCCTTCCCGGTACGATCTAAAGATGGTGACATGGAAAATGGGGTGTATTGGCTTACTGTCTCAATCCCGACGTGATACACATGCGAACACTGATGCAGCATGCCTCAGAAGTCGGATATATTCTCCGATAGTTAGAACGCCTAATGCGGCGGTCTGAGCCCTTGAATATGCGGTTTGCTTATTGAAATAAGCACCAAAATCTGCTATAATTGCCGCCAAAGCGCAACTCGCGTATAATTGCAACACTTAATAGCACTCACTAGTCAACTAAAAGTGCTTTCTATGGAAACAAAAGAAGACCTGATGTTCAACGCCAGTAATGCGAAAACAGCTAGAAGAAATGCCCACAAGCTAATTCCTTGACATGGCGCCAGGACGAGAATGCAACTAAGAAAACCTTGAGTACGGAATGCCCTATACGGAGTACAGCAATCAACCACATTACTCGAGCTTCAATTTTTTCGCCCATATCTTGTAGTAAGCATCTAGCTCCTTCTCACAATTCCGTTTCGGCTGGGTCTCACATCCAAAGAATCGAATGATCAGATCGCCATCTTTATAGGTACCGTCAACTGCGGCGCCATTGGAATCTTTACTGTACGCGTTGATAACTCGCTGAGGGATTAGTGCCATTCGAGCTAGGACTGTTGGGTGCCATTGGACAATATGCTCCTAACCCAATAAATACAGTTAGTCGACGGATACACACGCATAAAAAAGAAAGCTCCCCGGGGCGAGCGAGCAGAAAAGACAGAACATACCAAGGTATGAGTCTCGGCCTTCGCAAAGTTATAGCTCCGAAACAACGGATCAAACCATGTATCAAGCAAGAAACGGGCAAAGTCGCCCTGTGCAAGGATGAAGCTGCCTGTGTTGAGGTCCTCCGCGTCATTGGTAATCATAAAGTCGACATCCTCAGGACGGAGATGAGGAAAAGTCTTGATAATGCTATCGGGGGGTACAACGGGAACGTCCCTGCGCATTAGGGCTTCGAGCCGGTGTTTGTTCAGAAGGTGCGTCTCGAGGGATTTGCTGGGATCGATGAACAGGGCATGCGGATCTAGGTGGAAAAAGTACGTTGAGGATGGATGTGTCGCCATTGCATGTCGTACCGCGGGGACAATACCCCAGCTTCGTGGGGCGTTTCCAATGTATGAGTCGTAGTCGGTGAGGTTTGCGAAGAAATTTGAGTAGCCTGGGCAATAAGAGATTTTGAGCGTTAGACGGTCGATTGCTATTTCAGTGTGTGTAGATTTTGTCTACATACCATGTCGCCCTGCATAGTCCTCTCTGTTCTTGATAATCTTCTGCAGGTAGTTGTCGCTATACAGTTCACGGTCGAGAACAGTCACGATAACAACGCTTGGAGTTCCCAATGGAACTGCTGCAGTCCCTGTGCCAGTGTAAAGGAATTGCGACAAGAGGAAGAAGATGGAGATGAGGGCGATGCTTAGAATGGCGATCGCTTTAAGCTGTTTGCGACGCTGGAGGGTGAAGAGCGAGGGGCGAGAGTACGGAGGAGCGACATGGCCCTTCCGAGGAGGTAGGGCAAACTGCATGTTGGTCAGGGCATTGAAGAAGTAATTTGTTTCGAAGCCTCCCTTCCCTAGGGGTGTTTACTAGAAATGAGAGTGAAAGTCAAGCGAAGGAGCTCCGTTATACCTCCGCATGCGGAAGATGAAGCCTAGGATCATCGTTGGACCGACAACTGGAAACTCGCCGATGTTTCAGGATCAAAACCTAGCATAATACCCTTGTGCTTTTATAATTGTAGAAATCCAGTAGCATTGGCAGAGAAAATATAATACATTTAAGAAATATGGAACAAGTTATGCAAACTTTCGACCGATTCTAGAGCCCCATGATTCACGGGATTAATATCCAGCAAAGTCACATAATGATACAGCCCCTAACGAACGGCCACTCGAGCTGAAAGATTGTCGCAAATTGTCGCAAACTGTCGCTAGTAATTTTTCGCATTGTAGGTAGGCTTCGTGAGATCACTAATGTCGGTGTACTCCTCCACTTGCGTCTTATTCTCGGCCTCCTTCTGCTTCAACCACTCCTCGAAAGTCGGTGGTTCTGGCAAACCCAAACGCTTCCGGTCTTTTCGAAACTGTTCCTGAACCTTCTCCGTCTGCATCACCTTCCATCGAAGCTTCCAGCCGAATAGTCCCAATTCCTTGATTCGTGCAGGCCGATCATCCAATAAGTATTTATCAAGACCCCCTGACTTTCGGATCGTTCGTAGAGACGTGCGTGTGATCTTGATAAAGAGCCATTCGCCGAGTGCTTCACTGTACATCTTCTTTCTTCGGACATTGGGTTTCCAGAATCGCCGCGTTTTGCCTTCGTTCCGGCCTTGAGAAATCTTGTTTCCGAACTGAATCGATGCGCCTCCGTAGAGACCCGTGTTAGACTGCCGGTACGTGTAGTTCGGAGGATACGGATATGGGGGTATGTGGTCCGGTAATGGTTTGATCTTCTGCGCCGGTCGTGTTGTGGAAAACGATCGTTTTGAAGCTGTCAAGGACAGGCCTCGGAAGGCCGCTGCGAGAGAGGGAGGAAAGGACATGGTGAAAGACCAGTCCCTTGAGGCGAGGCCAAGGGGCAGTATATCGAGATAGAATTGTAGGAAGCGGGAGCAATTGAAGGGCGTCGGCCGTCGCCTGGAGACTGGGATGGCAGGAGAGTCGAGACAATGTGGTGGAAGAATTTAGAGTTGGTCTGACCGCCTTGGCAAAACCATGAATGGATTTCCAGAGCTGCGTTCCAGAACTGCCCATCAACCTCTATCTCGAAATATCACCAGCTTTAATTCCTTCCCTTGCCTACTAGACGGGTTTCTGTGTAATTGACTGTCTGTCTGCATAATATTATTGCCCGTGTCTTTCGACCAAGGCCTCATCCTTCGCCATGGTTCAAATTAGCGAAGTCAAGGGCAATTCGCGCGAGAACAGGACAGCTGCCCACACACATATCAAGGGTCTCGGAATACGTCTAGATGGCTCTGCAGAGACAGCCAGCGATGGCTGGGTCGGGCAAGCGGCTGCTCGAGAGGTGCGAAACTCCGTTACTTCTCATTCTCCTAGCAGTCTTGCTCGCGAGAGACAGCGAGGATGGATGGTTTAGCTGACACATTTTCGAGCAGGCATGCGGTGTTGTAGTGGACTTGATAAAGGCGAAGAAAATGGCCGGCCGGGCCGTGCTTCTTGCTGGTGGCCCAGGCACCGGAAAGACTGCTCTCGCGCTCGCCGTGTCTCAAGAGCTAGGGACAAAGGTCCCATTCTGCCCAATTGTTGGCAGTGAAATTTACTCGGCAGAAGTCAAGAAAACCGAAGCCCTTATGGAAAACTTCAGACGAGCAATTGGTAGGCAGCGCTCGAATAAAGGATGAGGATGAGCTCAAGCGACTAACGCGTTCTTCCTAGGTCTCCGTGTACGGGAAACGAAGGAGGTATATGAGGGAGAAGTCACGGAGCTTACGCCCCAGGAAGCTGAGAACCCATTAGGAGGGTACGGCCGAACGATTAGCCATTTGATCATCGGATTGAAGTCCGCCAAAGGCACCAAGAAGTTGCGCCTGGACCCCAGCATCTACGAAGCCATCCAAAAAGAGCGCGTCACCGTTGGAGATGTCATTTATATTGAAGCCAACACTGGAGCATGCAAGCGAGTAGGACGGTCCGATGCCTACGCCACCGAGTTTGATCTCGAAGCAGAAGAGTACGTTCCAGTACCGAAGGGCGAGGTCCACAAAAAGAAAGAAATCGTGCAGGACGTGACACTACATGACTTGGACATTGCCAATGCTCGGCCACAAGGTGGTCAAGACGTGATGAGCATGATGGGGCAGCTAATGAAGCCCAAGAAGACCGAGATCACGGACAAACTGCGACAGGAAATCAACAAGGTCGTAAATCGTTACATTGACCAAGGCGTTGCAGAGTTGGTTCCCGGTGTGCTTTTCATTGATGAGGTTTGTTCACTCCCCTATGAAATATACTTTCATTTCTAAACGCAACTCCATCAAGGTCCACATGCTCGACATCGAATGCTTCACATACCTCAACCGAGCGCTCGAATCCACAATATCCCCCATCGTCATCCTCGCCTCAAATCGCGGCCACACCGTCATCCGCGGTACCAACGACGTCGCCGCCGCCCACGGTATCCCCCCCGACCTTCTCGCCCGTCTCCTTATCATCCCCACCTACGCCTACTCTGCCGACGAAATCAAAACTATCATCCGCCTTCGCGCCAAGACCGAGGGACTTAGCATCACCGATCCCGCGCTCGATAAGGTTGCTGAACACGGTAGTAAGGTCAGCATGCGGTATGCACTGCAACTGCTGACACCAGCGAGCATTCTTGCGCGGGTTAATGGGCGACCTGGAGGCATTGAGGAAGCTGATGTGACGGAATGCGAGGACCTCTTTATTGACGCAAAGCGGAGCGCTGCGATCGTGAGCCAAGATAGCGACCAGTTCCTCATCTAGTTTTTGTTTTCACTTTTGTAGCCGGGCGTCGGATTGGGATGGCTGGAATTATTGCTCCCTCAACCATGTCGGGAGGGTGGAAAATCTGCAGTAGAAGCCAGAAGGAAGAAGCTCACTGAGTAATATCTATGCCCTCATGTCGTATGGGGTTTGGGTTTTATGTACTGGAAAGGCGACATTTCGGTTCTTCATTAAACAATGTTACGTTGATGCCAACTAGATTTTTTATCATATTCTACCCGATTGAGTCTCAAATACAGAAGGTGGGAAGTTTAGTGATATGTATTCAAAACCAGGAGGCCATGAAACCCCTGCGTGTTCGAAGAAAGCGAAGGCGAGCCCTAACTTCGGCTCGGCGGCTGTAAAGGCGGCCTAGTAGTAGTAAGAGAATTTCCGATACAAGGACCAAGAGGCGGATCGCTTGCAGAGCTGTCTTGACAATATTATTCCGAAGTCCTGAGTGTCTCGACAGGGAGTCATCCTCGCCTAGGACCTGCGGGTGGAAAACCACGGGGAAAGGAACCGTAGCTCCAAGGTCTTCAATGGCTATTCTCAGGCCAGACGTGATCGCATCCTCTAGGATACCACGGCCCGTCCAACAGAAGCCGTAGCTTATACCTCGTTTGTTTTGTATCGAGAAGAGACATGACTGAGCCTGGAGTGATTTCGCTGACGGTTCAGGTTCTGTGAATTCCCACACAGCCTGAACGAGACTGGGGTGAGGGGGTGATAGCGGGTTGAGGGTCAAAAGTATGTCGCCAAACCGCGACCTGGGGATGTCCTGAAGGGCATTGACATCATACATCAGGCAAGATTTTGGAGGGGTGAGATCTCTTTGTTGGGGGTTGTGAGAGGCCATGATGTAGTTATAGCCAGGCGCGGCATCATCGGTGATTGACTGTAAGCTATCTTAGAAACCAACCAGAAATTCAAACATGGAGCACATTGCGTTTAGGGTTGATCTCACCGGATAATCAGAATGTATCACTGCAATGTTTCTGGAGACTCCTAGACCCTGGAGGATCTCCCTTTCCTCGGTATTCATCGTTGGACCTAATAAACGGATTATCTCGGGCCCGTCGACTGCTAGTATGACATAGTCGAATTGCGATAGTTTACCATCGGATGTCACGATGTTGTACCGTGATTTGGAAAGTCGGGTAACCTCAGCCACTCTTGTCCGTAGATGCAAATTCTCACAAGGAAGTTGTTTTATTATCGCCTCCATAAGATACCCCACTCCAGTATCGATACGCCGCCACTCTGGCATGGTTTCGTATGTCGAGAGAAGCTGATGATCACTCAAAGAGCGAGCCAGCGCCTTAACAGGCAGACGTGAGAGAAATTTCCCTGCATTTGTTCTCCACAGCATCGAAAGCAATGGAATGAGGTATTTGTCACGGAAATGCTCAGAGTATCCGTTATCCGAAAGATAGTTATCTGTCAAGTCTTGAGCAGCCCCGGAGGTCGGTTTGGCCAGTACATCAGCACTAAAATATCTCAAGCTGATGACGTCCAGTAGCAGCCGGTAGGTCTCTAGTTTGCAAAGTATCCGTGGACAAAGAAGTATACTTTTCAGGATACTGATATGCCATTTGACGACAGAAGTATTCTCCAATACACCAAATGAAAAAGGGACCCCTGTTGTGGGGATTCTCAAGTGGTAGAGGAGTGAGACTAGGTTAGCTAGACATGACAGTTAGCTTCACAAAGGGCGAATGTGTGAGCAAAGCACTGACGGCAAGCCTTGGGGTTGAACGTTGGCATCTCCATGTCAACCTGGACTTGGTTGCCACTGCTCTCAAGTAACAAGGTCTTCATATGCCCACCCAGGGCTGGTGATGCCTCGAATAGGTGGACGTCATGACAAGAGCTTTGCAGGGCCCAGAAAGCGGCGACACCGGTAAGGCCACCTCCTACTATGGCGACCTGTCGGTGATCGGACAGCTCCATGAAAAGTGTACGCTGTTAAATATAGGCTGAGTGTCCAAGATCAGAAGTCGATTGAAGCTATAGGATTCGGCCCCAAGATTCATCCACGTCGGTCAATGCCCTAATATGCTTCATAAGGATTGTATCGGTGCGAAAGGCCCGGCTGGAAATCTATTATATTATACTGACGAACAGCAGTAGAAATAACCCGAGAGGAACAAATCCCGCAAGCCATAGACGACTGTGGCGGGCTCAGCTGCACGGACTCTGGACTACCGAAGTATGCAACCTTCAAGAGGCTGAATGTATCAGATGACTGGCAGGCATGACGGGAATGCTAGTATTATATAGCTTCAGCCGGCTTAGAGCAAGACGTAGGACGGAGTACATGTGTCCCCGCAACTTGGAGAAACGTGTCACAGCCAGTCCCTGCAGAGCATGGAAATACCCGTTACTCCCTAGAGTATTTGGCCTCGGCGGTTAATGAGGAGGATGGTGACCTCTGACTTTGATTTAGGCATTCACGCCCGTATCCAGGGGCTCATTCCACGCAGAGATAAGAAGAAATGAGAAACTCAACGGTAAATCAGTGATGGAATGGTCACTGGAGAATAATGAAGCCCCCAAAAAGGAAACATTCCGGCTGGAGATCACGTGGCAGCGATCATCATTCATGATTCAACTCCGTAGCGTAGGCCACCATATTAGCCATCATCATCGTCATCACCATTATCCTCGTCCTTGTCTCCGCTGATAATTATTCCTCATTTCTCTCTCTGCTAGCAATTCTGCGTGTACCCTTGCCGTTGAACTCTTCAGCCGTGCGTAAACGCCCGCCTTCTATCAGAACGACCAACCTCCGCATTATCGACACCTCTACCCCGAAAGTCTCCTGCAACAACCAAATCCTTAACAGCCCCAGTATTTTCCGTTGATAACCATGTCGAACGCTCTGGATACAGATGCCGGCTCTGAGATGTTCAGTAGCTATGAGACCGAATTGAATCTCGTCCAAGCCGATCTAAATCAGAAGCTCGACCAGATTGCGGAGCTGAGCGGAGAGCAGCGAAACTCAGCTATTAGACAAGCGGAGCGGGCCCTAGAAGAAGCAACAGAGTTGGTGAGTTGAATAGATCCCTCGCCATGAAGCCCAAGTCATACCGTCCAGGCCTGCATGTAAATTAACGCCCCCGCAGTTGGATCAAATGCGCATGGAGAAACAGAACATACCTGTCGCAGCACGGTCAAAGGTCAACATTCGCTTTCGCAACTATTCCAGCGATATCGACCAGGCAAAACGCAAGCTCAAGTCTCTCTCCGATGATCGAAAAGCGCTCTTCGGTGACCGCTACACCGACAACCCCCAAGATGAACATTTGGAGCAAAGGCAGCAGCTTCTGTCCGGGACGGACCGGCTAGAGCGCAGCTCTGCACGGCTACAAGAGAGTCAACGGATTGCATTGGAAACTGAAGACGTTGGTCGCAACACCTTGGCTGATCTTCATGTGCAGCGGGAAACCATTGAGCATAGCCACCGGATGCTAGGGGACAGCGAGGGATACGTTGATACAAGTATCAAGACTCTAAGGGGAATGGCCCGTAGGTACTGTCACCTAAACCGATCTTATCACTCTTATACTCGACACTGACTAACCTCTTTCTGCTGTAGGATGGCTACGAATCGGATAATCACGATTGCTATTATTACTGTCTTGATTTTGTTGATTTTCGCTGTTATATACAGCAAGTTCAGTTAAGCATTGGTTCTAAGCGGGCGTTTTATCTGCTTTACATTACTTTGACCTTCAATTTCTTCTCACGACAACTGCGGAACGTTGTATGATAACACCATCCAGCCCTTCATGATATTATAACTGTACTAATTATCAGAATCACTAAATCAATCATTGATTGAACTCCACTAAAGCTGATAACTGCAATAAATGAATAAATAGGGTATCATAGGCATCAAAGTCATCCAACCATAGAAAACATAACGACCCAAAATTCCCAGCCCATAAACAGCCCCCTATCCTACTATGCACCCCGTAGACCGTAGACATCAGTTCATAATCCGCATTGCCCCAAACCCAATATTCACCACAACTCCCACAAACACAGCCAGTCCTTTCCGCCAGCTCCAAACACCTTCCTCCCGTCTCAACCACATCGCACAGCCAACAGGCCAAAAGAACCCCATCACTGCGCCCCAAAGCATATCTTCAATGGCACCTCGCGAACCAAATCCACCGTCGTCGTCGTTAAATGCAACACCTTCGCCTGCGACAGAACCCGCCCCCATTGCGGAGGAACCCTCATCCATCCATCTATCCTCAAGTTCGCGCAGTTCTGACCCGCTCGGCATCGTATCCGGTGTACGTGAGACAGACTGTATGGCCATAAACTGGGACCGGAGAGCCGTAACTTCAGCCGCCGTAAACCCGGCAGAGAGGAGACGGTCGAAGCCACGAGGCGCAGGTGTTGTAGAGGACGACGGCTGATTATTGGTATTGGTATGAGACTGATGGCCTAACGTCTCCGTCTCAGAAGACGCATGTGAGATTTGATTCTTCTGCAGCGTTGAAGAAACAGCTGCCTCAGCTGCAAGGTCCGTCTCGCTCAGGACGATGTCGCCTATTGAACAGTGGATGTAAATACGTGGTGGGTCGCGGACCGGTGCCTTCCCTTTTCCTTTCCCTTTAGCATCATTGCTGTCGGCATCATTGTCTATATCGGTGTTTACTGTAGATCGAGGAGGAAACCGGGTTGATGGGGGTGGGAGTTTCAGGGAGACGGTGAGAGGGGTTGCATCTTCGAGACCACGGCCAGCGTAGATCAAACGGAGACGATGAAATGATAGGCTTGATGGGAGACGGGCGCGAATGGCTTGTTTTAGGCCCGCGGCTGTGGTGGTTTCGGGGAAGTTGATGTCAAGACGGAGGTCTGGTATTGAGGCGGAGAAGCGGACTGTGACGAGGAGGTTGGTCGATGAGGGCGTCATTGCGCATTAGATTGTTGTTTGTCTGGAGAGGTGGTCTTTCTGGAGATTGATATTATATATCAATTTTCATCTCGTTGCTGTTATGGCTTGAGAGTCTTAACGGTGAGTGTTGCCTTGACGATGCCTATGACGCCACGTGATATCGGATAAAGAAGATCGGATTGGGTTAGTCCACATTAACATTATTTCCAAGAATCTTAATGCCTTTTCACCTTGAAAGCTTGGGTAGATGGCCTCGTTTCTGTTATAATAATAGAACACAAGACAAGAAGGGTGTTTTCATTGTAAAACCTTGAATGAGGGCAGGCATAAGGATTGACGGAGGTCAAAAAGTATTCTCTTAGGGGACCTATATAGGCAAGTGGGTGGGCAGTATGGACGTGAACACCAAATAAAAGAAATAATAGCACTGCTCAATGCTTGTTGAGCTTCAATTTTTATAACAGTTTGAAGTTATAGAACATCCGATTCAGCTAACTAGCTAGTAATGTTCAATGGAAGGGTAACAGAGGACCAACGGATTCAAAAACCCGTGCCTTAGTGAGCGCAGCTAAATAAGTCTGTACAAATGGGACGCAAGTCCCGGGAATCATGAATAGTTTTGCTCAAGCGAGCATCCAAGAACGCCGTCCGATGCACCGAGAAAGAGGACTCTAGCGCAATGCCGTGATGATGAAGATGATTAAGGGTGCCGAGTTAATAGACTAAACCATGAATGATTCGCCACAGCCGCATTCTTCCTCTGTATAGCGGGTTAGCAAATGAATATTATGTCAAGTAGCTGATGTACTTACTAATATTAGGATTCCGGAAGACAAATCTAGCGCTTAGCTTGTCTTCTTGCCAGTCCATCTCAGTTCCAATAATGCTGAACAGAGCCTTGCTGTCAATCAAAACCTTTACACCATCCTGCTCGACAACCTCATCGAAGGTACCCGCCTTTTCCACATATTCGAGGTGATACGCGAGACCGGAACAGCCACGGTTTTTGACGCCAACTCGGATGAGTTTCGGCTCTGGTTGTGATAGAAGGGTTCGGAGTTGTTCGATCGCGATGGGCGTCAATTTCATGGCAGCCTTTCGGGGACGCAGCTTTCTGCGCGGCTTCTCAGGAGCCTTTGAAGTGGTTGGGGTGGATTCAACAGGTTTAGACGATTTCTGAGCCTCGCCTTCATTAGCGCTAGCTTTCGGGGGGGCTTTTTGTGTCTCTGGATGGTGCTGGACCGTTTCTCGAGAATTGAGGAAGTCTGCGGCGATTGATGAATCCTTCCCCGGGCTTGGTGGAATCGGGAACGAAGATGGCAAAGTATGCGGTCGGTATGCGGTAGCCGTCTGCATATCGCGCTTCGAAGACCGGTAAGCGTTCCCATACGCAGAGAACAGTCGGTATTTGGGTGCAATGCGTATGGATGATTGTTTCACACAGCGCAGGAAGGTGGATGATGTCACCGGAGAATGCATTGTTGGTCTGCAGAGTGCCATGGTGTGTGAAGAAAGGTTATATGAGCCTTTGGCGTACGATCAAGGAGTGTTAATCAAGATCTCAGACGTTCTATATAGAGAAATTTGGTTGAAAGCGAAGGTGTTCCGAAGGTGACTCTGGAGCAATGTTATTTGGAGGCGGAAAACTCTCGAGCAGCAGTTTGGCGGCGGCATCGGTTAAAACGAGCGCCGCGTCAAGGGAGAGTACCCGGGAGCACCAATCACAATCAAGGTGTTTCAACTCAGTTATGGCGCCACTCCACCCTCGCCTGATCTTTTCCAATTCAGGTTCTGATAACTGTGATTATCCTCAAGCTGACTTGAAAACCGAGCTCATCCTCTTGACAGACGTGCATTCAGCTTGTTGTTCTCAGATGATTACAAATGTGGTGCCTAATGCTTTCCTGCCTGAGGCGTCAAGCATTACCGGGGCAAAGTCAGGTGACATAGCATCATATTACTAAGCTCATTGAGCAAAAATGCCAAGAAGTGGCTCACATTCAAGCCACATACTTATTATTACAGTCACATGTGGCCGTTCCTGAGGACTTATACCGCAGTGATTGTTATCTTCAACAAACTTCCAACAAAACTTAAGATGGCAAGAATATAATTCTCATCTATCTCTTCATATCCTTCTCTTCATCCTCTTCCTTCTTCTGTCTAGTTCCTGCAATGCTGACGGTGGACCATGTCTACCACTATGGAGTCCCCCTTAACTTTGCAAAGTAGACCTGAAACCTTCAAGCCTAAGATTGTGCAACTATATGAAAATTTGTTCCAAGTACTACCACCATTTGAACTGAAATGTGTCTTCATATGGCCTCATGCTGATTAATTTGTAGACTACGGACCATGCTGAGCCTTCAGAAGGATTCTGGAGGGAATTCTTTTTGTTGCCGCCTGATCGGGCCCAATTGAATGCTATCCTCGAGGCTCTCAGCCCTGATGAAACGCTCAACTTCCAGATCCAAACTAAGCAGCTTTTTGCTCGTGGGATTCGAGAGGCTGCCTCCGGATCTCCTCCTGTGGACTCTTATGCTTTGGAGGTGAGTACTGCGACCCGAAAGATCTCATTCTTGTGTCTAAGTGGGACATAGACCTTGACGGTCTTTCTAGCCTGCGTCCTGAAAAAAAAGTACACCAACCCAAGCTCCGATGTCATCACAGTTCTGGCTGGCCTTGACAGGGTTGATCAGGTCATATCAGATTTCGTCGCTGTCTTGGATAGCATTATCCGTAGCGGCAGCAATAGTAAGTTGTTTCCCACCTCACGTTCCAACATTTGCAGTTATATTGAGACCTTTGCCCAGATGACATCCGCTTCAAGGCAATCCGAACTGCGATTGCCATGACTAGTGGAGCGTACAAGACCAGCCTTGTATCATACTTCACCCACCGAGATCTGTTCCCCTCGATCATGAAGGTTTGTCTCTCTTTGCCGTCTGAGTTCCATAAACTAATGATATCAAGCTTGTGCATGAATCGGAATCATATATGGAAGTATTTGAGCCATTCCTGCTCTTAGGGCTGCTCGCCAACTACAACAAATTTGAGATTCAAAACCCCTATCAACTGCGGCTTGACGATTTCGTGAATGAGTCAAGCATCCAGAAGATAATCAAAGGGGTTGGTATCTTGTGCAGTGCATTGAGAAATGGCTATGTGGCCGTGCAGGACGATTCCCCTGAGGGCTGGACCCTGATGGGAACCTTGATCTATTTTGGACTGGGCGTGCTGGCCCCAAATAAAAGAGAGAAACCAACCCCTCCCACGCCTGAAGAGGCAAAAGAGATGTTTGCGGCACTGTAAGCCCACGGGAGGCCTGTAGTTTTTATGGGCTGTCTTTGCTGACCTGGACTAGACCTGCACAGCAGGCTGCCATCCTCCTAGCCACCTACGATTTCACCAATGCGAACAAGCTTTTTGGCTACCATTTCATCAATTCCCCTACCGAGAAGGAGACTGAGGAGTCTCCCTTTTCAAGCTTCCTCTCCCTTACTTCTTATCTTCTGCATCACGCATACCGCTCTCCGAGGGTTGCGTACTACGCGGAACTTAGCCTTTTCACTCTGCGAATTCTCTCGGAGGACTCGACTTCCTGCAAGTTAATCTGCAGCGAGGAGAGCAAGAGAAAAGTGCGCCTTTGCAGGCAAAGACAGCCGTATCTACCCCTCGTAACCGGCGACAGGGTGCTCGCGACCTCCATCTTTGACATCCTTATTGATGCCATTTCACACAATCTCCGACGTCGTCTAGATATCCAGTTATATAGGTATCTCTCCTCTCCTCTCCATTACTCGTCCAAGTCACAAACCTAATTGTCTTTCAATAGCCATACGATCGCCATCCTCCTCCGCCTTCTGACCTACCTCTCTATGAACAGAATCCGCCTCCCCTATCACTGGTCGGAACTCTGGCGCAATCTCCTCTCCCTCATGCGCTTCCTAACCACCTACGTCTCCGACCTCCAAAGCAGCCCCCACATCACAACTCTGACTACATCCCTCGTGGACCTCGTCGCATTCTGCGTCTCCGCAGGCGATACCTTCCTCCCGGACCCATCGTCCTACGACGATCTCTTCTACAAACTCGTCGAAACAGGCCCCATCATAGTGAAATTCCGCGACGTATACTCGCTCAAATCGTCCTCCTCATCCACGCTATCCAAACCCGTCGACTCGAATAAGGACATCCACGTCGCAGCCGTGGAAACGCTCATCTCCGTCTCGACGCATTTCTACGCCCTCCTCTTCAACCCCGGCAAGGACACAGATACCAATACTGACGGCGACACTCAAACCCCGACTCCGATCCCGGCGGCGCAGAAGAAGAACCTCGGCCCGCGCGAGGTCCACCGTATCATAAAGCAGGGGTATGACACGTTGAGCATCCAGCCTCCTGAGGGGTTGAGCGCGTGGACAAGATACCGCGAGTCGGATTGGAAGACGGAGTTGAAGCGGGCTGCGCGGTGTGCGGTTGATGATGCTACGCAGTTGGTTGCATAGCGGGGTTGTATCTCTTCGTCGCTAGAATGAGCCTCTGGTCAGGGTTATATAAACTAGGTAAAGACGGGCTTGACTGTTACACCTCTATTTGGTTTGGCTGGCTAGCTGTATATGTCCTGATGATCTCCGTTGGATGTGAACTCGACTAGAAAATGTGAAACGTTTTGCTTCGTTCAGGCTGCTCTTTCTTCATTGAACTTCAAACTCGCCCTAGTGGCCGGCCAAGTAGAGGAAGAAAGACGAATTTCATTACGATCCGTACCCCCAAGATTCGCCTGTTCTAATACGTATAATGATACAACTAGGACCATCGATCCGGTAATGCATAATACAATTTCATCCTGGTCGCCTCGCTCACAAGTCGCTGGGGGTTTTCACAATATTAAAGAGGAAATAGGGCAAAGTAAAGAGAAGAATTCAAGGTAAAGGGATGCTCTTAGAAACAGTGTCAGGAGCCCGATCAAACTAGGCGCGATGTAGCCGTTCCAGGCGTGGGATTGGCAACCCCACGCGACTTCTCAATGTATTCATTGCTCGCAGTCATGTACCTTGTGGCAAAGTAGTTGTTAGAGTTCCTGCTCAGCCACATAGCGAATTTCGAGAGTTCCTCGCGAAGTCTGTTGGTGGATTGGAGATCCATGTTTGTTTGAGCAAGAAGTTCAGGCATCGTGGCTGTTAAAAAGTTAGATTCTCGTCGCAAATGCATGAAAAGCCTGGGGCTGTACCAAATAGACGCGTTAAGTGCTCTGCACCATAGATATCAAGGGGTCCTTTGCTTGTAGCGTCTCCAGATTCCGATTCCCACTTCTTGCGGAGGACACGATACTGCTCACGCTCAAACCTATACAGCAGGATCTTATCGAGCGATTTATCGAAATACTCGCGCACCCCCATAGTTACTTCCTCCAAGACATCGTAGTCAGATGAGCCAGTGCGATTCGGCTTCTCCTCCTTTAGATAATCGTCCAAGATCTGGTTCACCGAGCTCTTGGCTGGCAATGCCACAACCTGCTGATTCTTGGTAACATTTTCCCAATCGTCGACAAGAAGCGACTTTAAAGGATCTGGCATATGAATTCTCACTGATGGTCGAACGTAGAAACTCTCCTCCTAGATATGACACGGTTAGTTTCATCATGCCTATTTATGATATGCGGGAGCGTAGGTTGTCTCAAGTCCCTTTAGTTAATGGAAAGTGCTGGTCCCTTACCTTTTCGACATCATTATCTCTGGCTCGTTTAGTTCCACGGGCAGGAACAGAAGTCTGCCTTTCTTCGCTTCCACGGGCAGAGCTGCGATCTGAGCCTGCCCTCTTCTTGACGGCGGTGGGCTTGGAGCTCTTCTGACGAAGCGCAGCCTCAGCTTCCCGCCGAAGAGTAGTCGCCAACTCTCTGTTCTCCTCCGTAAATTTACGAAGTCGATCTTGGGGCACCCAATCATCCCATCTATTTGAAGTAAGGTTTAGTGTTGATTTGTCAAATGCATGCAAGGTGCGCTCCTATCACCCCCCACTTGGAAGTGTGCGCGCCCACACGGGAAGAATCAGGGTGGTTCAACCTGGAAAGTCTCCTCCCCGCGCAAGACACTGCAACACTGCAACACAAACGAAACAAGATACAAGACAATCACAGGATATTGAAGGATAAGTACGTACGTATTCTTCCAGCCCTTATAATGGACTAGATACTCGTAAGGGCTTTTTCGATCGTCTGAATCTGTGTGCTTAAGATCGAGTATCTTTGCCTCGTACAAAATCTCATGATGGAAGCAGAGGACCCTCTCGTCCTTTTGATAATTCGTTTGGCCCGCTGGTGCCATCTTGTAGGTAATATCTCAGACGGTTAATTGAAGATTGAGCAGGTCGGTCCCTATACGGGAAGTTGAATGCGTAGTAAGGGGTAGAACCCCAGCTTAAGATAAAAGATGCGCGGTGGGAGTCAGCGCAGTTACTGACAGTCACTTGATGCTAGCCACTTGGTGCTCTGTTGCCGGAAGATAAGATCGTGGAACACTCCCAGAGGCAGCAGAAAACGTAGAATTTCACGAAAGGCGCGTTGTCAGCTGGCCAACCTCAGTGTTCCAACAAGGTCAGGCTTCCTTGAGCCTGATTTTAACACACTGAGGGTAGAATTTGTACTTCTCCCGGTTTTGATACCCGAAGACAGATTTCAATGAACGCTCGAAGTGGACGGAAGACGATGTTTGCGTTTGCCTGAGAGTCGAATCAAAAATGACCGGTTGAGAAAAGTAGAGAATAGGTCCAGCGAGATCGAATTGTGTTGTTATAGACCGAGTGTTGGTAAGGGCAAGTTGATGGAAGGAAGAAGAGGAAGAGGAAGCGGAAGAACGGCTTTACGCGTGAACGCGAAAAAGGAACTTTCTCCGATCTCCATCCTCTCCTATCTACTTTTACCTACAATTACTCCATATCTCTGTTTGCTCTTTGATTTTTGATTCTGGCTTTGAATTCTTGCCATTGATTCTGCCTTCATCTTCTGTTCATCAATTTCCTCCATACCAATCAGTGACCACATCTGTCTTACCTGCTTCCCAGCCACCCGCAATATACAGGACTCGAGAGCCTACAACATGGCACCCTCAGAGACCTCCATTTTGAGCAATTTTCTGTTGGCTGCAGCTTCTTTGCCAACTATCATGTCATTGCAGCAATTTACAGAGCTGTTTCCCAAGCGTCTCCGGGCCCACGCGCATATCAGGGTCCTTTACCGTGAGTTGCAGCAGCTTCGAGAGCAAGACATGGACATCGTCAATGGAAATATCGACCAAGAAGTCCGTTCAGGGGATACCCAAAAAGCAGAACTCCGGAAATCCATTACAAAAACTGGAGTTGACGGCGCTGACTTGAATGACCAACGGGAAATGGATATGGATTTCCAGTTATTTGGTCAAACATCCAGCTCGACCACTGAGCGGCACTCGGCATCTAGTCTTCTTTCGACAATGGAGGCAGCATGCGCCAATATCGAGCATGAAATAGCTGAAACGGACAAAGATTCGGCCACGCTCATGTCAGAACTCAACTCAATCGTCGGTGGAATGAGTGATCTGCGGTATGGGAAAATGAATGGCCCGGTTGGAGCAACAGATGACGAGGTGGTCAGTGAGTCTATTCGGGGACTCAACAATCTGGAGGATGTCTGTTACCGTACGTAATAGGGCTGCCTGAAAGCTCTTTGGTAATGCTGGATCCCTATAATATTCCCGCATACCCGCCAGCTTGGAGTGATTACCACAGGGAGCTTGCCCAAATATTCCGTGCCGTCGACGCACTTCAATCGCAGATCCATCACCATTTGACGATATCTATCCTGATTCCTGACAACCAATTCAAGGCAAATATAGATCCTCGGGTCGGCTGGAGTGCCTAGAAAGCACGAACAGGATGTTGTTGGCTCAACATGCCTCACAGGAAGTGAGAGAGAAAGAATGATGGCACCCTGCTGAGGCCAGTTGGACATTATGAATGCCCCTCAACATCAATCGCTTCTACTGGTTTCATTGCGACGTCGAATGAGTAACAACCCTGTCGTTAGGGAAGACAAACCTGAGTTTCCCTACGTCGACAACGCTCTTAATATAGCATGTTCTGGAGATCAATATGCCTGGCGCCACAAAGACGTACTCGCAAATCGCGTTCTTATAAATCCCTGAGAAGTATATACCTATGAACAAAATAGCAGCTGCCTCTCAGATTAGTGTGTTGGCAAAGTCCAGGTAGAAGAGTTCCTGGTTGCGAAATGTACTGCAATCAAACACAAAGAACCCAATGCTTATCTTCGAACTACAAATATAATTGACCTTTCTTGCCCGATGAATATGTACAGAGTCAATCTGCTAATGTGGGGACGCGCTAATGATTTTTCGCGACTCTTCTCCGCAATGCGCAGGCCGAGTCCAGTCTCTTTTACTTTGACTTGGATTTTGAAACCCAGTGGGCAGCTCTTCAACCGAATCAAAACGTGTGGCATCATTTAACGCGCTCGAGCGAATATTACCCCTGTCTCGCATCTTCTCAGCAAACATCATGCCATCAGTCCCCCTCCATCCTCGCGCGTCCATCTCACGCGACGAAACCTCCAACCCCCTTCCCCAACTTCTCCAAACCCCCTCCGGCCTCGCCCTCCTCGAACTCCAAGGCACAATAAACCTCCCAGCGTCCTCTTCACAGCCCGAAGACGATCCAAACGGAGCCCCCGACACTGGGACCTCCATCGCACACGAAACTCCGGTCGGAAAGCTCATGTTTCCTGATTTCTCTGCCCAGAACGCAGTAGATGATACGAACTGGATGAAACGAGCCTATCTGTATGTGGGAAGGTACCAGCGTATGACTGGGGAGGTGAAGAAATTGCCAAAGCCGCTGGCGGTTATCCGGCGGCGACAACAAGATTCCGGGGCAGATGAGGCTGGCACTGGAGAAGAGCTGGAGATTGTCGAGATTGTGAAGTATAAACTTATTTTCAAGAATCGGCCAGAGCCGGTCAATGATGTTTAGCTTTGTGGCTCGGTTGGAGCTGGGGATCGTGTGAGCGAGAGCATTCCGATACTTCGTCGGCGGCGATCGAGACATCTACATCCATTGCGATAAGCCGTGGTATGAGAGCATGGCTTGAGCTTGACGGAGCGAAGCATTGATTCAACTCTCGCTTATCGTGCTGTCGATCGTTTCAAGGGTCCCAAACCGAACACAACGCACGCCGTCAAGCATATGGCAACCGCATATATGGATATCGTTGAGACTCCGCTTTCTGGCCTCAGGAAACCCGAGCATAAACTTTTGCACTCGACGCATTTCACTTCCATCACATGCTATCGTTTCCGCTATTCAAGGAAGGAAGCCTTCAACACCGTGAACTTTCATCTGCCCAGTGCCGAAGGCCTGCCATATTGAACAGCGGCAGAGACTCGCAATGCGATTCTCGAATGGCTATCAATCAACGTGCGAGCAACGTAAGATCTAAATAATCACGGGCCTCGGGATCTCTACGCATCCACAATCACGATCGCTGACGGCTTCAGCCAATCTCACGTCCTGTGCCCACACGGATGTGATGACAAGGCTCATATCTCTCTTTGGGCCTTTTAGCAACCACCTAACCGCTGATAACCAGCTGATCTATTCATATTCACTCGGGCACGTCCGAAGATGATACCAATGTCGGGAATTCCGCCCGGGCGGGCCGAAGAAGGAATATCCGCCACGGAATAAAGCCGATACCTACCTAGTTCCGCACTCTTGAACATCCGAGATTCAACGATATACCTTCAAACACGACAAAAGACGCATCAGGCTTGACATTATAGTCATAATAGGCGCTCAAGGATGTTCATATTCCAGACACATCCCAATCTGAAATCAGTATCCAATAATATCATTCTCATTCGATTGCAGAGTCACAAGTCTGATATCCGACGTTAACCGATCGAACATTTGGCGGAACAATTCCAGCCATGAAAAATACTCGTCTGGACCCCTTCGTACTACTATTCACTTAGTTACTAGGAGGCCTCGACCATAATATGGTTAATAATGATATTCATGACATTATGTTTGGCCGGATCCTCCTACCCCGCGCAATAAATGCCTCGTCCGCGAGCCCCTCTAGTATCAAACTATAAAGAGTTTCACGAACCCACCTCACCCATACATACCAGCAATCATATACATCTCTCTCTCTCTCAAATCTCTCATTATTGTACCCTCAAACCCGGTGCCTCTCTCCAACAAAACCACCCCCACCCCTCTTCCATCTCCATAACCCCCTGCAACCCCACAGTGCAACCACAACTTCGGAAACCGCCCCAATGGCCATCGAACGCATAACCCTTTTCAAGATCCCCGACGAAGCAGCCCGGGACCGCGTCTTAGAGCAATACAAGGTCCTTGCAAAGACGGCTACTAAGGTATCCCATATATTTCCCCTCCCGTATCCCCTATTTCCTTTCATCTCCGTGACCACCCACCCCGATACCATACCTCCTAGAGACACCATATGATTTGATATTAATCAATACACAGGATGGAAAGCCATACATTGTCTCTATAGCCGCAGGGGCTTCCGTCCGGGACCCGCGCAACAAGGGCTTCAACCTCTCTGTCAAGGCGACGTTCGCCTCGATGGAAGATTTCACGTACTACGATAAGGAGTGCGAGGCGCATAAGGCCCTCAAGGCCGTTGTGTTGCCCGTCAAGGAGGATGTGTTGATGACTTACTTTCAGAGTGTGCTTTGATTGATTGGTTGATTGATTGCTATATATCATTGGGCATTAGGTTGGGATGATTCGTGTAAAGCCTGAACGGGTGCATGGCATTTTCATGGCACGCCTGGCCATTACTAGACTGGTTGGGACCGAGGCCGTTACCTATAGCTATGGGCGGTCAAATAGGAAATGATATAACACATAAACATCACATGATACAATAACATCTATGGTCTCAGCCAGGAGACCCATAGACCAACATAAGATTTCTGGTAGTCGGGGAGAATGTACACTAGAGATGATACAGGCCGCGTAGGCCAAGGGAATGTAACGGCGAGCCTCCAAAAATTCCGATGGCGGAATACAAAGGGTAGATGTACATGATAGGTATTTAATCAAGAGCCCTGCGAACTTCACTCCACTTCTGTAAAAGATTCTCATGTTTCTCGTGGATCTGAAATAACGGTTTAGCAACCCCCTGATTGTTATGTTGGGAAGCACTCTTACCTCAGCGTGACTGAGCTTGGCTTGTACAAGCTCCCTCTCCATGTCTGCCACTTGTTCAACCATACCTCGGTTCTCGTTTTGCACCTCCAGGTTGCGTTTCATGATGCGATCCATTTCCATCTGCAACTTCTGCTCCACCTCGGCAGGTTGTTTATCCACGACGTTCTTGAGCTCGTTGACTTGCATTTTTAATGCATCATTTATATCAGAAAGCTCCTCATTTTCAACCTTTAAATGGACGACTTCTGAGGCGAGCTGGACATGCTCTTTATCAGATGCCTCGTTCTGCTCTTCTAGAAGTCGGATGCGAGCACTTTGCGTCTGTACAGTATGTTTCAGTCCGCTCAGTTCGGCCTCCTGTTCTTTGTCCGCACGCTCTTTTTCCTCCCACTCAGCCGTATACGCATTGATTGTCTCCGGGATTATGACAACATCACACGCATCATGGACCATTATGTCAGCACGGTAAATTTCCTTGTCGGCAGCTCCTGTTGATCCAAAGAATCCTGACTCCAAAATGGATGATGGAGTGGGTTGTCTGTCGATATAGACATCGAATAAATTTTCTTTCAGGAACGTTGTTAATGGTCCCATGTCTTTCATCCCCAGAAGGGTGTCGGCGTTCCGCCGCATGATCGCAATGGCAAATTTGAGAATCGTGCTCACTAGGCCTTCATCAAGGATGAGATCGTAGATGCGGAGCACAAGTTGCAGCGGGAAGCGGTAGGCGAAGAGCGTCAGAAACCATTGAGTGGCGTATAGCTGGGGATGGACTCCGCGTCGACGCAAGTGACAGTAGAGGGCCGGTTCAAAATCCTCAAGCAGTCGTTCAAAAAGGTATAAACTGCGGTGCAAGCCTGGCATGTCCTGGATAAACATTTCTCGCAGTCCGTATTGATTCATGAGCTTCACTATTAGTGTGAAAGCCTCGGCTTCGTCCATCTGATAGGAGTTTTGTCAGTACGGAACAGCTGAAATTCGAAAGATCGTGAAGAATACTAACGTTAAATAGCAGGGGCATAACGATAAAGTTCATGCCTTGGGCGTATCCCACAGCCTCGTCGTACAACGCATAGGCTTTACATAGGCCGAATAGACCCTCCTGATTCCCCTGAGATACAAAATACCGAGAATAGCTCGTGCGAGCACCCAAATCCCGGCGAATAACCTTGTCAAGTTTTTGAAGCGCCGCAGCGTCCTCCTTGGCTTTCTTCTTCATAGCGGTTTCAGATGCAGCCTGCTCTTTTGCCATCTTCTCAGAGTCCAGCTCATGCGAAGGACTTGGAGAAGTACTGTGATTTGAGGGTGCCACCGAGATAGAACGCTCCGAACGAAAAGACGAACGTGAGGAGGACGCTGCAGAGTCTTTTTCTGCACTTCCATTAATCGTACCATTAGCCCGTGGCCTCTCCTTGTCCGTACCCCGTGCAACCAATTCCCTGTAAACGTCCTCCAAGTCGGGATTCCTACTGTCAGCCAAAACTTGCCAGATGACTCCTCGAATAGTCTGTGGGATGCCTCGTTTAATTGCAGCATTCAACTCCTCTGAGTTCGTTCCTTTCGGGGCTTGTGAGCCATTGTTTACAAGCTGCTGCCATAGCTCCCAATCTACGGGCGTAGCTGCATCGCTCGCAGATGCCGAGACTCCCGAAACCGTTCCTGGGGCGAGATTTGGATTGACTGTCGATGGTCCGGCAGGTGGCGATGTTGCTGGTGAAACTGTCGAAGGTACGGCTATTGTATCATCCTCGCGTTCCTCTGGGATACTTTGAGGAGGGCTTGTGGCGGAGTGAGTAACGCTCGCACGTCCCGACGCAAGGCTTGCTTCATCAGTCTCTGGAACAACCCCTTCCTCCCGCATACGGAGTAATTTGAACTGGTCCTTCAAGCTGTTTCGGTGAGGTCTTCTGGAACCTACGCTTGCGCCGTCCATATCTGCATCCTGCAATTTGCCAGTATGTTCGGGATTGCTACCAATCGTTGAGACGGAGGCAGCAGTGTTCCGTCGCCCTGTTTGCGGGGGTGGGGCCGTGGCTTCTTTGCTCCCTGTCGAAGCCCGAGAAAGCCACGCAAAGGGACTTGTGATTCTTCGAGTAGGAGGAGGGGGTGCAGCAGGTGGTGGGTTTTTATTCTGAGGAGGTGGGCCCCATGGCACGGATGGGAGGCTACCGGACAAGCCGTGAAAGCGGGAACCCTGTGTTGAGGTCGAATCTCTGGAAGGCAACGCTGGGGGGGAGGCCATTTGGGCCTCCTGATCCAAATCCGGCCCGGCCAGGGACTCATCCTCCTTAGTGTTGCTAATCAGATTCACGTCATCGAGGGATGTGGTGGACAACCGATGTGCCGTCAACAAGGGGGATTTCTGGGGTTTCTGTCTGCGTGGGGTTGCTTCCGCTTCAGACTGCCCGTCTGAGCCATTGTTATTATCTTCATCGGGGTTTTGGGAGGGAAGCTGGGGGGCGTCGGTGAATTGCGGTGTTGCAACAGACCCGCTGGGGGGACTGTCCGTTAACGACCGTGTCGAGGAGCTCTGGGGAATCGAGACGGTGAGGTTGGTGTTTGCGCTTGAGTTTTCCGATGGGTCATGAAACGAATCCTTGATGAGAGGAGTAAAGTGAGTCTATTAAATCCAGCAGAATCACGGTCGTATGCATCTTGATACTCACCCCTTCGTAGTCTCTCTTATCCGCTTCGGGGGCCATGTTGGGATTTGACCACCAGGGTCAAGGCAATAAACAAAAGAACTCGGTGTTGATTTTAATCCGGACTGAGATTGAGAAGAAGACGAGCGACGCAGTCGGGGGATGTTTACTCCATAATAGGGAGATCGTTGGACGCGGGAGAGGGAAAGAAGCGATTGCGTGGAGGGTAATGGAATGAGAGTATCGCGAAACAGAATTGGAGAGAAATTCCAGCTCCTAATCAAAATACCCAAGGCGAAGAGAGAAGCAGGAAATCCGAACGAACAAAAATGGAGCAAGAATAATAGGCAACATAGAGACGCAGGAGGGAGATGTCTGAACAACAATTATGATTAGTAGTAGTCGTCCTCCGGAGTTAGCACTGCCTGGGGCAAAGCTTGGCATCCACGCCTATCCTCGACCTCGACACTTAAGCTTCCATCCCATTTCTTCTATTTCTATCAAAAGTTTGGCTGATCTCCAATCAAAAACTGGTTTGTTTTGGCGCGCGGTACCGAGGCAATCCCTGTGCTGCATCTGTATGGTTCCAGATCGAGAGCTGACGCACTTACCTACTCCACGCTGCTTATGCAGTGCACACCACGCCGACTTTATTCCTGGTTGCTGGGAGTGCATACTCTGGAGTGGTCACCCAGCAGTACAGATTAGAAAGAATCGCTTCCATCGCATCACACTGCAAAAAGAGATTCTGAGTAGGGTTGAAGGTATTTCTCTATCTTGATCTATCTACCAACAAGCCCGCGCATTCAGGCAAGGGATGGTTGTCTTAGTGGCAAAGAGACTCCTCCAACTCTAGCCACCGTCCAGCTCTCAGCGGGTCCAGCTTCTTTAATTCAGCCAGCCAGATTGATATCTGCGCCTTCTGACCTTCACCAGGCGTCGTCCCTTCCACCCGGGCGGCTAACAGGCTACAGTCTATGAGCGCTTGATACAGATACTTGCAATCTTCAGCCCCATCCAACATCTCCTTGACTTCCTCAATCTCCCGATGGAGGTAATCTAATCGCTCCGTTTTGGTCAAGTTCGGGGCCATTGTCTGACTTGATTTAGTTGGGTCAAAGGTACACATCAAGTTCTGATGATAAAACCACAATGACTGGTCATATGGATCACACAAGGCACGATGAATGAGTTCCAGCTCTGTCAGAAACAACTCTCGTCAACAACCATGAAATTAACTTCTGCTATTGTCTTCTTTTTTGGTCGTGGTCATGCGTCAAGGGGGTAACGTACCATCATCAAGTATCTGCTTTCGCTCTCCGTCACTGGCTGATTTCTCGTTCAATAGCCGCTGGATGAGCTTGGTGCGGTAATGCCAGGCAGAGAAGTTGGAAAGGTTGGTGCCGATCATCTTTTTCGCATATTCAAACTCTGCATGAGTCAAGCTCTTCTCGTTTTCCTCTACAGATGAGAAGGTCTCGAGTGTTTCCACCACAAAACGCCGGTAACCCCAGCCGTGAAAGTTGCGGCTGTCCAAACTAAGCATCTTGCCTACCAGTGCAAGTTCTTCCTGCCACAGCTTACGAGCCGTGGGGTTGGGAAGCAGGCGTTTCGCTTCATCGAGAAGCCACAAGCGGTAGTTCCAGATCCAGTAACATTTGGGAAAACTACGCAGAAGGGGTATCAGAAATAGCAGATCGGTTTTGATCAGGGTCGTTATTCGGTCCATAGACGCCTCATTTGAAATTTCCGAGACTGCCTGTGAGAACTCGTGGTAAAGTACTCGGCGTCGATAATTCCAAGCAGTGTAGTATTCGGGATTTTTCTTAAGCAGATCGGATAGCTTCTGTAGCGTCTCAGGTGTATATTGATGTTCCGCGATCTACTCCGCTAGATTAGCGAGTTTGGCCGGATCGAACACGGATGCCGGATGTTTTCTCTCAGTCTACCTCTTTTCGAACAGCATGTTCCAGATCACGATAATTTTGGATTCGTCGGAGCTCTTGTTGACGAGCTTCGCCAGTTGCCTCGAGGGCGCTGTGGCGGGGAATGCCATGCTGCCGAACCGTTAACAACCACAGCTCAGTCTCTCGACATGAAGAGGAAGCATTACACTAGCCATCTTGAAACTGCGCGTTGTTTCTTGCTTTGGGTAAGTGCGCTTTCCTTCGCCTGTATTTTAGGGTCCCGGCTGAATCAAAGCAGAAACGAAATGCAGACTTGAAGAGGTGTCGAACATGAGCCTGGTGGGCAAGAAGGTAGCTTCCCCATTGAGAAGGTCACGTGCTATATAAGGACCATAACAGCAACTGCCAGTCTGCCTCATCTCGTTATCTCTCTCTCACTCCATTTATCTAGCAACTTGAGTGTCGCATCTCGTTGATCAGACCAATAGCCTTACATCTGGCGGTTGAATGCTCTGTCTATAGAACTCAACGGTCCATTCCTTTTGATTAAACATAGTATTGTTGACTTTCGAGTACATACTACACATTCTTCTTTTCAGAACACCCATTCTTCCACTTGAACATACTACTCGTTAGCGCCTCAGGAGGATATTGATGCAAATCGATGATGTATGGGTCTTTACCGACAAAACTATGATATACCAGTGAACGTTTCGACGATTTCAATAACTATTTCTAGTCTCGATGTCGGATGATACAGAGCACGAAGGATCGGCCAATCCGATTGCTACCCTTGCCAGTATGGGATTACAGGACTGCGATTATCTAATTGGCCCATCGTCACTAAGCCTGAACCCCCCCTGTCTGCGAAATTCTCCTGATCGGGGCCGTGGGAGGGTAAAGGGATACCAACGCACGACAGGAAGGCGGCGAGAGTCAAGAAGTCCGGCTTCACCGGACAGGTTCATCCCACAAAGAGACTTAGTTGACACCCCATCCACGCCATATAGAATTGGAAGGGACCCGCAAGAGCTGTCTCCTGAGGAGAAACTCTTCCGCCGCCGCTCGCCGAGGGAAGACCCTTTTACGCCAAAAAAGGCCAGGACATCGAAGAGTGCCACGAAATCTACTCGTATCCTCAGCCCCCATCATGGCCCCCACCTAGTGAATGACTCAACTGTGTCTGCAAGAACAGGTTCTCCAGGAACCAGAGACTCCTCCAGGCGAGTGAGTAATGGAGCAGTTTGGGCAGTAGGTGGTACTTCAGCTGCGCTTGGTAGACGGTCAACGGTGGCTCTCAATGGATATAGGGGCCTACTAGCAAGTGGGACAACGGCTCCTATGTATACGGCCAAATTCCTGCCACAGGTTCGCTCTTCGGCAGAGGACCGCGCCGCATACGAATCAAGAATTGCCCTTGCCCTGGATCTCGATACCGCCGGAAGAGTTCTCAACAACTCCAGACTCTTGTCCACATTTGATCCGTTACCGAGTCCCTATTCTCCAGACTTTGAACAGCTTTCTCCACTCGTCTGGAAAGACAATGCCTGGAGGAGGGTAGAACGCGGCCAATGTAAGTGCGAAATGCTTTCGTCGTGGTATTCCAGCGGCCTGTAGCTTTGATACCACTTCTTGTCTCGGTTTTTGTCTCACTTAGACGGCAATGCTCACCTTTAATGCTCCTTGGCATATATACAGCCATATAGGTTACTAGGATATGTCCACATCAGTTATTGTAAGACCACTGTCATTGAACTTTGCCATTCATTTTCCCAGCTGTTCTACCCTTGAAGAAAAAGCGAAGATGAAGCTAAATCATCATTAGGGAAATCAGTCAACTCGACCAAGGAGAAGAACACCATAGTTCCGAGTCTGCCGTTTCGGACTCTGGATGCTCCTCTCCTGCGCGACGACTTTTATTGCTCAACTTTGGCATATTCTCCTATTGCTGGGACCCTTGCTGTTGGACTAGGCCATCGAGTTTACCTATGGTCTGAGGTTTTCGGTGTGCAGCACCCCCCCTTTGGCGAACACGACACCTCGAATTATGTGACTTCTATATCATTTTCTTCCGAAAATGGCGGTAGAAGCATCTTGGCCGTGGGCAGAAAATCGGGTATGCTAAGCCTCTGGAGCACCTTTGACTCCGAAGTGCGTTTTGAGATCAGTCACTCGAGCATCATCACATGTGTTGCCTTCAAGCAGACAAAATCACGAAGACTGTCCGAGAAGTTTGAGGACCTCGAGGTGGATGCAGAAGACCTTGCTGTGGGTGATGATCTGGGTAACATCTGGTATTATTCAGTTGTGTGGCCGAATGAAGAAGGGCGAGACCGCGTTGGCTGGCATGGTCGAGTATCTTTGCTGGCCAAAATCTCTGCTCATACGCAACAAATTTGTGGCATCGCTTGGTCACCGGATGGCGCTTATCTAGCATCTGGTGGCAACGATAATGCGTGCTTACTGTTTGAACTCTCCGACATCATCCCTGCGCGGGAGCTTGGTGTTTCTTCCAGAGCCTGTCTGCCGCATCAGAGTTGCCACGCCGAAGGGATAGGCTGCCCAAATTCGTTCTCATGCTTTGCTGCGAGTGCTAGCCGACGGCTGTTTAACCAGCGTAATCTCTTGAGTAACCTGCTTCCAACTTGGACTACATCACGAACCAGGTCCTTGTCGTCCTCCCTTCCATCTGTCTATACCCAGACCGGAACAGTTATATCAGGAGGTGACCGAACAGTCTTTATCCCGTCAAATCGCCAGAAGCACAGGTTGATCCATTCTGCCGCTGTCAAGGCTATTGCTTTTGCGCCCTGGCAGCCATCTCTTCTGGCCACTGGCGGAGGCTCCAACGACCGAGCCATTCATTTCTTTCACACTCCTTCTGGTGCATGTTTAGCCACCATCAATGTGTACGCTCAGGTTACAAGTTTGATTTGGAGCAAAACACGACGAGAGCTGGTTGCCACGTTCGGGTTCGCACAACCTGAACACCCATTTCGCATTGCTATTTTTGCATGGCCAAGCTGTGAGCAGATTGCAGCAATACCTTGGGGGCCCCATGGCACCAGCTGGGACAGACCCCCTAACGACACTGTCGTTGATTGCGGACGTGCACTTTGCGCTGTGAGCTATCCTGGACGACCTCCCACATATCTTTACGAAGGACCGGATATTCCGGAAGACTCTTCTACTTCTAATCCGAGAGCCCACGACAGCCTGGGGAGGGAAGACCGCAATGGTTCACCTCGACGTTTGGCGAGGCGTGTGGTCGTGCGTCCTAGAGCTAAAGAGGGAGGCCTTTGGTGCTCGCGAACAGTGGAAGAAGGATGCATAATCGTAGCGTCGAGTGATCAAAGTGTTAAATTTCACGAGGTCTGGAGCGGGTCATCGAAACATAAATCCTCCGTGTCTGGGCCTTATGGAGGCAGCGAGATACTGGAGGGACTAGAAGGACTTGAGAATCCGGGCCGCGAAATCATTCGGTAGTCACAAGCTGACGTAGATTGCTGAAAGTGACTTGTGTCCCGACTATCATGATTTATGTATCCTTACCCAAGACCATGATTATGAAAATGTATATTAATTGGCCAATTCATTGTTAGGAAGCCTACGCGTGACACTGACAAGAAGCTTCGCGTGTAAACCATGGCATTATGCATTTCAATGAAAAACAGGATGTTCATTCAGATGAAAGAATATAAACTAGACACGAATCTCGAATAGCCGTATGATAAAGGTCTTGCTCGTCTACCCTAAATATGGGAATGACAAGAATGAGAGATGCTGTTATAGAAAAGGGCGAGATACACAGATGGACGGCTTCCTCTTTATACTTTTAGTTCGCACACATGCAAAGAAGAGAACAACAGACCGACGGAGGACAAAATAGTTAAAAACCAGAAAAGACAACAAACCCAAGTTGCTCGTATGCACAAGAAGAACAGAAAGAACAGGGTATAAATCTAGGTTAGTCTATTTCCTTCCTGACCCGGCCTGTTTCTTCCCCTTCCCACCTCCCTGACTAAATCTGGTCCTTTTAGACGGCGGAGGCTGTGAGAGGTCCTCTGCGTCTGAATCATCCTCGGTGTCGGCGATGAAGTCCGCAATGGACGCGCCACTGTCGGCGTCGTCGTCTTCATTCTCGTCGTCGTCTCCGCCTAGAGACTCCTCGGCGTCCGAAGACCCGGCGGACTCTTCGGCTTCGACGTCGAGGATGTTGCTGGCTTCAGCTTCGGCTTCGTCATCTTCTTCGTCGTCATCGTCTTCGCTAACTTCCTCGTCTTCGTTGACCATGGAAATATCTGTCTGATCGCGGATGGCCTTGGTACGGGGCGTTTCGATGTTCTTGGTTGTCTCTGCGTCACTGTCCTCATCTTCCTCATCGTCGTATCCCTCGACGTATATGACGTTCTCCTCGTCTTCGCTGTCTAATTGATCTGCGTTCTCGCGGAGCGATTGTCTGAGTCCGACCTGGGCGTCCAACATATCCAGCTTTCCCTTGAGTAGGAGGAGGGAAGGAAGCGTAGAAGAACGTTGGTCCATCACCTTGTAGAGAGTAGACATCTGCTTTAGAAGTTCCTGGTTTCCAGCTAATGCTCCTCCATGGGCGATACACGTCCATTGAACCCAAATGAGTAGGTTACCGTAGCGACCAGGACGAGCGGAGAGGCGCTCTGCCAGTCGTTGGAGAAGGGTCGCGGCAAGGGGGGAGTCTAGACGTTGGATGGTGATTCGGATGGTGGCGGGGTCACCCGTGTGGAAACAGGCCTCGAGCATGTCGTTGTCGTTGGTCTTGAGGGATTGTGTGAGGACTGTAGACAAGGATACTCCAGAAGGAATCTGTTGAACGGTTGTGATGGGTTTACCGGGAATCAGGGATCGCGTGTGGACGCCATCTTCGAGTTCGGCTTGGACATCGATCTCTTCGGCGGCGTGGGCCCTCATTAGTTCTCCGAATGATGGTTCGCCTGTTGCTTCTTCATCCTCATCGTCTTCGTCCTCCGCGCCTGACTCTGCGGCGTGCTGCATGTCCACATCAGTATCGGCGTCTTCCGCATTCCGAGGCTCTTTTGCTTTTTGTTGTTTGGGTTGATCGTCGTCCTCGGAATCCACATCGCTGCCATCCACAGATACTGCGTCCTGTCTATCCTCCATGTCGATGTCGTCATCCGCTAGATTGCCTTGTTCGACGACTATTTTGTTCTCGTTCACGTGGCTTTCGTTCGCGTCCTTCGTACCGTTTGTCGTTACAGAGGAGAGAATAGAGCTAGACTTGGTTTTCGCGATGGTTTTGATACCGGTAAAGACCAACTCCTCTGTGTCTTCATTGAGCCACTTGACGCGCTCGAATAGCGGGACTATACCACCATGCGCCCAGGCAATTAGTAGATCGGGACCTTGGAACGAAACGGAAACAACAGGTACTAGATCATTCGACGAGTCCGATTTTGTAATCTTAAGAGAGGCCTCCGCTCGCCTAGTCATCTGCATAGATTTTGCTCTCAAGCTGTTGGAGGACTTGGGGCTTTTCGCTTCGCGCGGCTTAACGAATGGTTGCGCAAACAATTCAATCGTACCATCTAGAGTGACTGCCGCAAGGACCTGCTTCTCCAGCGCTAGATTGGCATCTGCGCCCTGTTTTGTGTAGAGCGACAAGGACGTCACTTCCCTTTCGGCCACAAGGTTCATTGCAAGTTGCCGGGTTTCGGGATCAAACACGTTAATAAAGCGGTCATTATCCGATGCTAGGAACAAGCCATCTGAGGCGGATTGTGTTGAGGAGGTAAGTATCGTCTGTATTGAGTTTCGCATGGCGGGGAAGTTGATTGTTGATTCATCTTCGGTATTGATGATGGAGGGGGTGTGAGAAGCACAAATGACAGGCGGGTTTGAGTGAAGCGGGCGGGACAGTGCGGTGAATGTGGTAGATATGGGGAGGTTGATAACTCTGCGATATCAGTCAGTGTGATGAAGACATACCATAATCGAGAAGAATCTCACTTTGTTCTTTGGCCCGTGATCAGGTCCCATTGAACCAGCTTATTGTCTCCACCAATACTCCATCCCTCCTGAGGTTGGTCGGCGGTGAACTTGAAGTCCTTTACACCACCCGTATGCCCACCCGTGAGAGTCCCAATGATTTTATCCTCGGCAGGCGAGTACATGCGGACGTCGGAGGTGTTGGTACCGAAGGCGACAACTACATCGCCCTGGTCGAGACTATCGCTTGTACCGTTGACGTCTGAGTGTCGCTTCCTCTTCTTTTTGGTCTGTTCCTTCCGACCAGCATAGTAGCCCCAGTCCAACGATGTGACAAGCTCTTTCGGGGCCAAGCCATGCTCACATTGTAACCGGCCAGTATTCGTGTCGTGAATGCGCAGGTTTTGGCCATCAAGACCATGGATAACAGATGCAAATAGAGCCAATTGGTAATCAGATGGAGCAAATGACGCCTTCAATATCGAGGACTGATTCCCTGTGATCGTAAAGTCGGCAACTCCTAGCGACGCAGCGGAAGTTTTCGAGGCCGGCTTCTGGGCCGATTTCTTGCCCATTTTCAATCGGGCTAAAGGGCAATGAATGGGCAAATACGAAATAAAATGTCACTGGGGCAAACGCCACAGGGTGCAAAAGATATCTAGCCGGTCTTCGACTAGGAGCGACACCTGGATGCTGGGTGCTGGCAGTCAGTCTCTCTTTGCAGCGGAGGAAGAAAAAAAGTTCTGTAGAGCCAACCCGGCCCACGCGCTTTGCCTACTACGGACTAGCCCGAAATTTTGGAGCTGTCTTATCTAATCATCCATTCTCTCGATCACCTTATAACGCGAGTATAACGCGCCGGCCTCGCCTTGTTCTCCAAACACAACTAATTGACCTACGACCACGGTCGGGCCACCAACTACGATTGCCTTCCTTCGATAATGGAGCTTGCGCTGTCAATACAGAATCAATTCGCATAGATTCCTCCCGAAACCGTCTCAAACCCAGCAACGCGGCGTTTGCAAAGCGTATCACAAAATGATTACACCGAGATTCCTCCACTGCAAGATGCGCTTGTTGGCCTCGGAAACTTGCTGAATGTGCAAGCACTATCGCAGATGTCAGGGATACGGATTGTACCTATTCGACGTCGGTGCCCGCAACTACAAGTACAGCCCCTACGTGTACATGGTATCGACATCATGTCATTTACTGGATAGGCTTTCGTCAAACGCAGTATAAACTCGCTCAGTCGACCATCATCAGTATGAATTGAGTTGTTCATTCACACTTCAAAGTTTACTAAGATATCTTCCATAACTTAGTTACTAGTTAGTTAACTACTACCTAGAATGTAAGGGAGGGCTTAGGGCTCAAACCTGGGATTGTCGGAGTCAGCGGATCAGGCCCCAACACATCCAAATGATTATCAGCATGCTCCCCCTTCATAGCAATTCTCATACTCCAGGCTTCGCATCCAAACGCATAAATATGATCATGACTGCCAGCACAATTAGGTATGTCAATCAATCATGGTATTGCAAACACGGTGCAAAGACAGGGTTCAACCCCCAATAATGGTCGCTGCATTCAAAGATCTGAATGTTTTGTTATGATCAAGGTTTCAGGGTGATGATGTTATTATTTTGATCTGTTCCTTTTTTTTTGCGTATTTTTTCTCCTGGGCTTCAAATTCCCGACAAAGGGGAATCTGGTACGGACGACCCACTAGAGAGGCAGGCTGTAGCCAGTAGCATAGATCAGCTCACAGAACGCGTCATCCCGCAGCCAATCAAAGAGTGATGAATGGCTTGAGCTAAGATAATCCGGATTAGTGGCTTGGATGGAGTTTTTCTTGAGCGCGATGTGTCTCTCGTATTTAAGGATTCTCTTACCCGGACTGATTTTCTCAGTCTTCGTTACTGCGGAATTCCTTTTTACCCGTCTTTTCTCCCGACCGCCTTCTGTTCAACCCTGTCGCTCCAGGATCCCCTCTCACCGCCTCCTCAATTTCTCTACTCTGAAGCTCCCACCTCTTATCTACTTAACTTAGCGCGTTCTTATTTCGCGTCGCAGAGCTTCAATTCCAGCCACCCCAGCAGACACGGGATTCATCTCCTTTATTTCTTTTTCCTTTTTCTTTTTGGAAGGAGAATCAAGAGCCGTGGATATTCACCTGGCTCTCTAGGCTTAACACGTGCGACTCCTAGTTGTCCCTTCCAACTCTTATCGTCACCACACTGTTTCCCCCTTTGAGCTCGCTGAGTCATACATCATCGCACGTGACCTGCAGCTTCGCCTCTTGGCAACATAAATTCCTCCTTCCTGTCGCATTCTCCACTTGCGACTTGCGCTCATCTCTCCATCTTTGTTCACTTTGTATCTCCTCTCCAACCCCGTCGCATCGCTACCTCTGTGACTTCCAGGTCAGCGATTCTTCTGGCGTCTTCTGTCATCTAAACGGGAGTTTCTATTCTCGCCGCTGCTTCGAATCGATACAGTTAGTCTGATAGCGCACTTTACTCATCCAGTTGATATCTGTTGCTGTCGTTTTCTAAACCGTCCCTGATAGCTGGGACAAATTTCTACTGCTCGCCTCGCCAACCGTTAGATACCTGTATTGCGCCCTCTTCCTATCGACAGGAGGGCCTCAATATTAACACTAGCAACCTCATGGCGACGCCGCCTCCCGAGGCACCTTCTGTCTTAAAGGAGGAAAAGCCTCAACTGCCACTGTCGCCAAATGGAGACACCTCTTCTGACATCGGCCGCGCAGGGTATGTGTTCCCCTTATTTCCACCGGGACGCGTCCGTGCGGCAATAGCTGACTCCTTTGTAGGGTTTCACCTTCGGTAACTGAAATCAAGTCAACCCCGCCGACCAACGGAACTGAATCCCGGGACAAAAGCTCTAATGAAACTGCTACAAATGGTCATGCCTCCGGTCAACAGAATGGTGCGGTCACAACCGCCTCTTTCCCAAAATCACCCGCGCCACTGGCCCCGGACGTCGCTACCCCGCAAGATCAATCTTCAAACATGCGCACCGAGGTGAAGCCAGGACCACCGGAGGATAAACCCGTTTCTACTAGCGATGCGCCAACTCAACCGACAAATGGCACCGATGCACCCACCGCTGGCCCTAAGGATATACTGGCGTCGCATGGCGCACCGTCTTCCAATCCCGCAGTCGATGCGCAGTCACAACACAGCTCTTCGGTTAAGACTGAACTTCCCCATCATCCACCCACCGTTGCTCAGCCCGAAATGGTCCCTAGCACTGCTACCCCGGTCGCCCAGCCTCAATCTGGTGAAGATCAGGAGATGCGTGACGCTCCCGATGCCCTTTCTCCTCCGGCAAAACTTTCCAGAGAACGCGAGGCAGAGCCGGATGACGAACCTTCTGCCAAGCGTACGAAATTCGAAACGGAAGGACAGGCCGAGTTCAAGGTCCCAGAAGCGCCGACACCGGCGTCGGAAGAGCAGGTGGACATAGGCTCAGGTGGCCACACGACTATGACCGACGTCCAACAGAAATTCATCCTCAAAATGCTCACGGGCTTGAAGCGCTTGTCCATGGCGAAATTCTATAAAGAGCCAGTCGATCCCGACAAGTTGAATGTACCGCTTTATCCTGAGATCATAAAGCATCCTATGGATCTTGGTACTATTGAGCGAAAACTGAGAACCCGCGTCTATAAGAGACCGCAGGAAGTTTCAGATGACATTCAACTTATGGTGCGAAATGCCCTGACCTTTAATGGTCCTGTACATGTAGTCACTACAGAGGGTCAGAAGCTCGAAGCTTACTTTCTGAAATCAATGGAGAATCTGCCCAAGCCAACTGAGGTCGAGGAGAAGAAACCTAAGAAGCTCCCTCCTGCAACGTCCGCCGCTCGTCGGGAGCCTCGAACCTCAATCGGGCAACCTGCTCCACGGGCAACAGGTGCTTCGCCTCAGGCCACGACTTTTGCTCTAACCCCCGACGGGTTCCCTATCATTCGACGCGATTCTACAAATGCAGATGGCCGTCCCAAGCGTTCTATTCACCCTCCCAAACGCGACCTTCCTTATTCGACTAAGCCAAAAAAAAAGAAGTACCAGTGGGAGCTTAAATTCTGCCAGGAAGTCTTGGATGAATTGCACAAGCCTAAGCACTATTTATACGCTCTCCCATTTCACCACCCCGTTGATCCAGTTGCCCTGAACATACCGACTTACCACAGCATCATCAAGAAGCCAATGGATCTTTCCACTATTCAGTCAAAGCTTAACACGGGCCAGTATGAGAACGCGAAGGACTTTGAGGCAGACATCCGCCAGATTGTCAGAAATTGCCTCAAATTCAATCTCAAGGGTGATCCCACATACATGGCAGGGGAGAAATTTGAGGAAGTTTTCAATGAAAAGTGGTCACAGAAGGATCGTTACCTGGCTGCTCACGAGCCCCACCCCGAGCAACAAAGTGCGGAATCGTCCTCTGAAGAAAGCGACGAAGACGATGAAGGGAGCGATGATGAGGCAGAGGAGGCAATCAACAGGTTGAGAAAACAGATCTCCGATATGTCCCAGCAACTGGAGGTATTGACTCAAAAGAAGAAGAAAACACCATCTGCGTCGAAGAAGAGCAAGCCGAAGAAGAAAGATGTTAAGAAAAATACATTCACCGGCACCGGCAAGAAAGACAAGAAAAGTGCTTCAAAGTCGTCTAAACCGGAAAAGCAGCGCTGGGTCTCGTACCACGAGAAGCAGGTCATATCTAACGGAATTAGTAGTCTTCCTGACAAGAAGATGCAGGAAGCGCTTCGCATCATACAGACTAATGTTCCGTCCCTCAAGGTATGTCTTATCTCTCAACTTCTGCTCCCATGATCTGGTATTAATTGTGATACACAGGGTACACAAGAGGCGGAAATCGAACTCGACATTGACGAGCTTCCTAATGACGTGCTTTTGATGCTGCTCAAATTCGTGAAAAAGAACGCGCCCCATGTTGTCGACGACGAGGATTTATCGACCCCAAGTGCACCGAACGCCCCCCCGCCAAAACCGAAAAAGAATAAGCCTATGAGCAAATATGAGCAAGAAGCCCAAATCAACATGCTTGAAAGCAACCTTTCTCGCTTCCAAGGTGGCATGGGTGGTCATTCTCCGGACCCTGTTCTCTCAGTCGAAGCCAATGATAGCAGTGGTGATTCTGAGGATTCAGAGGAAAGCGAGGAAGAGTAAACTGTTGCAGGGGTTGATATGTCGTTGCCCACTTCACACAGTTTTACAATATCAGGTTGGATCTTTCGCCTTTATTGTCTATTTAAGGCCCCTCTCTGTTTTTCTGTCTTCCCACGCCTCTCGATGTTTCATCTCAACATTGAGCATGTGTGGCTTTTCTCAATTTCCTCCGTTGGTCCTTCGGCGCCGCCTTTTTACGACCGTCAGGATCCGATTCACATATCCGGCGTTGGAACTCCTTGTACATAAGCGTCGACATTTTCTAGCGCGTTCGTGGGTTTACTCTGGCACGTTCATCATTTTCTGGGAATCACGTTTCTGGTATTCCCTCCATGCAGAACAGTGACTGGTAGGGAGCACTGTTTTTTTAGCCGCAGACGGGGCCTCAATTGCAGTGTGCCCTTGTCCCTTCACCGAAGGGATATAGGATCGATTTGAGGTTCCGTTTTGCTTCCATTTATTCGACTGAACGAAAGCCTGGAGGCGCATGTATGATTATACGAGAAGCACGTGGCAACGGAGCAAGAAAATAAAGCGTGTATTTCTATCAGGACCTTTCTAGCTCTACATCAGGGACATTGATAAGTTTTCTGGTAGTTAGTTAGTACGTTGTACGTTGCAATCTGGACTCTGTAACTAGCTAGTTAGTCTACGTTAGCGTGAGTTGTGAGGCACCAAGTCACGAGGTCATTACCGTCACCGACTCCCAGGATCAACAGTATCGCTCCTTTCACCTCTTCCCTCTTACTGATTGTAAATTTTGCAGTGCATACGGAAAGCGACAACCACTGATAATGATCCCCCCGTGCGATCCAACAATATTGACCAACAATCCGCAATTTCAACGCCTCTACCAACATCTTACGACAACTTTGCTCAATCCGGATGGCTCAACGCGCGCCATTGATACCCAACCCGCAAGGAAAGAGGCTCGGGACGTACGTCTGCCACAAGGGATACCGAGCCTGCTGAGGAGGCCAGGAGATGGATTTTGACATGCTTTGATAGGAATTAAAAATATGTCAGATGCGCAATGCGAAGAAGCAAATCAAGAAGCAGACACTGCGACAACTGGCATTTGACCCCGACAACGAATTGCCCGATGATGTACGTAGAACTCTGCCCCCTCTGCCTCCTTATTGTCTAGTACAAATGCTCATTTGCTACCATTTCTTACATTAGTGTCGCGAGCCTATTGCTGTCGTTACTCTCTATCTCGAATCCTCACCGAAACAGCTCGGCTTTCTTAACGACTCTCACGACAGCGGCGATGTGTATGCTCTACTAGCACCGGATATCAGCCAGTTCTATTCTAAGTTACCTATTCTGATGCCGAACGTTACGCGAACACTCTCGTCAGCCGTACATGACCTCCGATTGCTTGCGAACACGACTGATACAATTGAACTGCCAAACACGTCAGCAGAAGGACCTCGGTCGCAATTTCATACCCGAAACCGGGCGATATCCGCTCTACAGACCCCTCTCGCACCTCAAATGAGCGTACGGCTGCAGAGTTTACGTCATCTACAATTTTCTGAGCTCCCCGCAGCTCGTACGCGAATGGCAGCGAAGGCGGCAGAGGTTCTCGCTATGCGGGCAGCAATACTAGAGCGAACCGTAACACTTCTGGAACGTACAAAACATGGCTTGATGGCTCGTGCGACAAAAGCTAAGGCAGAACACCTCGCTACAGTAGCGCATGGCGTTGAGGGCAAGCTGAAGTACGTGATTCGCTACATAATCTAGCCAAGGGCTGAGCTAACATATCTTTTTCTTGTTTTAGAGTGATCAGGCTGGATATTCTGGCTGCTATCCACACACCCGAAGTCAACGCTGCGCTTGCGCGATATCACAAGCATTTGCGATATACACGGGAAAGATTGGAAGAGGGGAGAGCGTTTGCTTTGGGAGAGCTGAAGGCGTATGAGGATGTAGATTCATATGCGCGCGGTGGGGTTCGCGGCTCCGCGAAATCAGGACCTGTCGCAGAAATTGCTCGCCAGTACGGTGCTCTCATCAAAGATATAGAGGATATCAAAATGGAAATCCAACGGTTGCATGGATAAAGTGCTCTGATGAGAAAAGGACTGGAGCCGATACTAGTCACCTGACCACCCCGCCAAAAGTTTTCCGACCAATATGTTCGTCTCCGACCAACGCCACCAAAAAGATAATTCTCAAAAGACCAAACGCAAGACAAAATGGGTGACGACGCTATCTCAATTTACGATGAGATCGAAATCGAAGACATGACCTTTGATCCCAATCTCCAGATCTATCATTACCCGTGTCCCTGTGGCGATCGTTTCGAGATTGTGATTGATGATCTTCGGGACGGCGAAGACATCGCTGTCTGCCCGAGTTGCAGCTTAATGATTCGGGTCATTTATGACTTGGTGCGTGCACCTATATTCCTGGCCTATTCTGTGAACTCTTGATTAATTCTTCCAGTCCGATCTCCCAAAGAACTAGACACGGTTTTTTGATCGATACGTAAAGAACATGTGAAAGACAAAGGCAGGCTAGCCCAATGCTAAGGTGGGGGCTGTCCTTCATCGTGCCGCAGCTCTAGAAGTAGTCTGAGGATCTTTTTGCGCATCGGCAAAGCGAGAAAGCACGGAACTGCCGAACGTCAAGACGAGCGAGCGTTAGCCCCCATTCCACTGAGGCCGATTACAGCACAATATGTTCTATATCCCAACCAAGCGAGGTCTTGCGCTCTCACTCCAGAGGATGCTCGATGAATACACTAGGATTAGGACTGCGTGTTATACCCACGCCTCATGACTATTAGTCAACGATGAGAGTACGCATCAACATTCACAACCTAGCATCAGACAAATCCATGATCTAGGAGGGGCAACGGGATACGGATATGAAAGGTGCATCGGGTGACATGTAGCAGTTAACGGCCATTGCCAATAAATCCAATATCTATGGCCGCCGCGGCAGTATACTGCCGACATGACAGAATACACTGGCGCTGCTATTCCCTTTCAACCAAAGTAAACAGTAAATTTAATATCGCAGACCTGTCTTACTATATCCTACATCACCGCTCTACCCACCATGCCCGGTAGGAATAGCTATCTCTTCAAGTCATACAAACACCAGTGAATTCCATATACTGAACCTACTTACTCATCAATCTCACTATAAATATCCTGCGGCACACTCAGTCCCAGCTCCCCATTCAACAATTCCGTCAGATTTGAATCGTTCCTCAAACAAATCCACTGCCCGTTAATAAACTGACGCGTATCCTGCTTCTCATGCATCTGGTCTCCCTCCATAACCCAGTCGAACTGCTTTGGCCCAGAAATCGGAGAACTCAGCCAGATCTGCTTGTTGGGCGGTTGCTTGTTTAGCACATAGGTTCCCACACCGGGGACAGAAATGTTCAAGACACCAGCCTAAACAGACATCGAGTTAGTCGACCCTTTATCAATATACTGAATGATGAAGGGAAACATGAAGAACAAGCTGGATGGGAAAAGCGTACACTGTACTCAGCCTCGATTTCTGACCCCTCCTCCTGGATCTTCTCAATCTCACCCAGGAGCACGTTCAGGTAATGCTCGGCGTACTCGTAGAATTGGCGGTCCGTTAAGGCAGATGGCTCGGAAACGTGCGATGCTGCGCCGGCGGGATTGCTGGATTCTGGGTGCGGAGAGGGCGGGTTGGATGAGTCAGGGTAGATTCCTTTTCGAATTGCTGGGGTGCAATGGAAGCCGGAACGTTGGGGTTGTTGTTGCTTGATGGTGATGGATTGGAAGCGAGCGGAGACGAATGGTGCTGCGACTTGTCCGACGCGGAGGACATTAGAGGAGGGGAGGAGGGAGCGGGGTGTCCGACGGGATAGCATGATTGTGTTGGGGAATTGAGCAGATGAAGGATGAAATGATTATGTGCAGATGAGGAATGGGAAGCTTAGAACTCGACGAGAGGAGAGAAGAAGCGGAGAAATTGCATCACTTTACGCTAAAAAAAGTATTGAATCATCGTCGGCGATCATGCCAAGCTTGAGTTTCTATACTCTATTTTCACTCATCCATCTAGCCTCTTTCTATGTATTCATTACTCTAGCTGCTACGGAGCCCATATGAGACACCTTCTGCCTGCATCGCCGCTCATATCCATCCGCGCATACAGAGTAGCAACAATGTCCGACAAGACCAGCAACCAGAAGAACCCAAAAAAGGCTCCAAGCAAGGCCAAACCGAAGCGGCCGCCTCTAACTCACTTCCTCTGTCTTCCTCTTGTCAATGCTATATCCCTCCCCCAATTTGAGAGCTCTCTAGCCGCATTCAAAGCTTCAATTCCACCAGCTTTCCCCGCAAAACCAGACCAGAATAAACCCCAGCAGCAACAGCATCGGCCACTCATCCCGGATGGTGCTATTCGACCTGTGGGAACTCTTCACCTCACACTAGGGGTCATGAGTCTATCTACTCCCGAGCGTCTGGATGAAGCATTGCGGTTTTTCAATTCTCTAGATCTAGTCGCATTGACGCGAAAAGCCGAGAGTGCTGCACAGAAGCGATTGGCCGCGGGAAATAGGAAGAGAGAGCAGCCTCTCGTTGAATCAGCTCAAGAACGAAAGGAGGAGGATATTACTGCTTTATCAACGGATAAAGTACCTGAAACTGCCTCGACAGACACATTCTTTCCAGACGAGTCAACCACGCCTCAACCCTTCACCATCTCATTAGAATCCATGCATGTTCTTCCGCGCGCACGCTCCGCAACAGTCCTCCACGCTGTACCTGTTGACCCAACCTCACGACTCTACCCATTCTGCGAGGCCCTGCGGAACGAGTTTCTAGAGGCCGGATTCTTACAGGGAGAACTCAAGGAGCCAGAAAAAGAGAACCAAGACAAGTCCCTACCCGCGCAAGTCCAACGAGAACCTAGCCAAGCTCCTCCTCAACCTTCAACAAGGAAGGAACCAACCCTTCTCGAAGAAATGCCCACCATTATCGCTGAGGACACAGCCCAACAGTCCCGTCCACCCGTGGCAACAGTACCATCGCAACCACTAAATAGATCGCGTACGGGAGAACCAAGCTCCAAATTAAACCCCCGTCCACTTCTCTTACATGCGACAGTCGTGAACACGATCTATATCCGCGGGAAGCGAAATCCGAATTCAGGTGGCCCGGGGGGAAAGAACCAGCGTAGCAGTCAGTATACGTTTGATGCGCGGGAGATCTTAGCACATTATAGGAATTTTTATGTAGACAGCGAGTGTACAGTGCCACGGGGAGGTGTTGAACCCAGAAGTATTGGTAACGACTCGGGTTTCGGTATAGGGGAACAACAGCCTGGTGGGTTAACTGCAGATGCAGAGGCAGAAAATGAAAAGGGAAAGGGAAAAGAGCAGTCGGCATTAATTCAACCTCTACTAGACGACCCTGAGAAAAATACAGGACACCCCTTTGTCTGGGCGAGGGACTTCCCACTTGAGGCTCTCTGTATCTGTGAAATGGGCGCGAAGAAGCTTAACGCGGATGCAGACGAGACGGGAATGAATGCGAGATTGCGGGAGAAGTATCTCGTCGTTGCAGAGAGGAGTCTAGATTTCCCCCGCCTGATGGGATCTTGAAGTAGTGTTGAACAGGGCCATGCATGTTAATGTATCATATCGGCCGGGAGGTAGTATGCATCCATAGCCGATTACCCTATATAACTGTGTACAGTAGGGTAGACGACGCATGCGAACTCCAAACGCCACGCTAAGACAAACAGAAAACAGAATCATCGTATCCTACTCATAAGAGTCTCCGTCCCCCGTTCCACCGACAACTCCGCCGCCTTCGCTTTAACAGCAGTGACCATGCTTCGTTCAAAGTCATCCCTTGTTCTAAGCACCGTCTCAACCCACGAGAGCTGCAGATCCCAATATTCGGTCTTAAAGTCTTCATATATTGTAACAACAGGCGGGCCTTTCTCCGCTTCAAGCAAACGGACAAGCCAGTCGACGAGTCGCCATTTCTGTTTGATACCCGCAAAGGAGTCTGGGTAATTCTGGAAAAACGCGAAGAATGTGAGGACGTCGTCTTTGATCTTATCGGTATAGGGATCTGTGTGTCGGCGGAACTTAACGGATTTGTTGCGGACGCAGGAGAGGTATCGAATTAGGAGTTCGTCGGAGAATTCTTCGACGAGAATGTCTGTGAGGGAGGCGTGGATGAGGGGGGAGTAGTCGGTCAAGTAGTCGTCAAATGTAGAGGTGATTCGCTTGGCTGCAAAATCGCCGTACCACTTCTGGGTAAAAAACTCGGGAATTGTTGCGCTCAGGTCGACTGTGAAGATGGTCTCCACAAATTGTGAAAGGCAGTAGGTGCTCAGATCAACATAGCCGTCCCTGAGGGCGTCCAGCTCCGGGATAGCGCGGCTGGCCATATACTTCGGGTCGACGTACTGCTCGATGTCACGCCGGAATCGGGTCAAATATCCAAATTGTCCTGTTTCGTCATTGTCGTCAATACATGCGATCTGGTCATTAGCCACAGCGACGAGCCAGTCTTGGAGTAGCTGCAACCCGTCATGTTGATCGCCACCAGGGGCTTTGTATTTGGCACATTCCTCCTCGAAAAGGGTTTGCCAGTCAACTTGGCGGGCCTTGAGCACTCGGAACATCGCATCCATGATACCCTCCAAGAGGTCGGTCCGCGAAGAGGAACTAGACGCGGTGATCTGCTCGTGAAGCATCCGCCACATATCTGGGAGCGTTTGAGTACGGAAATAGCCTTCGGTGTTGGTGGTGAGCGACTCAGGGATCCGTTCCGTAAGCGCCTTCTTATCTGTCTCTGTAATGCGACCTATCCATTCTTCAACTGCGTTGATGATGACGTTCTGCCATCGTCGGATGAGATCAGGTTCACGGTTATCCAGGATATCAACTCCAAGATCTTGCGCTTTCCACCCCAATTTTGTCATCTTCTTGTAGTACTTCTGTCTCCAATGGAGTATCGCAAGCAGATCATCCGCTGGCAAATCCTGGTCATCGATCAGCCCAATGAGCATGTCGTGCATCATGCGATCGTAGATCTCAGTATATGTCTTGTAGATCTTCCATTTCTTCGGCATCAGCTGCTGCATGCCCTGTTGCACCGTGAATAGGTCATTGAAAAACCACCGAAAGCTCTTCTCCAGGCTATCAGGGTCGGCTAAAAAGTCCTCCTTGGTACTCTCAAACTGACCTTGAGCGTAAAGCTCGATCGCCTTCAAAAACTTCTCCTTGTACCCTCTAACCGTCTTGGGACCGACGTTCATCGACTTGAACCGCCCAGCTAGATCCTGGTGATCCTTCTGTGCCTCCTGCAACGCTCGAACCGTGTCGTCATTCTTCTCCTCATTCATCACAACCACCGCAAGCCGAACAACCATGCTCGGGTTATCCGTCTGCACCAGGGGAATAATATTCATGCACAGCGTCCCAAGGTGATCATCGAAAAAGTCAATCAAGGTATCCAGACCCTGAAAGTATTCCGCCAGTGTATCCTCACTACTCGGGTCCTGCGCCCTATGAATCTGATCCATCGCCTCATCACGGAAATCCCTCAGTCGAGAAATCTGCATGTGAGCCCGTAACAAATTCGGCTGGTTCTCAAGATCGTCATCATCCTCCCTCAGCAGGTCTTCCACCTCCGCCAGATCCGCGCTAAATTTCTCCAAACCCTTCTTCATCGTCAGAGTCGCTTCAAAGTTCCGCTGTATCTTGGCTAGCTGGTCGATGCGCGAAAAGTCGTCAACGCTGTTCTGTGACTCTGCGCAAAGCCTGTCGATCCCTTGCAGTTCATCTCTCGTCTTGGATACCTGTCGCTGGCCTTCCGTAATGGCGCCGAGGCTGCGTTGCACAGTTGCCAGTTGGTCCCGGAGTCCCTCGCGGAGCTGCGAGTCAACGGCCGCCTTTTTCCGTGAATATTCATTCTTCAGTCCAACGAGTTTGTCCAGGTCTTCGGGGTGGCGGAGGAGATCCTCTAGCCGGGGCATGGCCACCGTTCTATCGGCGTCCCCTAATGGCGCCATATTGGTTATAATATAGCCAGGGTAATATCGAGAGAATCAACGTTATGTAGTGTTCACGGGCAATCCATAGATCAAATGAGTATAACCCTCATGCTCTCATCGTTTATTGTAGGTTAACTTCAAGAGCTGGAGCTTAAGCTGCGTCTTAATGTACAGGCAGAATACCGCCGCACGTGACCTTCCGCCCGACATCCCGACCCGATCAGGAAAATCAAAATTTCGGTGCGGACAAACGGTTTCACAGGCATTTCAGCTCCAGGGCAATTCACCTCAATCCCCGATCACGCCGCGCCCAAGGTCAATCCTCGCCGGATCAAGTCTATCCATACTACCTCCGGTCCAGACATAACACCGTCGTGAGCAAACCCACCTCCCAAACAATCTTCAACATTCCCGAATACCAACGCCGAACTCCTCAATTCAATTCTCCTCGCATAAAGCCAACCCTCTCATCAAAATGAGCTACTTTCGTATAACCCTCGTCCGCTCCGCAATTGGTCTCCCGCGACGCACAACAGGCGTCCTCAAAGCGCTCGGACTCAAGAAGCGCATGTGCACCGTCTTCTACCCCGTCACTCAATCGGTTGCCGGCCAGATCATGAAAGTGAAGGAACTTGTCGAGGTCCAAGAAGTTGATCGATTCATGACGAAACAAGAGGTTCATTTGGAGCGGAAGCCGGATCCAGGATATTATCTTGAGCGGACAGCGAAGGCGGACTTGGGGCCATAGGGGGCCAGTCGTCTGCTTTGGCTGCGATCTTTAGTGGTCGGTGGTTTTTTGCGTGTATAAATCATTGACAATTTTGGGGTTTTAAGGAGTCAAGGTTGATTAAGCTTTTTGATGATATTGCTGGACCGAAAGGTCGTCCACGTGTCTCAGAATGAGACGAGATGTCGGCATTGTCGGCACTGGTCGTTACTTCATTACATTGAGCGATGTTGCTTCTATCACTGTACTATATGTTCATTCTTCTACTATTTTCTGGATCTACGGAATCTCGGCTTATTGATCACTGGTCTTGTTAAACAGTAGAATGATATTGCAAGCCGATGAGGCTGCTGCATATGAATAAATCCCCCTAACACCGGAACGCCATTTCTTATGTTGTGAGGTCACCAGATTGGTACTCTCGGGTGCGTATTTAAAGTATGATGTTCAGACAGGCGCCCGAACCCTTTTAAGCTTTGTACAAGGTGTCAAGGAAGCCCTCAGCTAGACGGCTGACGATACTTTTATCGGGCATGCTGCCAGCGACACCATACAGGGCAGATGTATCACCGCGTTTGATGACATATGATTTGCCTTGTCGCTTTCGCTCCTCGGCCTTCTCCAATTGCTTTTCGACAACCGCGATCAGGTCCGATGTGAGTGTATCAACAGCAGCAGCTGTAGGGATTGTGAAGGCGACATGCATGGCAGGAGGAGACTGTAGAGCATTGAGATGCCAGCCCTTGGAAGACATATCGTCAGCAATGTCGTAAATGTCAATTGCCTCGTTCTTGCTATCGAAAGCTATCACGGTGACCATAGGCTGTCCGACGATCCGGAGATGTCGAGAGAGACGTGCGTCCTCATTGATGGATGACTCAAACTTCTTCGCCGCATTGACAATATCAAGGCAACTTTTGATGTAGCCAGATTCGCCGACACTCATAAGACTTGCCCAGCAACCCGCAATCAATGCACCGGGACGTGATCCAGCTACCGAGGGAGATGCATAAACACCGCCAGACCAGTCGGGATAGATGAAATATTGGTGGCTGCGGTAGGCCTTACTCCGGTACAAAAGTACTGAGTTACCCTTCGGCGCAAATCCATACTTGTGTGTGTCGACACTAATACTTGCCACGCCTGGTTGGCGGAAATCGAAACCACCCTCTTCTTCGTACGGCGACGGGAAGCCAGCCTTCTTCAGATGAGCAATGACAAATGATCCCAAGCAGCAGTCGACATGAAGCGGAAGCTTGTAATGGGTGGCAAGTCGGGAAAGGGCAGGGATATCATCAACAATACCATGCGGGAAGTTCGGGGCAGAGCCAACAATAAGGACGGTATTAGAATTGATCAGTCGACGCACAGAAGCGATGTCAACCTTATAATCCGGGGCAGGGCATGGAACACGATGCAGCTTCATACCAAAATAATTGCAGGCTTTGATGAACGCAGCATGTGCCGTATCTGGGATGATCCTTCTCGCAGATCAGTAAAACGCCCATCTCCATACAAGAGATATTGCAAACTCACATCTCGGGTTCTGTCACGCCTCGCTCGGCGCGCGCTTTATTTCGTGCCGCCAAACAAGCCATGAGAATTGACTCGGTACCTCCACTGGTAGTGACTCCAGCGCCATCGGAAGGCCCGTGGAACATTGAAATGACCTGTACCCAGTCTAGTTAGCCACTGGACTCGATCCAACTCGTTAAATGGGGGTCTATTTACCATCGCAACAACTTCAGCTTCCATCTTTCGCACACCGGGGAATACATCTGGATGGATTGGATTTGCGACGCCGAATTGTTCAAATGCCTCGGCCTGGACCTTCAAGAGTTCCTTTCCACCGTGATACACTGCGCCACTGACCCTGCCATCTTCCCACCTCGTATGTTCCATATTAACAAGCTTATCAAGCTCGGCGCGAACCTGTTCCGGAGTCCATCCTTCCTTGGGCAGAGTGAGATACCGTGTGACCCCGGGGCCGCTTGCCACAAGCTTTGATTCTAGGCCCTCAATTGCAGCCGATACTTGCTTATCAACCTGTCCACGGACTCCAGGGAATTTCAAGAAGATAGAGTAGAAGTATAGACGGATCGCCAGTAGAACATTACGGATGCTGCCGAAAACACCGTAGCCTCGTACGGAATAGAAGACCTTTCGAGTGTATCGGAATAGGAATAGGATGAAAACGATATTGCGGAGGCTAATAGATGTGGACGTGGTGTCAGAACTGAGCAACTAAATTGGCAGGGGGGATGTTCCTCCACTTACAGGTCTAGGTTGAGGATGGCCAACTGGGCACCGGGGGCTTTGCCATAGCCAAGCAGTTTATTCTGCAAAGCGACTGGTAGGATGGACGAGCTCATTCTTCTCTGGTCAATCCTCGAGAGTTGCTCCCTTGTTCAATGAAAAACAGGGTATCTAACAATCGATGAGGCGAGTCTCAAAGGGATAAGGATATGGGGAGAGATGGTGCGGGACGGATATCGGATGTTAAGGAAATTCTATCAATCAAACTTGACGAAGGATACAAAATGATGACTAGAGCAGCAACGCTCTTGCTTCAACCGTCAATAATGACTCAGAATTGAGCAGCAGCTGTCGATCTAGCCTAATAGACACACGGGAAGAAGGTCAGGTTCTGGGTTCTGGATCGAAGCGTCAAAAGGGCAGCCAGTCTGCCTCGGCTGTAGGTTCCACATGCCACCGTCGGATTAGGAAAGCCCGTGACGTCGCATGCGTGCTTAGTTCTGTAAGATTATTGATGCTTCTGATATAACATTTGTTCTCATGAATTATGGGTTTCTACCATGGAGTATAATTCAATGTTTGTCTTTGTACCTCTTCTCATTCGTATAAATTCATCACAAGGCCTGCTTATATACAGGGTCCAATAAGGAGGACCAAAGCTCGCAGAACACCAACCACTCTTTCCCTTACTTTTCCTGCGGAGGCAAATAGCACTTTTGGAACCCCAAAGACAACATAAGAAAACCCAAATAAACACCAAATCATGACACAAGATAAAGAAAATCCACGCCTCTCTTCGTGAGAGGAGTCGCTCGGGGAATATGATCAAAGCTCTAGAATAACATGGTCAATTTATTCCAAATCGGAATAATTTATAGCGCAAAAGAGTAATATGCATAGGTTGTTTCGAAAGAAGGAAGGAATGGCCCCTTATAGGGCAGCGCTTCCTTGAGCGACCAACTCCTTCTCCTTGGCAAGGAATTGAGCGTGCTCATCAGCGGTGAGGTCGAGAAGGGGCTTGTTCTCGCCTGAGTTGAGGTTGCGGTAGTAGGCACGGATGATGCTGTCAGCGTCGTCGATAGCAATGGGCCGGATGTCGGCAAGAGCCTTGATCTTGGCTGTGCACTCCTTGTACTGATCATCGCTCATGTGGACGTTGAGCTGTTGCGCACGTGATTTGATAGCGTTCCAGCCTGTCAAGCGAGAGGCAAAGTGGACATATCTTGACATGCCAAAATCAGCGGGGTTGATGATCTCGTAAGTGCTAGGGTTGTTGAGGATCGCCTTGGCGTGGATACCGGCCTTGTGGGTGAAGGCACAGAATCCGGTAATGTAGTTGTTGAAGGGAATGTTGACCTCGACAGCCTCGGCAACAAGGTCTTCAATGTCCTTGAGCTTCTCCAATTTGTACTTGCCCTTAACGTACTCAGGATCGGCTACAATCATGCGGGCCATGAGACCACCTAGGGGAGTAATACCGTTACGCTCACCGATACCAAGAACGGAAGTATCGATGTGAGTAGCACCAGCCTCGAGAGCACAGTAAGCGTTAGCGATAGCGCAACCAGTGTCGTTGTGGAAATGTGTTTCAATGTCGCAGCCAACAACGCCCCTCAAGACACGGACAAGTTCGTAAACTTGGCGAGGGGAAGCGCAGCCAACGGTGTCGGCAATACCAACACGGTTCACGCCAACCTGGTCGACGGCAGAGTAGATAGAGAGCAGGTCAACAAGGTCGGAACGGAAAGAATCCTCGCTGGAGAATCGGATTTCAATGCCCTTGGACTTGACGAATTCGATGACTTCGATGGCGGCATTCTTGATGTAGGTCATGTCCTTTCCGTGAGAGTGCTCACGAAGGTAAGAGGAGGTTCCGATGACAACATCACTATAAACCTGGGTCAGTAAGGATCATTTCAGTTGAAAAGGCTGCAAAAACTTACACCCCGTCCACACCAGTCTCAACAGCTACCCTAGCGTCATCCATGTGGCAGCGAATGTGAGTGAGGATCTATTCATGATGTTAGAGAACGGTATAGCCAACTCAGGCGAAACACATACCTTGGACTTGAGACCAAGCTTGCAGATGGCCTCGCAGTCAAGCCTTGACTGCTCGGAAGCACAGGGGCTAGTCAGCTCAATCTACAGCAAATAGTTCGTCAGCAAAAGAGCTTTTGTAGTTAACCCTGCCATGTTCCGGCATAACTCACGTAGTCGACTCCGAAGTCGTCCAGAGCCTTGGCGATCTCGATCTTCTTTTCGGTGTCGAAGAAGGCATTGGCGAACTGTTCGCCCTCACGGAGGGTACTCTCGATAATCTTGAAGCGGGAAACATTGCTTAGGAAATCAGTGACGCCGACGTTGTGGCCGTAGGGATTCCGGGAGGGGTGAGGGTTTTCGCGGGTCTTGATAGCAGTGAAGCCGGGGTGGGATCCTTGAGTGGTAGTCAGATCTGGGGCCCTTGTGAGAAGTGTATACTGGAATCCGTACCATTGGACTGGCCGTTGGCGCCATCCGTTTGCCCATTGGGCTCATTCTCTGCACCGGGGCACATTGTGTGAAAGTTGGATGGTGGGGGTGGGTTTGTAGATCTATGAGAAAAAAACTGGACTATATCGAGGATTAGGCACAGGTAACTGAGAAGGAGAAAGTTGAGAAGGATGGAGGATACTAACGGTCAGGTCCAGGGGCAATTCCGATGTTTATATGCTCTGCAGTTGAGGAGAAGTCGAGAAAAGAGTCATAGGCCTGAGAGGGAAGAAAAATGGGTGGGGATGAAGAGGGCGAGCGATCTCCAATGACTCCTCGAGCGGCAACGAAGAAAAAATTCGCCCCGAGCACGCAGAAGAGAGCCGGACGCCTATGGAATTTTTCATGCTCCAAATCCAATCCTTTGTGGGGAACCTTGCTTTCGTTCGTCACTGCAATCGCTCATCATGAGGATTTCCCCGGCCTTGTCGACCATTTGGCCAATATGCGTTGTCACTTTGATTACTAGTCTTCCTCTCCTGTTGCATTTGCCATTCAAAGATCGACTTGAAGTCGATCTCTCGAGTCACTGTACTTTTTTAAGTCGAGTAATCTATCGTATGGCCGAAACGAGGTAGTAATTTAGGTTTAGTAAACCTACTACTCCAGAGTAGTCACCGACCTACTTGATGACATTCGCCACGGCAAAGAAAAGAATTCTTTAGTATGATACAGTAGTAAGTGGTGCTATTCTACTCATTATTTAAGGATATCTGCGTACGGTTTTCTCACGGGACGCGCACCTCTTTCTATGACCGATATCGGCGTATGAGGGTTCCAGCTTTACCAGTTAGTCAGTTAATACACCCCAGGGCAAGGCTCATACAAAGTCTAGATAGCCCACGATTGATAATCATTCCTCAATTACTGGATCCGATTATAACCACTATACTTGATTAATTAGACTCTGGTTTTAGCTGGGTTCCTGCGGGCAGCTCAACGCATAACGTCCACTGGTGCCACCTTCAGGGCTGTTAATTGCTTTTATTTTGTTGGTTGGTCTTAAATCCTCGATGCGATCCCAAGGTATCGGGTAAAGTCCGGATGTTTGCACTACGAACTATGTTTTTATCACAAAACCATGTATCTTCAATTGAAACGGTTAATAAAATATACATATCTTGACCAATGCACTAGTGGCATGGACGTATGACTGATTGTATGTTTGATCGCATTTCTTGAATTCGGAGCCGAGATAGATAATGTCTCGGATCAGATGAGAGAGAAGATGTATAAGTGATATGCATGCTCAAACAATCCAACTTTTCAATCTCAAAACGTCCCGTCTGAATGGATAGCTGCCACTACCCTCTGGATCGCGTTTATACCTCTCTGCACCCGTCCCTTCAAGCAACCCCGTCTCGAGATCGACTGGATAACTTTTCGAGCTTGCGAAGTCATCAACACCACGGTTCTCTTCCGCGTCGGTTCCCAGCCTCTGGGATATGGACTTTGCAATGCCGTATCCCTTTCTCCGGGCACCCCATATTGTGCTGGTCAATCCCTCCCTAGTCCTTCGCATTGACAAGACCAGACTAACCACAACGATAATCACAACAGCGAGGCTGACTGGAAGGCCGATACATAATGCAAGTTTGTTGAATCGCGCTGGTGGAGATGGCTTGTAGTGCTCTACGGGTCTGGGGAGAAGCGTGATCGTTGGACCCTGTCTAGCACTTGCTCTTCGGTCCAGGGTAGAATCAAGTTCGATGATGTAAAGAGTCAATGTATTGTTTGATTTACCCTGAAGCCACTCCGTATTCATATGAAGGGGTGTATAGCCATAGCTATTATCGGTCTTTTCAGAAGTGAAGGCCGAGGATCCCTCGGGAGAGTCGGAATATCTCAGCTCGATCGTGATGGTTGCATTCAAGGGATAGAAATCAGCATTCCAGGTCACATAGTAGGTTGTATCGACTAGGACTTCGGCGCCATCTTCTGGGAGGCAAAATGGCACGAAGGGCCCTTGTAGGTCGTTGCAGATTGGGAAATCACCAGATGAAACCCGATTCGACGAGTTTGCTAGAGTCGACGTGGTAGCAGTATGGTTGACAATTGAGATGTTCGCAAAACTAGTCCCTAAAAATCATCATAATAGAATTAGAAGCGTCCGCTATCCCATTGAAAGGCACGAACCGAAGTCATAGCTCAATGCTCTTCTCACAACGGCTCCAGATGCACAACTCGGCAACAATGCGACGACTAGGGTCATCGCCAGTAGGTTTCCAAAGAACCCATGATAACTCCGTGGTGACTTCATAATAAATGTAGTGAAGTGATATTGCAAACAGTAGCCAGGAAATTGATAGAATGTATAACTTCGCTGCAGTAGAATAAGGAAATGCCTCCACTGCTGACTATATCCTCGCCGAGTAAGGTAATCTAGCTGTAGATACCATAGTCACTTAGAAATCACCTCGGGTCATCTTGGAAAGTGCCCATGGTATAGGAAGGAGGTGTAGCGGCTAGGAAGGTGCTACCAAGACCTCGACCTGGTGAGGAAATCCATGGGCGCCAGCCAGGTTTTGGGGGGTTCCGTATGAACAATGGATCTCAATGCCTACTCCAATATGCGATATTCAAGAGCACAATCAATATTGATGCTGAGTCCATGGTGGTAAGTCGAGTTCTCGAAGTGCGCATTGGGGCACACAGAGAATGTCACAAGAGATAATGGTAGCCCTGAACAGTCGTTACACTGAATTCCTATCCTCTGGGCAGTATTAAGATTATGAATGTTGGTTGTGATTGACAAACGTAAAGAGTAGCAACAGCCAGCTGGTACTTGGGTATCTCCAGAAGTCTGTAGGGCATCAACAGGACATAATCGATACCGCAATAAAGCTGAGACTTGGAACGTCCGAGTCTGAGACACGCGAGGACGATATTTAAAAGAACAAGAAAGGTTTCGAGTCCGCTTCTTCTCAAGTTCTCATACCAGAATAATCCAGAACGTCAAGATCAAGCACATCAGTGAGAATCCCCGCTCCCGTACTAGTGTAGCTGCAAGTGTGAGTTGGGGCTACCATTTCGAGTTTAGGCCACCTTTCGCGCAGTCCCGTCCATCGTGGCTACAATTTCCTTTAATCATCTCCAGCTCCCCGTCGTCCCGAAGCTGCCTGCTGCCTGTACTTTGGTCTTTTAATCAACCCATCCTTCAAAGTGCGCCTGTCTCTTTTACAGTAAATCCAGGTCTGTATTTCCATCCAATAGAGGCCTATGGACATTGTATTAACACTCGTTCTCTCGTTATTAGCATCATGCGCTTCATCCCGATCATCGCCCTCCTCCCTGCGCTAGCTGTGGCACAGGAGCAAGTTCCTCTCGCAGATCGTGTTCAGGGCTGGTTCGACAAGGCCAAGTCCTACCTTCCCACAGCGACTCCGGTCATCCCTGTCGCTGAGAAGGTGGTTGAGGTCCCCAAGAAGGCCATCCAACGAAAGGTCGTTACCCCTATCGACGCGACCAACTGGCAGTCGATCCTAGAACCCGCGTCGGAAGCCCAAGACTGGCTGGTTTTTGTCACTGGGGGAAACAAAACATGCTTTGGTCGTTGCGGCCAGGCGGAAAAGTCGTTTAATGTGAGCGCGTCTCTCAAGGAGCAGCGAAGACTTGAGACTTGTCTGTTGCATAAGTGTAGGGGCTAATCACTTGTTGATAGGAATCCACCCTCCTTTTCGCTGCCGACCCGACTTCGCCCAGCCTCGGTTACCTTGACTGCGAATCCAACCAGCCTCTCTGCTCCGCCTGGTCTGCTGGTGCTCCCTCTGTCTGGTGGTTCAAGGTCCCTGAAGCTCAGCTCGGCGAAGAGCGCGCGCCTACTCCTCTGCACATAGTCTACGTGAACTCAACCACCGTGACCCCGGAGACATTCTTCAAGATTCATTCTGAGAAGACTTACGAGAACAAGCCCGCCTACGAAGGTGCTTTCCACCCGACAGATGGCTGGCTCGCACAATGCGGACTCCTTATTCCTCTTGGCTATGTCATTTACGGGTTCGGAATTGTTCCCAGCTGGCTTTTTATGATCGTTATTAGCATGGGCAGCCGAACGATGATGTAAGTTCATTTGGTTCACCTACGGGTTTAAACGTACTAACCGGATATTAGGGGCCGGCGACTTGGGAATAACCCAGCTCCTGCCGGTCGTACTGGCTAAGCACCTCTGCCTCGAACATGCGCTTTAGTCGAATACGGGGATGCATATACAATAATCTAGCAGTACCTTGTGATCTGAGAAGAGGATCATGTCGGGCCTTTGGTTATTCTTCCATCCTTGCTTTCGGTGTTATTTGTGAACTTGTTAGCAGACTGTCCAAGGAAAAGAAATTGCAAGCGTTTCCCGATTCCAATGAAGTCATAACCCCTTCTATGTTTGTCCATTCGAACTTCTACATCATGCGAAAACCATGATTGAACCGGACTCCAGGCCTCCGTCAAAACTAAGCCCGGCCTTCAAAACGATACAAATTCAATCCTAGACCGACCTAATGTACCATGTTTATAGCGACCCGATTTCGCTTCCTTAAACCACCCTTGCGCGATAGATACATTGTCACAGGTTGCAACAAATCATACTCTCCCCCATGGTCAGCCAACTCTTAAAACAGCGGTAAGTAGTGCCCTTCTTCCCAAATCCAATCAGAATCCTCTTTTCCATGATAATCAGGCAGACTGAGACCCGTGAAATTTTGCAACTGCTGCGGCAGCACATCCATCAACCGAAGACCGTTAATAGGATTCCTCAACAGCACTTCAAGCTGGATAGAAAGATCCGGAGCTTCGTGAAGCTCTTCATAGAGCCGAAAGATCCCTCGATCTCCGTGTATTCCTGCTTCATGCGCCAGTCCTTTTCGTCGTCCATTCCGAGGACGATAGAGAGGTGCTCGACTGTGGATGCGGCGTATTAGTTGAGAATTCACTTTACGTTGCCCGCGTCGTGGATGACGATGACGGGGCAGTTTGTTGAGTCGGTCATCGCGTTGAAGGTTAAGCTTTTTAGTTGGGTTGTCCTGGATATGATGCACTCTAGGGCTTCTTCTGGTTGGGTGTCGCATCTCCAGTTGCCCTCGGGTCCAACCTCGATAATGAAATTGAACGTCTCTAGGCGTGGGAGGTGGAATAGGGTGGCCATTCGGCCGAATTTCCCTGTGCGGATCGAGAGGGTTAAAGACTTGAGGTTCGGCAATTGGAGCAGGAGGGACCATGTTTCATTGATACTGAAAATGATGACGATACTACTAGCCAGTTGCTTTCTTGGAAACTGATTCTTTCTTCCTCAGCGTCGAGTTTACCTCGAAGGATTTCAACTGCTAGAGCCAGTATATCTAATTTGGTGGATTTCTTTGGCTTCGAAGTGCTCTCCAGCCTTGGACGAGATTGACTCTTGTCAGAGTCGTTGTCTGCATTCTTCCTCCTCTTCATCCTCTTCATCCTCTTCATCCTCTTCATCCTCTTCATCCTCTTCATCCTCTTCATCCTCTTCATCAGTATCACTACCACTTTCACTACCAACCAGCTCTGCCTCTTCAAGAGAGACTTCATCAACCCATGTCGCAAAGCCAGGCCGGCCTTCCTAGAATTCGAGGGCTCCGCGATGTTTGTTCCAAGGCAGAAGGGAACCGACAATCGTCTGTACGGACCTCGAAACCAATAATAGCCCGCGAGCTTCTTGAACTTTTCTCTCCTCAATCAAGTCATAAATCAATCCTCTGAAGATAAAAAAGAGAAAGTCTCCAATGGGAAATGGACGGGCATGGTGTCGTATTGCACTGTGTAAGACTACCTAGTCGTGTGGGGTTACGAAGAGCTGAGGGCTCACGTTTTCATGTCCATGGACCGGTGACGAGAATAGAATACATGTCGCAGAGGTGTAGAAACCCAGAGAGGTCTTCCTGGAGATTCCGCATGGTGCTCAATTCCTCCTTTCAGGAGCTATACGAAGCTGGGCTTGACCCATAAGCACGTGACATGATCTTATCGTCCACGGTGCGGAAACTGGTGGTAAGAGAGGCGGTATTATGTTAGTTGACAGTAGAATAATCAGTAAATTGATCGGATAGCTTCAAGTAGATTGATGATCAAGGGTTGACCGTGATATGTCGTGTATGGAGGACGTTGCATTGCGCAATGCGCAGTTGTCAAAATCTCCGCCCGCTGCGGATCAGTGACGTCTCACCACAAATCGCGAAGCTTGGATCTGGACTCAAAGGAAATTTCAACACCACCCTCGCAAGCTTACACCTTCCACCATCAAAATGTCAGACCTCGAACGTGTTCCTCCCTCAACAGCGTCCTATGTAATCGCCACGGCCATTCTCGCCGGAGTCACTGGTTACTTTATCGGCCAAGGAGCGTCGCTGGTGGGATTCTTTTCGTCAAAGGAGAAAAAAAGCTGGCCGAATAGCTACGATGTGAAGGTACATCGGGGCTCATCAGACGAGGAAGATTATGAGCTAGATGAGGAAGAAGAGAGCAGTGATGAGGAAGAAGGCGACGGAGGGGAATTGGCAAATTTTGAAGGCAATACTGAGGAGGTGAAGTTGGTTCTTGTTGTTCGAACAGATTTGGGGATGACGAAGGGTATGTTGTTGTCTCTGCCCTTGCTCCGTATTGCGGATTGCTTTCTAAGAGTGTTCTCCCTTGCAAATCATGGAGAAAAGAGATGCTAACATATGTCAAAAACTTAGGCAAAATCGCCGCCCAGTGCTCTCACGCAACCCTCGCCTGCTACAAATACCTCGTCGCGCACTCGTCTAGTTCTCCGATTCTACGCCGTTGGGAATCACAAGGCCAAGCGAAGATTGCGCTTCAAACCAAATCAGAGGAGGAAATGGAGTTGTTACAGGCTCAGGCCATCAGCCTTGGTCTCTGCGCTCGTGTGATACAAGATGCTGGACGCACTCAGATCGCCAGTGGAAGCAGGACGGTGTTGGGAGTTTTGGGACCGAAGAGCGTGGTCGATACGGTGACGGGACATCTCAAGCTTCTTTGATCGATCAAGAAGCCTCAGTTCCTTATTAGTTAGTATACCCTTGTGTTTCGTAGATTAAAGCTTTCTCAAGAGCAAACTCAAGTTGAGCAAACCATAGAAATTCTAGGCATGCAAATTACTTCAGAATTGCGGCAGGCTACGAACTATCAAAAACTATATAGAATAGATGGAATGTTGGCCAGTCATGGTTTATCCCTAACCTCATCGGCCGACGGCCACGATCGGTAAAGAGAACAGGAATATGACGCCGTTAACACCAGGAAATCCGGCCGATCTCACCAGAGGGAGCTCAAGACCGGAGTGAACACCCGATGTCAACAATTAATCTGAGATCTGTCGACCGGAAATATTGACACCGAACGTAAGAACAGTGGTGCCTCCTTGGGTCGTCGAACTGCACAGTAATCAACCGAAACGCAAGAAGCAAGCTTCTCACGATCAGGATCGCTATACACAGATCTATGTTGTTCGGTTCATGAAGAAGAAAAAGAAAAGGAAGAACAGAAAATTTTTCCCGTAGCATTTATAGCTCGCGCTAAGCTGGCGCTAGTCACGGATCGCGCTAAACCTTACCGAGACGTAGCGCTTATGTAACGCAAAGCCTCGCGGTGGGCTATCAACGTTCTTTCAGCAAATTGTCCACCAACTCATCATTCTAACTTTCTGTCGACAGTATGGCGGACGCGATATCTATTGAGCAGAACAACAAGATTCGGGCGGCCTTAGGGCTGAAGCCTCTGCCTGTTCCTGGGGCAGGACCCTCTTTCAAGGAATCCGATGACTCCTCCGACGAAGAACCAGCAAGTACTCTCGAGACGCGCGAAGCCGCAGGTTCAGAGAACTGGCAAAAACTTCAAGACGAGATACAAGCAAAGAAAAAGCGGGAGGAGAGGAACGCTGCCATCAAGAAGGCACGCGATATAGCCCAGCGAGATGTAAAACTCCAGGGACCGACGCTGGGGGAGAGCGGCGATGGAGAAGTAGACACCAAGGCCTGGCTGTTACAGACAAAAAAAAGACAAAAGAAGATCGAAAGGGAACGAGCGCGCAAGCTGGCGGAGGAACTCGAAGAGCGTCAACGTGTGGCGGAATACACAGCCTCTGATCTTGCTGGCATCAAGGTCGGACACGAGGTTGGAGAGTTTGGAGGAGGAGAGGATCATATCCTTACGCTAAAAGATACGACCGTGGACGAAAACGAAGAAGAGGGCGACGAGCTGGAAAACGCCGACCTGCGGGAGAAAGAAAGGATTGCAGAGAAGTTGGAGTTGAAGAAAAGGAAGCCAGCCTACGACCCGACTGATGAGAATGCTGGTCTATTGGCTCAATATGACGAGGAGATTGACGGCAAGAAACGCAAGCGATTTACACTTGATGCTCGAGGGTCTACTCTAGAGGAACAAGAGGCGCGGCGGCAGGAAGTCTCGGACAAGCTGAAGCGAAATGTCATCAGCCTCGATTTTCAGGCTGAAGTCCCCGTGTCCGACTACATGGATTTGAGCGAGATCAAAATCAAGAAGCCCAAGAAGAAAAAGGCCAAGACCACCAGGAAGAGGTCAGATCTCGATGACGATGATGTTCTTTTTAACCCAGAATCCACTGAGACACCAAATGAGAGCTCTATGGATGTCGATGCTGTCAACGGCGCGCCCGCACCGGCGCTTGTGCCTCGCAAGCGTGTAGACGAGGACATATCATTTGTCGATGACGATGACTTGCAAGCTTCCTTGACCCGTCAGCGACGAGCCGCGCTTAAGAAACGACAAAAAGCGCGGCCAGAGGATATCGCGCGACAGCTGAGAGAGGAAGAATCCCAGACACCTATGGACACTGGAACGCCCGATGGAGAAGAGCCCGGTCTAGTCATTGACGAAACATCCGAATTTGTTTCCAACCTACAAAAACCAGTATTACCGGAGCCCCGCGAACGCCGAACTACGCCCGCTGAAGGGTTACGTGCGAAGACCGGGGAACCCGGCGAAGACGAACCGGAAGTTGATAATGATGTGGATATGGAAAGATCGTACAATGACATCGAGGACGATGAGGACCTTAAAGAGCGCATCAAGCGCGATGAAGAACAGGCCAACCAATCTCTCACTGGCACTGGCCTGGAAGAGGAAAGCACCTTGTCTCAAGGTCTCGGCGCTACATTGGGTATGCTTAAAAAGCGTGGTCTGGTTGAAACTACAGATGCGGCAGAACACAACCAACTTCACCGCGATCGCAACAACTTCATTTCAGAAAAGAGTCGCCTTGAGACAGAAGCCGAGAGACGTGCTCGCCAGCAGCGTGAGCGGGATCGAGCCTCCGGAAAGCTTGATCGCATGTCGGCCCGCGAACGAGAAGAACATGCACGGTGGGAAAACAAGCAGCGTGATCAGCACGAAGCTCGCCATATGGCAGAGGTGTTCAACAAGGAATACAAGCCGGATGTACAGCTCAAGTATATTGACGAATTTGGTCGGTCTATGAACCAGAAAGAAGCCTTCAAGCACCTGAGTCACCAATTCCACGGCAAGGGCAGCGGCAAGATGAAGACTGAGAAGCGATTGAAGAAGATTGAAGAGGAGAAGAAGCGCGAGTCTATGAGTGCGCTCGACAGCAGTCAGCACACGGGAATGAACAATGCTTTGGGGGCGACTGCGAGGAAGAACCGGCAGGCTGGAGTCCGCTTGGGCTAAGTTCTCTTTTGCTTGCGTGTGTTTTTGAATTCTCAATGGACAATGACTTTTTATAGTTGATACATCATACCAATATACCAAATGAACAGGCGTGGTGTGTATTATTGAACTGATTCAAGTCACACTAAATTTATAAGCTCATACCTCCGCTAAGCTCTGACCTGGGCTCGGGCAATAACGGAGCCGGAGCGTCATCATAACACCGATATAGCAACAGCTCAGTTGATCTCCTGACTTCTTGGCGTGTGGGGGAAATTAACCGATCAAAAGCAAAGCAAGCTCTCGATCTGAAATTCTAAACACATCCAGTCTAATTGTCTATCCATCTACCTGGGCAACAACAAAGCCGAGACCGAAGTGCAGGCGAACTCAGCAGTTTTTGTACGGAGTATACCCACATATAATGCATCTGAGTCCTGTGATGCAATATTGCTATTGTCGAGGACGCACTTGGAGTACGTAGCCGTGGCATCTTTTTACCCCAATATCTGTGAGGGGAAGTTTCCACCCCGATCAAAAGAGCTCACCGGAAGCGGGATTGACCGTAACCAATTTACGTACTTTACACTGTACTCCGTACAGTCTCCTGTATTTCAGCATTGTTGCTGATAATCAATCTGGAGATAGCGGAGATGCGGAGAGACTGCGGTGCTCAATGCTATTACTGGGAGTATACGGAGTACTACATGGGCAATCAAAATGAAAAACCTCATAGGAATCATTCGGTCGGGATTGTAGTCCCGTAGTTAGTGACCAGAGGCTGGAGTGGACAGTCCAATTTATCCGTGGTCGGCCCATCACCAGTTCACATGAGTCAAAGAAAACACACACGCTGCATCTCCGACTCGGCTCACGACCGTATTTATCGCTCTGCATCCTGATCTTCCTCCTTATTATCATTTTTTTTCTGCTCTTCCTCCTCTTCTGTTTTTACCCCAGATTTTCTGTCTTTGTTCATCCTTAATCAGTCAATCGATCTATATCCGCCATGCTCTCTACTCTCAGACTCGCCAGCCGTCAGGTTGTCTCCCGCGATGCTAACGTGCGCTCCGTGATTGCTGGTGCCAGATTTGCTTCCACCTGGTCCAACGTTCCTCAGGGCCCTCCTGTAAGCTTGAAGCTCGCTAAACAATTGATCGGAATGCAATTGCTAACATTGTGCGTTCATCATAGGATGCCATCCTTGGTATCACCGAAGCCTACAAGGCCGACTCATTCAAAGAGAAGATCAACCTTGGTGTTGGTGCTTACCGTAAGGCCTCTCTTTCCATATTCCATCGAGTCCTGCGCCGACATGCAATGCCATAACACAAACTGACATATCATTCTGCGAAGGTGACGACCAGGGCAAGCCCTTCGTTCTGCCTTCCGTTCGTTCCGCAGAGGACAAGGTTGTCGCATCGCGTTTCGATAAAGAATATGCTGGAATCACCGGTATTCCTTCATTCACCAAAGCTGCTGCCGAGCTCGCCTATGGAGTCGACTCTCCCGTCCTGAAGGAGAACCGTCTCGTTATCACCCAGTCCATCTCTGGTACCGGTGCCCTGAGAATCGGCGGTGCCTTTCTCAAGCGCTTCTACCCTCATGCGAAGAAGATCTACCTCCCCAACCCCAGCTGGGCCAACCACAACGCGGTCTTCAAGGATTCCGGCCTCGAGGTCGAGAAGTACCGCTACTACAACAAGGACACCATTGGCCTCGACTTTGAGGGTTTGGTTGCCGATCTCAAGGCTGCTCCCAGCAACAGCATCATCTTGCTCCACGCTTGTGCTCACAACCCTACCGGTGTCGACCCTACCCAGGAACAATGGCGCCAGATTAGCGACGTCGTGAAGGAGAAGGGTCACTATGCTTTCTTCGACATGGCCTACCAGGGCTTCGCAAGTGGCAATGCCGATCAGGATGCGTTTGCTCCCCGGCACTTCGTGGAGCAGGGCCACAACATTTCTCTCTGCCAGAGTTTCGCCAAGAACATGGTAAGTTGCTGATTTTTCTTTCTCATAGTTCTCCGCTAACGAAATGCAGGGTCTCTACGGTGAACGTGTCGGTGCCTTCTCTATTGTTTGTGAATCTGCAGAGGAGAAGAAGCGAGTCGACTCCCAGGTCAAGATCCTCGTCCGTCCCCTCTACTCCAACCCTCCCGTTCACGGCGCCCGCGTTGCTTCGACCATCATGAACGACCCTGCCCTCAACCAGCAATGGCTCGGCGAGGTCAAGGACATGGCAGACCGCATCATTAAGATGCGCGCTCTTCTCAAGCAGAACTTGGAGGAACTCGGCAGCAAGCACGACTGGTCGCACATCACCAGCCAGGTAAGACCTAATTGCCGACAATGTACTCAAAACACTGACATCAACTGCAGATTGGCATGTTCGCCTTCACCGGTCTCAAGCCCGAGCAGATGGACGCTCTTGCCAAGGAGGTACGCAATATATTTCTAACATACACAAACCCGAGACTAACGCATGATAGCACTCCGTCTACGCCACCAAGGACGGCCGTATCTCAGTTGCCGGTATCACCACGGGCAACGTCAAGCGCCTGGCCGAGTCCATCTTCAAGGTGACCGGATAAATTAGAAAACGGGGTAGAGGGCGAGATTGGGGAATTCTTAAATCTACCTAGATGGCGCTATGTACTGATATCCGTTTTGTTCTATTAGCATATTTAGGGTACGTTTAAAAATCTGGATGACTTATTTATAAATCGATCGCTTCGATGTCCATTCGCTGTCTGCACGAGTCAGATACTTGAGTAGCTTGAATCCTTGGTTGAGAAAGCCCAGTGCGTCCATCAACAGTGGACGTACATACCTACCCAAGTCATCGAGCACATTTTCCCAGTGTCTGCTGTAGCACCACCTACTCGCATACACAGAAGCTGCAATACTATCCATAGCTTCAGTAGCTTGAGCACGAGCACAAGTACAGTAGGCTGGTATACTTCTGGCAGTCACTCCAAAAGGCAGCCCGATTCAGTATTATATCCAACAAGGTAGCTCGTCGGCCCCTAAATAGCCGGGTCCGCGTTTGCCCCTTTGGTCATATCAGGTAATATAGAATGCACTGCACTCTAGCATGTAGACTACACCTAGGAACATGGTACACAGCAATGCATATGTCTCATAGCTCATACCATACTACTAGCTCATCACTCTGGCATAATCCATGCAGCCAAAAATGGCTCAGACAAGCTCCATTGCCAATTGGACTGGATCTAGTTGGCCCTGGCATGCTTATCTAGGTACATTAACAATATAGGACAAGGTAGGATAGGTATGGTATTGTTCTAGTTGTTTACGGGTATTGATTGATTCCTGCCGGTGAGTATAGATCCATATGGTGGATCTGAGGTAGTCTTGATTGCTGTTTCCATCCCCGGTCAAGCGATCGAATCGAGAGGATCTGGAGATGGATCTCTGTAGCTTAGGTAGACCTGAGTTGAGTCAAATGGCCCGCCGTTCGGAATCATTGGACGTTGAGTCGGGCGATCAGAAAGAGGTGAGGCGCAGGATTTCGCCCAGGTTTCTTTGGGTAGATAAATACTGCAAGGGCGATGCGTGAGGCTTAGATAGATACCTACTGCGGCGTAGATCAGCTAGAGGCTTATTGCCTGCCTAGGTACTTCAGTTGGGTTAACATAATTTAGGCTTACGACTGCTGTACACTGCCAGAATTCTGTAAGCAAAGAACAGTTTAGACATGGAAACAGACTCGGGCAGGTAAGACAGGGGTACAATAAAAACAGCAATAATTAACAACACCAATGTTTCAGACTCATTCAGAGGAACAAGGCAGAGAACCGAGCAGCAACTGCTAACGGTACTCTGGTTTCACAACAGAGGAGCCGGACAATCTCCTGGACCCAATACTGTAACTACACCGCAGAAAACCAGTAAGACACACATGTGCTTTGACTCCCGTGTGTAATGTAGATCAGGGTCAATGAGCCTGCTGCTAATAGCCTATGTACGGAGTAATACGCACAGTATTCCATTTTCCAAGGTTGGTAGCTTTTGAGGGCCTGTGTAATATGAGAAAAGGTTACATTGGCAGCAGATTGATTCACACTGTAGTCATCAGGCCTCCACGGCTTGATAATCTGATGACCGGTTGTAATGCGCTGTACAGATTCCATTGAGTTGTCGCTGCTGCCCAGGGCTGAACGAAGTCCCGTCCCTCGCATGAGTGACTAGGGATGCTGATTGGGACCTGGTTTGGGGCTGAAAGAACCTTGGACGGAAAATGTAGGTGCATTATTCATCTAGTGTAAATTACTGTTAATTACAGTCCTAAAGTAGCTTAATTAGTTGGTTAGCTGGTTAAGTGTCTTTGACTCTTTGTAAGAACCTCGAGTGTTGTACAGGGACAGGGACAGGGGACTTTGTATAGCTCGAATGACGTTGTACCTACGCGGAGCATGACTGTTGGTTCTCTTTGAACCTCAACTGCCCGTGGGCATTTCAGACCGGATCCTCGTGAGTCGTGTGAGGCAAAAGACCCGCCCAAGATATATTGTTTGACCGGCTCAACAAGGAATCGACTTATGTAGAGAAGGGGAATTACGAGGAGAATTACGAAGCCAAGACTTTAACTGGGATAGTCTCAGGCCTCTGCGGAGTGCTGTGAGTCTCATTAGGTATAGAGTTGTGCCCGTGATCGGTTCATGTGTCCATCTTCAGCGTTCTCTTCAGGTTTTATCTTGTTCAGCCACAGGCAGACAAGGTGTTTTGCAGTATATATCCAAAAGGTCCTCGATATTCTTGATCAAGGCCAGTGCACGATGCACATTCCTCTCTCCAGACTGCTCTCAGTGCTCACTGTGTTGTCAGCTCAGCACTAGAGACTCCCCGGTCCTTGTCGGAACGGGCCTTCGCCTTGCTTGGCCCATACACCTGTAAGTTGTATGTGATGGGTACGGAGTACGGAGTTTGAGTGTTTAGCACACTGTCTTTCACGCCTTTCCCAGTTAACCGGGAACCAATGATTTCCTCTTTTCTTCGTTCTTCGCCCTGCGAGTCCGACCTTGCCTCCCATTTTTGCTTTTTGCAAGTCAACTCTCGTGATTAATATGGGAGTTGGGAACACCAGTCGAGCCTCGAGCCCGGACACACCCGTCCCGTTACTCAGTGACCGCGTACCTCCGTAGAGTCCGTGATTAGCGCGCCAGCCGTAACTTGTAAGACAAGCCGACTCGTAACAGCCTAACAGGGCATGTTTCCGTCCTAATTGACTTAGTTGACTAGACGACTAGACAACTGGATACTGGAGTCCTGGACAGTCCTCGGTCAAAAAGTGAGGAAACACTCCCGCCCAATCAATTTAGTGGAGAGATCAGCATGGCAGGCTGGCTGGGAATCAATATCCGAATCGATGAAATAATAATCGAGATTGTCCCAGTGCTGCAGTAGCAACCACTCTTTGTCGTCCCGAGTCTTTTAGATACTTCGGAGTCGTCAATCTGGAACTGCGATCTTCGCCCATTGCCGTCCTGATGATCATTTCCGAACGACTGGTTCTCTCGCGGGAAAACTAATCCTTATAAATTCCTCAGTTCTCTGCGGGAACCCAAATGGATCAAGGAGTCAGGGCACCTGCGGCGAAAAGACAAGGGGCTAGTTAGGTCCGGCTGCCCAGGTGGATTACTGCTAAGCTTGTGCTTGTCTCTGGATTCCGGGTTATTATTTCCACAGTCGTCGGTGCCTCGGTGGTCTGCGGCTTGTCCGGTGATGTTTGATCTGATATCATGTGTGGCTGGCAGCTGCATATGGAAGATTGTCCACGCGCATGTTGATCAAATAATTACTGCAGAATGCAGATTCAGGGATCCGTGAAGCTGGTCCTGACGGGTGATCTACTGTCGATGGACGATCCATGACAATCGTCTAGGTACTTACTTCTGTCTGTTCCTCAGACCTCTGATAGATTCAATGCCTCAATATTCTGTAGTCTGTAGGATGATCTGCTCTATACTTAGGAACTTCATAGCCATAATCCGTGGCTGAGTGCCATAGCTTCCTTGACTGCGGGACGATCTCCGCAGAAGAGGCTTTGATGGACCGTTTGAGACCTGCGAGGTCAAAGTAAAAAGGCCACGGCTTCCGGCTGAAATACCACGATTGTTCTGACATTACCAGATATTTCTCGTGCATGTATGTTTGTAAGCATATAAAGCTCGAATCGTTAACTAGTTACTCAAGTCAGCGAGTCACCCGGGGCTATTTCTCGGGAAGTTACTCCGACATCTTGTTGGAGAATATTGACTGCCAAGTTCTTCAGGCACTCATTCATTCATTCGAGTCTGTATGTTCCCGATTCCTTGTGTGGGCAAATAGATTGTTACAATGTAAAGAAGGGCGTTTCACTCCTTCTGCTATTTTTGACTCTCTACTTGAGTTATAATAAAGCTTCAAGAATCCATTTTTCGTACCTTTGAGTCTTGAAGAGTGGGGGCACTGAGTGGGACAGTTACAGTACAAACTCTTACAGGGGCTGTACATATAGATACGGGGCCTGGGTTAAGGGACCACCAGGTGACTGACAGATCACTTGAGCTCTTTCATCCTGATACTCTCAACGCCATTGACAAAGTATCAGGTACCAATCTTGCCCTGGGTGACTTGTATCAAGTTTCAAACCATTGTAGCTGTTGTTGGAGCCGACATCGAGGCATTATCCAGTCATTGCAGTCATTGCAGTCATTTGTGACTGACAGCATGACTCTCGGTCATAACTGACTCCATTCAACCCGTCGTTCCTCGTACTAGTGGCCGGACTAACATCCCCCTTCCTATTATTATTCGTTTCGTTAAGTCAAAGAATCCTGTTGACTAGACTACGGATACAACAGCCTTGGGATGGAATACTTGAATGCACTCGATTGAAGGTGATATGGTTGGTTACCAATAGGCACACATTTTCCCTTGTCAAAGATGTTTGAGCTGTAGGGGATTCTAGTGGCTGCCTTTGGTGTCTGCAGGCTTGCAAAAGAGGTAAAGAAAATAGACAATAAATTAATTAATAATCTAAGTCCTTCCAGAATTACCCCTTCATTATTAAGATTATTATTACTAGGTATTAGCAGTGATTATTATAGCCTTTCAAAGCCAAGGTACCCTGAATAATACGTGAGCGTACCATAATAATACGAGTGCTCCATGCTCCGCCTTACTGTACGCCGGCATCATCTCATCTCATCCCATCTCGCCCTCTCCGACTTTCTCTCCTCATTCTATTTTCTCCTTCGTCTGAGTCTCTACTTTCCCTTCAAGGCCTATTTGCCATGGTCTTGCTGCTTGTCAACCCTCGTTCACCTTCGCCATACTATATACAATTCTCTCTTCATCCTTCGAATCCTCTCTTGCTTGATGGCGTATCGTCTTGACTCGCCCACCCGTGCATTCGGCCGATGACCTGCAGCCCTCACGCTGCTACCCGTCACTACTTCGGATCTCGAACCTAGACTCACCCGCCCCAATTCCTCTCCCTCACCGGTCGAAATCCTCTCTATACCCTCCTCTCGTTGACGATGCCTTCCCTTCGAGTTCCCGAGACCGGCTTGTCTCTGCAAAGAGACGGCCCCGGTGACGACCCGGCAGTTAAACACAGTCAGATAATGCGTCTGAACCTCGCCCAAGACACCCTTGACGAGATGATTGAAGGGCTCCGCGCCGATCAACCTGCTCGAATTCGGCTCGGAAAGCATCAGACTCTTTACTATGGCTCCAACAAGTCCCAACACTTTCACTCCCTCTCCGAGTCCATTCGATCTGAGATCTACTCAGACTCCTCCGAAACCGGGAAACTATACTTTGCTGGCATCATGAGTCACACTTTGGAGGTCCAGAAAGCCCAGGAGGCTACTGCATCAACCGACCAGGCATTGGCCAACCTCGAGCAGAGCTTGAGTGCCTTTGAAAGAGGGAAAGAGTCCAAGAAAACTCATATAATTACAGATATTTCGGAAGTAAGGGCTCTGCGAGCAGGCGATAGCCGATCCAGCACTGGAAGGCAGGCAGCTCTCCTTGCCCGTATGCCCTCAAGTAAGGTGGAGCTAGAGAAAGATAGGTTATTGAAGAACAAATCCAACGCCAACCGATCGGTCTCTTCGAGTCCAGCTCTGGGAGTTGCTCGCTCACCGATCTCGTTCCCTCCTCTCACTCCGACCTCAGCTCCGCTCTCGCAGAACAAGGACCGCCTTCGCCTTGAAGCCCTCAAAACGCCCTTCATTCACCTCTTAGCTATTCGTGGCGTTTCTACAAAGTTTATAGCTCGCAAAACTCGTTCGTCTATTGAGGACTGCGCATCCCTAGCCCAGAAGTTCGCCGCCGAGAATCGAATCAACCCTGAGAAATTCGATCTTAGAGACAAAGTCTACAGGGAGCTGGACGTGTGGAATTTCCCTTACCCGTCTCAGGAAGACAGGCAAGAAGCGATTGAGAATGCTATAGGAGCGTTTGATCGAATGAGGATATCACGCTCCGACAGGCTTTGGCAAAATCTACTCCCCAAAGAAGAACGTGGAAAAGGCAAGTCCCTCTCGCGGCTGGATCTTTCGCGGCTGGACGTGCGAGCAGCACCTCCAAAGAAGGCAACAACCCCCCGAATCCACGTTTCGGACGAGACTGGCAAAGAGGGATACACAACGGGTCAAGAAACGGACAAGTCTACCGGTGGTTTCATGCCTGGCGAGCCCAAATCTGCTCCGAAGTCTGGTGTCAACATGCAGAAGAAACGAAACGACAAGGACTCTGCCAAGCGTCTGCCAGCGAAGAATAGCACCTTGACCGGCCGGGTGACCAAGAAATCGGATAAGAAGCCCGTTACGAAAGTCGAGGGAAAGTTCAAGTCTGCGGAATATGTGAACGATTCCGACGACGATGACACTGACCTACTGGACGTATCTTCGTCCGAAAAATCTCAACCACGACAGACACAGCCTAAATCCAAGCCATCTCCGAAGCTTCCTACATCCAAAACTCCCAGAGAGACCTCCCACGTACCGACACCCAAAGTTCACCAGAATGATGTCCCGGCCAAGGCAGACATCTCTGCCAGACCCAAACCTTCCGCTATTAAACGACCACCCTCATCACTTCCCCCTAGCCAGAAGTCTCCCCAGAAACCGCCGGGCCCCGCATCCTCACCATCAGCTAAGGCCTCCGATCTACAAAGCCGCAGCCGCTCGTCCAGCCAAAACAACTCAACTAGCTCCTCGTCCTCCTCTCCGTTAATATCTCAATTTTCGAGGCCTCGTGTCAATACAGAACATTCCAGCACGAAACAAATAGTCCGACCTAATGGTGTGGTTAGGGCGAATGAGGCGACAAACTCTCTGAAACGCAAGGCCCAGATGGAACGGCCTTCAGTCCAGGGTGCTGGCCGTCTCCATGGCGATCTGGATCACAAACGACGGCGGGCAGTGAGCACTTCCAGTGGTAGCACAGGCAGCGCCTCGCCAACCCTTAGCCGAGAAATCCTCATGCAACAGTTGCGGGAAAAGTCGCAAAAGTTTAAACAGTTCTATGCCAAGTACCGTTCGTTACACGACGCCATGGCAGCACACTCCAAACCTCCACGGGCAGATTTAGAAAAGCTTCAGCGACAGCACGTCAAACTTCAGCTCATGAAGAAAGAAATCTGGGATGAAGATCGACGGCTCCGAGGCGGTATTTGATAAGCTACGCGAAGATTGGCCCTTATACATATATACATATACCCCGACCTTTGCAAACTTGGTTATTACAGCACACTTCTGTTCCTGTTTACCCCTTGCATTTACCCCCTTGTTTTTGCATTGCATCTTCAGCGTGAGGTTGCATACCGAAAATGGCTCTTAAGGCGTTTCCCCGAATCTGTCCAGCATTTACATTTGCATTTGACACCGGTCTCAAAACCACATTGTTACTATACATATACCTAGCGAAGCACGAGCTTAGAATTGGAGAAATAGATAATTACTATATAGCTCAGGAGACTTAGAACCAGTACCAGGAGTCCGAACAGAAAAATGAAATAGAGTTTTTAAAACCAGCCAGGTCCTCTCCAATTGTTCCCTATTTCGCGCAGTTAACCGAGAGATTGTTCCCCAAAGACCTTATGGCCCGTAAGACCTCCGTAAACGAATCCAATCGATTATCGCTTACCCCTCCCGTGGCTGATTTTTGGGGGTGCCAAAAACTGAAGATATTGTCTCCACCGGCCGACAGCTAACTGACTCAACGGTCCTTCCTTCCGATCAGTCTGTAGAGATCACAGAGCCTGTAAGGTCCTCGGGTTATTTCTGATTACGGTAATCCTCTAATCCAAAGCATTCTGTTTCCGGATTTCAAGACTCACTGCAATCAAATCTTTGCCTCGCGTTCAAGTCCTCTCGGGCCTGCCCCCGGCTGCCCAAGTAAAATTACCCCAGATCGACCTGCGCCTGGCTTTCTGGTTCTGGAAGGTTATTGTAGACTCAACTCCCCGCTAAGCCTGTTAGAGCTCGTCTTGCCCCACTCACACGTGGCTGGTGTAATTCTATTCTGGACTGGTACGGTGGTACCGGCTCTGTAATTACGGACTACATCGGAGTCGGGTGAGAAAAGAGCGACAGAAATAGTCCGCCGACGTCATTCTGTTCTGCCATGTCGCACCGCCTTTTCATGCTCCTTGGTCTAGGCTTGGTAGGCGGTCAGAGGGGGACAATGCATGATTGCATAATTTCTCAGAAGCTGTTGATGAAGTGAATTGCATATGCTTTGGTAACTGATAAACAACCGCATTGTACGCTGCGTGCAGGTGTTCCCTTGTCGCTTATCAATGGAATTGCAGCTATGTTATGCTTGACTTGGGCCGCATAATCACTGAATATCTTTTACCTACAGCGATAAATCGAGCTTAACGAGGCGCGGGCGATCCGGCAAACATAGGGCACTCCGTCTTTTAAAGCCCCTTCATTCTTGTCGACAATCCACATACGGATCATCCCGGTACTACCGCAATTATGTCTTCTTCTTCTAGAGGCCGGGGTACGACGCAGAGGAGTCCTCATGTTCTGGTATATCTCCAAGCCCGACTTGCCGTTCTACGGACCACGTGTGATAAGGCGCATAAGATACTGATTGATTTCGCTCTAGGTGACAGATTCCCGCGATCAATCAGCCGCTCAACCCCGTCGTCGTCGCTCCCCAGCTACCCGCTTCATCACCGTCGATAATGTCCTCCAGTACGCATCCGATGTCCCCTCTATGCAGCAGCGGAATCCAGCCGAGGCTGCACGGATTCGCCCGCGATCGCGTCTCGCCTCTGCAACGGGTGGACTGATCGGCTCAGGCGGAGGAGCAAGTAGCGGCGTGAATACGTCTAGCTCAGCCGCTGCGATTGGGCGGCGGTTAGCGGCGCAGCCGCATCTGCCTCCTCGCTCGACAAAGGTTAGCCAGAAGCTGGTTCTTCTTCCGGAGGAAGGGGTAGAGACAAAGCATGAGGACGAGGAGGAAGAAGATGAAGATGAAGAGGAGTTTGAGCAGGAGATGGTCGATGAGGAAATGATACAGCGGATCGCGAAGGAGAAGGATATCGACCCTGATTCTGTACGGCAGACGCTGATAGCGCAGAAGAAGAGACTAGGTGGAGATTTTGGCGTCGATAATGACCTTGCGCCGCTTTTGGCGGAGGAGGACAGGCTGCGGAAGAGGGCTATTGGGCCGGAGAAAGCCAAGAGCTATGCGGAGCGATTGCCTAAGGCCCGTCGTGCGGAGAAGTTGGCTCGTGTTACGGCGTACTGCACAGCGCAGGCTTATAAGATGACTTCTTTGTCTTCGTTTGTCAAGGAGAGGCATGGTGGTCGGACGAAGCTTTATGATGACTGTCTGTACACGGCTTATCATTTGCCGTTATTGCCTGGTCACGATGGGTATAGACTACGGAGCAGTCCGGTGGTGAAGAAGCCTGGCGGCAAGTCACTGCTAGATGAGGAGATCGAGCGGAATGAATTGAGGGATCACGATGAAGACTACGTTGATCCGGAAGACCACTCTGTTTTTACCCGTCGCTCAAGCATTGATCATGACACAGAGCAACATGATGAGCATCCAGAAACGAGCATTCATAATGGCTCTACTAACAACGGCCACTCACGGATCGCATCTTCTGGCCCTATCACCGGACCAAACAAACTTTTATACAATGTCGCTGAGATGTTCGTCTTCAGCTACGGCGTCGTCGTATTCTGGAACTTCACCGCAAAACAGGAAAGGGACATACTCGCTGATTTGGCTTTCGCAACCTCCTCCGCGACAGGCTCACCACTGCCGTTAGCAACTCTTCCTCTCCAGGAAGAAAACTTTGAGACGGAGGAATTCCACTTTGAATACTCGACTGAGATCTCCAGACCGCGTGTCTATCACGATATGATCACCCTTCGAAGCGGCGACCACATGATCAAGCTAGCCATCAGTCACGGCATCGCGCAAAGCACAAAACTCTGCTTCTTCGAGGAAGGCATGGCCCGCCAGATGGCTGAAGCAAAGGATGTGCCACGCCGGCTTGCCATGACCGGGACACTAGGGCTCAAGCGAGAAGAGGTCTTTCGGATCCTAGGAAAGCTATTCAAGAGTCGAGTTGAAGTCAATCTATGTATGTTCCCTTTAAAATCATCAGACCCAAGATTTATTAACGATATCCTCAGCATCAAACGTCCTCGATGTTCCAAACTTCTTCTGGGAGAGCGAACCAACTCTCTACCCACTCTATAACGCCGTCCGCGAATATCTCGAAATCAAGCCTCGCATCCAGGTCCTAAACGAACGATGCCGCGTCTTCCTCGATCTAGCTGAGATTCTTTCGGATTCTATCGCGGATAGCAGGACCTCTCGTGCGTTAGCCCTCTCTTCTCCCCTTTGACATCTGATACAACAAAGTAACTAGCTAACATTGATGGACTTAATAGACCAAACATGGATCATCATTGTCCTAATTATCATCTCCATCCTTGTCACAACCTCGGAAGTCTTTCTCCGATTCGGTCTTCTCTCTGCTGGGAAGGGGACTTCCGCGACTGGGTTCGGCGCTGCGTTACTTGGGAGGGCTTTACGTGCCCCTCAGCCGTCTCTACAGTCTTGTTCTTGTCCAGATGTCGTAGGTTCAATACCAAACCCGAATTTAAATATGTCGGGGTTGGGATAAAAAACGTCTGGGAATTACCCGTACCGAATATGGAAGGAGCGGCCGTCAGTCGAGGTTCGTACCTTCCTTCTTTCGCTCTTGCTCTATCCTTCTACAACCTATCTATAATCAAGGCGTCATGGGACTCTTATCTTTATTGTATCTTATCTACATAAGCACGGCTCCAGCGTGCAGTTCATATGGACGGTGGCGTTTTCACTGGATTCTGCAATACATGATTTACTCCCTGTATACCCCTTTCCATTAGTACTCGAGCCTTTCTATATATATATATATAGCAGCTGGAGGCCTAATTGCTGAGCCACAGGACACCGCCCGTACATAGAGAAAAGCAGAGTAGGCTCTAAAAACTATGGTGCTGGGAATCACAGAACACTCACCTTAAAAACTATGTTTATTATAAGACTAGCAAGTTAAAAGAAGAGTCCTAACTTAATACAATAATAGCTATGCCTAAATTTCTCAATATTCTTCGATAATTTTTCTGGAAACCGGAGGTTTTATACCTATGCCGAGTTAGGACACCTTATGTCCAGGGTAACGGACAGACGACCAAAGGCCGCAACTAATAAGCAGATCCTGTAGCTCAAATGTTCGCATGACCTGGCAACTGAGTGCATCGTGCCATGTGAAATGGCCATCTTCTTACGCCACACTCTCCGCCGCAGCCTCTGCAGCAAGATCCGCGCTCACCAACGTGCTCTTGGAAACAATCTTGAGAGCCAGGCGGCTTAGGGTCATCGGACTAAGAATCTCAAACACGGATACATCGGCCTGCAGCTCGCCAAAAACCCAATTACGGACTTCAATCCCTTTAAGCGAGTCAACTGTCTAGATGTTAGTTCCTAGACACGAAATTGACGGAACTGTGATGGGATGAGACGGAAAGATACATACTACCAAATGCATAAAGCGGTTTCTCAATGTCAATATCATCCGGGGAGGCAGTCATAGCCGCGGCAACATTCAGGCGTAAGGCTGCCTCAACAACCTCATGCGCCTGAGCGACTGTCGTGGATGCCTTTAATTTCTGCTGATTCGTATCCTTCTGAACTGCACCAAGCCCGCCGTCGAGACTAATCCGGTGGTCGAATTTGCGATCCTGTGGCCACAGATTCAGGCTGTTTCCCTCACGCTGGACGTTATCTGAGAGACCGACCATGAGCTGGTCGGGTACCGGCTCATTCTTGTCGCCTACTGTCCCCCGCATCACGGCAGTGATGGAGTGCTGCAGCTCGCTATCAGTCACCTGGGCGGCTACCCAGTGGCTGTATTTACGCAGATAGTCTTCGATTGTTGAATTCTCGTTGAAGTGGCTTGCGTCCGTGACTAGGCCGACGTTGAGGGTCGTTGCGGCGAGGCCCTGTTTACGCCGGTAATGGGCAACAGCGTCCTCATAGGTATTGCCGGCGCAGTAGTTAGCTTGGGCAGTGTTTCCAATTATGCCAGATAGCGAAGAGAGAATAATGAAGAAATCAATGTCCTTGGGGAGCTCGGCGTGCAGGTTCCACGTTCCTTTGATCTTAGGGTTGACGGCTGTTTCCCATTTATCGAAGGTCATGTTTTCGAAGATGGAGTCCTGCAATCAATACGTCAGTAAGTTAGATGGTATCGGTGAACGAAGTACTATTACGTACCCGGAGAACCATTGCCAGTTGAATGATGCCGCGGACATTCCACGATTGCTCCCGGATCTGGGTAGCCAGCGCTTGCACCTGTTCTTGGTCCGTCACGTCACAACTCACCACGTCGACCTTGCATCCGCGAGCACGGAAGCTCTCAAGCGCCTCTTGCTGTCTCTGGCTTGATGCCCCGGAGCGGCTGAGGAACAGTAGGTGGCCTGCACCATGGCTGCACATATTCTCTGCGATGGTAAGCCCAAGAGCACCCAGGCCTCCAGCGAGAATATAGGTCGCATCGGACTTGAGGTGAAGTGGTGCGGGAGGAGATGGGAGTAAAGGAACAGTAGCATCTGCGGAGAACTCCACCACCACCGGTGCTGCGACTCGCTCCTGCTGCTGTTGGCTAACGGCCAATAATGCCTCTGGCAGGTCAGATACCGAAAAGACAGATACTTCCTCGATCGGGCTCAAGGCCCCGACTCGCAGCATATCTAGTGATCTACCCATCAGGGCTCCCAGGTGCGGGTCAGTCAGAGGCTCCCAATCCACCAAGGACAGGGTAACATTCCGCTGGAACATCTTTGGGTCGAGCAACGACGGATCAAGACGTTGGGTAAGGTCCACGAATCGTCCTCCGGGGGCGGTTAATTGAAAAAGTCTGCGAACTGCTGGGCTGGGCGTCGCGTTATTGATCACGATATTTAGCTGCGCCTGTCCCGTCGCGGCTTTGAGGTCCGATGCCCAGTCAGTTCGGTGTGAAAGGCTGAAAATATGATCTGCCGGCATGTTGTACCTTTCCATCAGGGTGCGTTTCTCGTCATCAGAGTGAACAGAGGCAAAGACATCACCCTTCAGGAGCTGCGCCAGCTCAACGGTCAGTCGCCCGACATCATCGCTTGCACCATTAACAAACACAGATTGACCAGCGCGGAACGCTGCAACACCGATAAGTGAGTGCCAGGCTCGAGCCGCAGCCAGTGGAAGGTATGCAGCCTGAGTTGGAGACAGCATGTCCGGGACTGCGTGAACAGCGGCTTCGGTGACGCGCAAGTGCGTATGGAAAGGCGCGGCGTGCAAAGCAAACACCTGGTCACCGGGAATGAATCGTGAAACTTTTGCGCCAGCCCTAGTCAGAGTTCCAACTGCCACGCGTCCGAGGCCAGGTGCTAGCGATAGTTGTTTGCCACTTAGGAAACTCTCGACCTTACTGTGCTCCAAGCCCACATGAGATACCTGGATTTCAACATCAAAGTCTGCGAGCTTTGCTCCGAATATCTCGTCAGGGACCCAGCGTGCCTGTGATGGGCTCCCAGCCAGGGATGTCTCAAGTCGTCGTGCTATACCAGGCACAGACAGTGGCCCCGGTATGCTGGACACCTTCTCGCCACGAAGTGCGAGCTCGTGGTCTAAGGCCGCATGCCCTCGGGCTCTTGGGATGTAAAGCAGCCCATTGGACTCTGCATATTCCATTTCGAGATTCTTGTCCTTTACAGAGGGCTTGATGCTGGAGTGGAATGCAGATATCACAATATCAATCGCATGATCCGACGACACGTCCAGGCTAGGCGAGAGATCCAAGTGAGGCAGTCGAATCTGGGGCTTTTCAACGCGCACAGTACGCAGGAGACCAGTGGACGGGGCATAATCGAGCGATGCTCGGTCTGCCTCGAGCAAGCCCCCGCGCGTAATCCATAGAACATATCTCGCGTTGGTCAGCTGGCGGAATTGTTCGAATTCCTCCTTCGTCCATGAAATGACAAATGGACGATCAATCTCTAGCAAAGAGATCACGATGGTTCCTGAAAGGTTGCTCGCGTCTGCTATGGTAGTGCTCCGTACACGCGCACCGAGACGGGTTAGCTGGGCAGTAAGCTGTTCTTCAAATGTTTTGGCAGCTGGGGAAGCATCTGCGTGTTGTAACAGTACGACCTCATCAAGGCCGCGAATTACTGGACCTAATTCCGATCCCAAGCCAGCAATTTGTAGGCTCGAGCCGTCCTGGGACTGAAATGAGATTTCCTTCAGCAACCCCTTTGTTGTGGAATGCAGCTCGTCAGGTGAAGTTTGTGTCCCAATAACAGCCTCTTTGCCTTCCTTTTGCAGTAGCCTTGTGACATCGGGAAGTTGGACGATAACATTCTGCTCAGCGATGACCAAATCAAACATTCCTAATTGACCAATGACATGTTCAGGCGCGTCTGAAAGATCGACAGCAGTGTATGAAGATTTGATTCCGTGCAGTGCGAGAGCACTTTCCGCTACCTCGATATCATTCTCAGAAAATTCGATGATCGTGGTCTGGCCAAATCGATACCTTTCCCCATTCTTAGAACCATATTTCTTGACGAGATCAAAACCACCTTCCAATTTCGAGGGACACATGACAAGAGTGCTCAGGTCTGTACTCTTAAAGCAGGAAATTTCCAGCCAGGCGTCGAGGTGTTGCACCGCTTCAGTCACACCGCTGGCTTGGTCCCCAATACTTGCCCCCCTCTGGATCAGCCACGACTCAGCTGCCGGCCCGACAAGTGAGTCCACATCCTCCTTCCATTCAAGTGTGGCAATACGACCTTGTCCTCCCGGCGTAAGCAATGAGTTAAATGGGGTAGAAGCACCACCAGAGACCTCCGTGATAGTCATCCCTTCAACGATGATCTTGGGTCCTGAGGACCAGTTTTCATCCGAAACGACGATAGTTCCCAAGGTATCGCGGCTGGAGATAGGCTCCGCGCGACCAAATCCAGTATACTTGGCCCCGACACCTTGAGGCAGGTCAGTTGAAATGTAAATGCGGTCTACTCGCGTCGGGATGGCAGACTCGGAGAGCGCGTTGCCCTCGCCCATGGCGACGAAGATTAAGTGGAAGATGGCGTCGAGCGTGGCGGGATGAATCAGGTGAGGATATTCAAACTCGTGAGGCATGGCTGACCTGGTGTCTGGGATCGTGATGGTACCCACGCCGCTGTGCTGACCAGGAACTGCGGCAGCATGCACCAAGTTGCGGAATGTAGGTCCGTACTCTGTGCCGATTGACAGGAGCTGCTCGTAGAACGATTTGACATCCAACTTCCGACATGCACGAGTGTGGATATCGTTGTATTCGTCTTTGTTGCGTTTCGCTTGCTGCATGCTGACAGCATCGTCGTAGTGGAGGCTAAAAGAACCCCAAGAGTGTTTTGTCCAGTCTCCAGTGGCGTTGACGGAGTATAAAGTGTACTGGTACCAGTCCGACAGTTTCTCGTGAGGCCGTGTGCAGAGTCGTGTCTCAACGCCATGATCATCCGACGGGATGACAAGCCCCTTGTCAAAGTGGACATCAGAAAACGAGACTCCCTTCAGCGGTCGATTTTCAGCAGCCAGGCGGATGGCAGCTTCAAGTGCCATAATCAGATGTCCGGCTCCAGGATATAGCACTGTTCCAGTAATGACGTGATCTTTCTGCCATGGACATTCTGAGACAGAGAGATAGTTCTGCCAGCTCCGCTCGAAAGGGTTTTGCTGCGCTACTGGAACACCCAGTAGATCGTTGCGTGGTTCTTTTCTCAGGCGCGCGGACATCGAGGCCGCAGGTTCATGCCAAAATCGCTTTTCATGGTTCCAGGGGTACGGTGGCAAGTCAGGGATTACCCTCTCCCCACTATCCCGGTAATGATTCACCTCACGTATATTGACCGGGTGTCCCGACGCCCAGAGCAGGCCAGCCGCTGTGAGTGACGTCTCCACCGCGTTCTTTCCGCGGCTGAGGACAGACATGTAAGGAATCTGATCTGCTAATTTGGTGTTTAGGCCCGATAGAATTTGTCGGCATGGCCCTTTCAGTGCCTCATGGGGCCCGATCTCGATCAGAGCACTCCAGACACTACCAGCAGTGCGTCGACGGCGAGTATTTGCTTTTACACCGGGGGTGTCATTGAGTAGGGTTGCTAGTGCACCGGAGAAACGAACTGGGGATATCAGGTTCTGCATCCAGTACGAAGCAACGAGAGTCGCTGGGTCCTCGATTCGGGTTTCCGTAACGGAACTGAACATTGGGATATCAGAAGGCCGAGGAGTGATTATGCCAACAGCATTCAGGAACTCATCTGCAACGGTTTTCATGTGAGGAGAGTGGTAGGCAACCTCAACGCGAAGCTTACGCGCAAAGTGACCGTCTGCCTGTAGTATTGCTTCGAGAGTCTGGATGGAATGATCTTCACCAGACAAGGTGACACTGGACGGGCTGTTGATACAGGCAACGACTACACTTCCTTCTGGCACCTGGCTCAGGTACGAAGTGGCCTGAGATTCTGACAGACCGACGGCCATCATGGAACCTCGTATATCTCCTAGCCGAGTCTTCACCTGCTCACTGTAGAAGCCTCGCCAGTATCCAATGCGCACAGCCTCGTCCTGGGATATCATCTTCGCTGCGTAAGCTGCCGCAACCTCTCCACTGGAATGTCCAACCGTTGCTGCTGGTTGAATATCCCATGACTGGAAAAGATCAACAATGGCGACTTGTAAGATTGTGCAGACTGGTTGAGAAAAAGCTGGGACATGGATGCGCTGGTCCTTCGGATCTGACAAAAGCTGCAGTATATCCCACTCGCAGCCTTCCCGTTCGAGAACGGCCTTGCTACGTTCAATGCTGGCGAGAAAGACAGGGTTTGATAGCAGCTCACGCCCCATTGCGGGCCATTGGGCTCCCTGGCCCGTGAACACAAACACGGGGTTTGGGCGACGAGAGACCCTGTTCAGTCGCGGAAGGCCGTCGTTCCCAAGCTTAGCTTTCAGGTCTTGTACGTTCGAAGCCACAGCAAAGCTCCGGAAGTCAAAGATCGTGCGACGGTTAGAGAGGGTGTAGGCGAGGTCATTCATCACTAGAGATTCGTCCACGCTTTTGCTGCTTGCGAGAATATCGGCAAGATGGCTGTTCCACAAGGCTTCTGTTCGGTTAATACCAGCGCCATCATACGTTGAGAAAAGTAATAATTTGCTGGACTGCCCTTCCCCATTGTCGCTGGTCGAAGAGTCCACCTCCAAACCTGAATCCGATGAGTCCTCGATTTCCAATAGTGTTGTATGATGGTTCGCATTCAGCCCGTGCGACTTCAGGTAATGATAGGCATCGTCAAGGATGACATGCGCATTGGCACCTCCAAATCCGAACGAGTTGACACTAGCCCGGCGAAGACCCGGCATCGGCCAAGGAGTTGCCTGGAGCGGCAGGGCCAACTTCCAGTCCTCAAGCCGAAGCTTTTCATTCAACTCCTGAAAGTCAGCCAGTGGGGGTATAATACCGGTCTCCAGAGCCAGCACTGCCTTCACAACGCCGGCCAGACCGGCAGCCCCCTCTGTATGACCAACATTCGTCTTCACGCTTCCCACGATGAGGGGACAATTCTGGCTGCGATGCTCGCCAAAACTTGCACCAATAGCGCTCAGCTCGATGGGATCACCTACAGGGGTTCCCGTGCCGTGTGCCTCGAAATACCCTGTCTGTTCAAGACCCAGCCCAGCCGTGGCGTACGTTTTGCGAATAAGTTCCGCTTGCGCCTGCGGATTTGGAATCGTGATTCCCACCGTCTTACCGTCTTGGTTTGTGCCACTCCCACGAATGACAGCTCGGATTGTATCACCGTCAGCGAGTGCTTGATGGAGTGGTTTGACCACGACAGCAGCAAGGGCCTCGCCTCTGGCGTAGCCATTGGCACGAGAGTCGAAGGAGTGGCTTTTCCCGTCTGGGCTCAGCATGTGCATGGAAGATAGCTGGGAGATAAAATTCGGCGCTAGGATAAGATTGACTCCTGTCACGACCGCCTATGATCGCTGTCAACACTGGTCTATGTTCCCGCAGCGGGTGAATATGTGTACCTGTTCAGTCTCTCCTGCTTGCAGTGACTGACAAGCCAGGTGTAGCGCATATAAACTGGACGAGCAGGCCGTATCGAGCGCGAAACTGGGGCCCCGAAGATCAAAGAACCAGGAAATCCGGTTGGCAAGCATAGCACGGCTTGTTCCCGATGCTGCATTCTGTGGCAGCTGCATTGGATCACCGGCGGTCATCAACTCATAGTCGTTCGTCATAACACCACTGTAGACACCCGTCGCTGAACCAGGCAATTTGCTCATCGGGATCCCAGCTGTTGTTCGAGTTCAGCTTTTTTTGTTTGTATGGATATTCCTTATCAGGACAGCCTACCATTTTCAAACGCCTCGTAAGAGATTTCTAAAAGTTTCCGCTGCATTGGGTCCATTCCTGCAGCTTCCTTTGCCGTCATCGAGAAAAACGGTGCGTCAAAAACGGCAGGGTCCTCGCGAAGGAAGAAGCCACTTCGTGGTTGGATCTGGCCACATGGCATTATTAGCATATTGCATCAATCATTTCTTCTGTACAATGTCAGACTCCAAAACCTACCGTCCCTTTTCGTTCGTGGCTGGGGTGATACCACGCCTCCGCGTCGAAACGACTCTCTGGAACTGCAGAATGCCCAGTTCGACCGTGCACCATCATATCCCATAACTTGGATGGGTTAGTTGCTTCACTGGAGAACCGGGCTGCCATGCCAACAATGGCAATGGGCACCGCGGCATCGCCAAAATCCCGGGAATTGGAGGAAGACATCGTGGAGCTTGTTGTGTTGTTTGGTAAGGTCGAGATCTGTAGACCTCACCTGCGCTATGTATATATAAGTACAGCTCATGCTGGATGTCGCCCCGTAGATTCACCCGACAATTTCCCTGCCGGGTGATTTCTTTCTGGAGGTTTCTGAAGAACAGAGATAAGGCTAGCGGGGGAAGAATTAGAGACACACAGTCTGCACAGTCATGCTCTACTGCTGCCGACGGGCAATCAATATCTTGCCGAAAGGTTTCGTGCAGTTTAGTGCGCAGATCCAGTTGGAGCATGTAAGACTGAAGACTTGGCACCGAAATGACGTCTTAGCGCGCTGTTATTATATTTCATGTGTCTTATTATGGATCAAGTCTACCAGCATAAGAGTCCTTCTATTATCTAGTCTATATGGAAGGCATAATAAAATTATGTCTCACAGAGTCGACGGCCTGTTCGATGTTGGCACTCTAAACAAGCACATTTAGTACTGGACAACTTACCAGATATGCTGCTTCTGACTGTGTTGGATAGCCCAGTCCACAGCAGCCCATGCGGCACGGACATCATCTGCAGTCCGGGGAGCATTATGGCCACCGGAATGGGTTAAGGAACGCACCAGACGCTGATCACACAGGCCCTGTACAAGAGCAGAGAGACCCACCATCAAGCTATTGTCCTTTCGGCCGGTAATATGCACAGTCGGGATGGGAATTCGGTCCGCCAACAAGGCTGGGTGAAAAACACGCGGCTGAGAGGGATCATCCCGCTTAGAGAACTCAGCGATCGGGGTAGTAGGGGAAATAAACCCCCCGGTTTTAGCTGAGTAAAAAGTCTGCGCAGTTGTCTCGCATAGGGCGCGGGTCAGCGGGTGAAGCGGCGAGAGATCCGTGACGGGATAGCCATCCAACAGATGGATCTCGTGGTCGGTAAGATTGGCAAGGATGTTGCTGCCGAAGGATTCATTGGGAGCAAATGCGATAACCGTAGAGAAAAACACGGCCCACCGGAAGGGAGGGGGGTGTCCGTCAATCTGACGTTGGAGCAGATACGAAAGCGCAACCGAGCCGCCCTGACTGAAGCCGATTATTCCGTCGAATGGGCCGGCCATTTCTATCATCTCGTCGATGAGGTCGCAGGAGTCCTGGATGTCGGCTGGGGCGAAGCTCTCATTGTAGCATAGGTACGGCCCTTTCACGAAGTGTCCCAGTCCTGCGATCTCGTTACTTTAACGCGACCTGGCCTTCACGAGGATACGGACCTTGAGCCTTTTGACATTCTATCTCGCCTTCCAGAAAAAAGAACTCATAACTGGGATCTGCAGCCGCCATGAAGGGGCCCAGCTGATGCTGTAGGATCGAGGCAGAGGTTCCGTAACCGTGTAAGCAGAGTATCTTAGGCATGATGGTGGAGTCGAAGGGCAAAGAGAAAATGTTTAAGGAGGACAAATATATTGAACTTTGCCTTGAAAAACTAACAAGTTCTTATATAGGACCGCATAACACAATCTAGAAAACGAACACATTGGCCTTCTCCTCGCCATTCGCATCAATGGCTTCAAAATGTCCCCGAATTGCCCGCACCATCCCGTCAGGTCCACAAACCAAGAACCCAGTGCTTGAAGACGGTTCCAGCAGTAAATCCTGAATCATCGCTCGCGTTATCCAGCCAGTAAGGCCCTTCCAGTCTGGCTTCGGCTGGCCCAGAATGTGGTGCACTTTGACTCTTTCTGGCGACTGAAGGACCAGTTGCTCCAGTTCGTCTCGCAAAAGGATATCCTCCCATGTTTCATTCCCATAGAGGAGGGTGATCTCACCGGGCCAATCCCGCATTACCTGGTATATCGGGGAAATTCCGGTACCCCCAGCAATGCATGCGATACGTTTCCATGTCGGGTTCGGGGAATATCTACCAAACGGACCGCGTATCTCCACCCGCGATTGGAGTGGGAGATTGAGAAGACAATTGCCCAGTTGGCCCTTGGGGTACACCTTGATGATCAAATCCACGTTGGGTGAAATCCCAACAGGGGAGACTGGGGTGTAGCTTCGCTGGATCGTTCTCCCGTCTATCTCGGCCAAAATTTTCAGATGCTGCCCTAGTCCAATTACCAATCCATCGCCCTGAAGCCGCAACTTGTACACATCTGGGGCGATGCGTTGCCGATCCACTAGTGTCAGAAACTGCTGGGTCTTTCCACTGCTGGTACCGGACCCTTTTGGAGGAAGCGGCAGATAATGCTGCTTTACGCGCGGATAGTCTTCCAGCTCGCGGTGTCGTAGCAATAGAGTCTTTTTGGCTTTGAAACCGACAAAAGTTGCCGCAGCAGTGTTTATTGTTGTGGCAGTCAGGAATCCGCCGAGAAAGCCTATCCAACCGCTCGACTGAAGGCGTAAAACTTGGGCTTGCGAAAGATAACCCTGGATAGGTTGCCAGGGGTGTTGCTTCAGTGTATAGAACGTCAACGCTAGCCCTCCCGCAAATAGGATGATCGGTAACTGGCCATATTTTGGGGTGTCTTTTCTATTCCTTGCCTGTCGTTGGGCAGGAATTTTGCCTCTATCGCTCACATCAATTGAAACGATACGTGAACTTTCTTCGGGTTGATTTTCCGGTATAGTTTTCGATTGCAGATTGCCGACGAGCAACGTCTTCATTTTCCTGTAGGCGTCGTTCGAGTGGCCGGCGTCTTGAAACTCTGTTGTGGCATCCTTCCCAGCAAATTGGCGGAGGATTTCATCGCCCCCGGGATGGTCTTCACGGTAGTCTGTTACATCGTAGACTACGCCATGTCATTAGTTGAGACCGTCTGCGCCGAATGGTTCTTACCGTTCCCCTCTATCGCAATCCAGAGGTCATTTGGGCTGCTGTGCCGCGCGACTTCAGCCAGAGTAATGCTCACCGGAGAAGCCATGATATCTTGCAAAGATGCAGGTATGTTCTTCAGGAAAGGCTAATAAGAAATCCGTAAGGTATTAAAAAAGGAGCGTTTTACGGGAGGTTCGGGAGGTTCACGAAACTGACCGAGCGCAATTGTGATATAATGATATTTGGATGATCTTTCAGTCTTGTTCACAAAGCCCATGATTCCGAGCTCACTCAATATGACAGTCCAGACATTCTACCTTGTTGGTGAAAGAGAACGCTCGACACGCGAGCTCGACGTTGGTGACCCAAAGACAGTGGACGCGCTCCGTCGAGGACTAGCAGGAGTCTTTAATATATTAGATGCAGGAGGGGTCGACTTTCACGATGGCAATGGGCCGGTAGGTACTATCGAGAGTATTTTGCGGAGTGAATCAGTCGGTATAACTGTCAACGGGCATCCCGTACGCAACCCCCAACAGCCCCAAGGCATCCCTGTATTTGGGAACCATTTTGAGATCTATCCAGATCATCTTGGAAATCACGAACGCCTGTTTAATAAGTATGGATCTGTCATCCGGACCAACAACATGGGCAGAGTGACATACCTCACAAACGACCCAGACATTGCGGCACTTGCGTTTAGGGACAATGATCACTTCACCAAAGCGCCATCGTCAGCGAGTCATCCGCTGTTCGGCATCAGGGACCAGACAGCGCTCTTTCTATGTGATACCGAATCCCCAGCGTGGAAAGAGGCGCACAAGTTCATTCCCCCCAGCATGACTCCTCGCGCCGTTCGGCATTACACTCCTCTACTTCAGCAGTCGGTAGACACCGTATTTAACGTGCTGGATATATTCGATGAAAACGGACAAGCCTTCAATGTCTATCACTTAACAGCAAAGCTAGCCTCTCAAGTGATCTGCCAGCTGGTACTTGGAGTCGATCTTCATCATTTCGACGCCGTTGACAGCCCCGTACATCCTATCATTGTTCTCCTTCAGCGCTACCTTACGCTCAACCGCCGCGTACAAACAAAGGGAGCATGGTATTCCTATCTCCCATTTGGTATGTTTCCCACTTTCTGAGTTTGAGTGGTCAGGTTTGCCGTTGCTGAGACTCTTTTGGAACGTATTCACAGGAGACCCCGTCGCCCTCAAAAACACTCGAAAGGAATTATACGATCTCATCGAGGAGGCCGTCATAATGTGCCAGAAAAGGAACGGCGGCACAACTGGCGACCTTCCTATCCAAACGGCTGCGCTACATGCAACCTGTCTGGTGGACTACCTGGCGCGAGCAACGGACGAACATGGAAACAAGCTCCGCCATGAATACATCCTGAGCAACACGCTCGCTCTCGTCGGCGCCGGCTTCGTGACTAGCTCTGCTTTCCTCTCTTGGCTCATCTACTCTGTTGTCAAATACCCCGGTCAGCAAGACCGGCTCCTCGAAGAATTGGTTAACCACGGCGCCATCTCTGATAAACAATGGACGTACGACGAGATCCAAGCCCTACCATTCCTGGACGCCTTCGTCAAGGAAACCCAACGCATGCACAGTCCATCTTTCCAGCCCGCCCGAAATGTCAAGCAGGACATCATTCTTCCGGGCGGGTGGGCTCTGCCACAGGGTTCAATTCTCATCCCAAGTATCCCTCATCTCCACCACCACACGGCATATTGGGAGAATCCGGACCGCTTCGACCCCGACCGATGGGGGACGGAGCAAGTCAAGAATCGGCACCGAAGTGTGTATGTGCCATTTGCGGCTGGTCCACGCAGCTGTATCGGGTTCAACGTGGCGTTGCAGGAAGTAAAGGTAGCCTTGGCTGAGCTCGTCTATCGCTACGAGTTTGTGAACGCCACCAACGAGGGGATAGAGTATGATCCGGACTTTATTGTGATTCGCCCGGTGAATTTCTACGTTCGCGCGATTCGGCGGACAAAATGGCCGACTCGATCTCGGTGAGGCTACTTATGTCTTTGACTTGTTTTTCTCGAGTGTATTTAGATCAATACTGAGGGCGGGTGATAGATAGCCTTGACGCTTCTCTATGTCTTTCATACAATAAACACAGTTTATTACAAGTTCTAAGTACGCTATAGTAGCCAATATTTTTCCTAGGCAATATTACTTGAAAAGAAAATTTGCCGGAATAATCAAGAAAATAACCTGTAGCCGGAATTCACACCCATACATCACAATCTGCGTCTAAGTCCCGCCAGTATCAGCCCTAACCCAACGAAGTTTCACTGCAGAAATTCCATAAATACAGTAGATTAAAGGCAGTTAGCCCGCAGCGGTAGCTTGGATGAACAGACGCTCCCATTTCATTCCAAAAGTCGCGAGCAAGGTCATAGCAGATGCAACTATGCAGAGGATATACGTCCGATCAATGGCGCTTACAATTGCACCGAGCACTTCAGCTTGCGTGGCTGCCGGTAGCTCCTGCACGAAGGTTGACCCGGTTCCTGAGATCGCGTCGACAATCGTAGAACGTGATTCGTGAGGGAGGATCCAGCCGATGCCTAGAGTTATCAGATATTAGCTTTTGAATGTCACGGCTACGGTGATGGCTTAGGGAGTTCAGCAACAAGAGATACTTACGCTTCGTTGCCTCGTTTACGAAGACACATTGCGACAGCACGAGCGCGAAGGTGAGTCCGTTCAGCTGCGCCGTTGTGGTAAATGCCACGGCTGCCGGGACCTTCTCCGGCTTGACTTTGGCTTGCGCTATCGCATGGCCTAGTTGAAGGTACATGCCAGCCCCCAACCCGATCAGCGAGCTGTACCCATAAGTAGCTCCAGGACCGCTACTGGCTTTGATGGTATACATGAGGGCGGACCCTATCAGGCAGAACCCACCGCCCATGATGTACCATGGGATATAATAACCCAGACGGCCTGCAAGATAGCCACCAGTGACGCAGCTAAACACAAGCAGACAGACAAACGGAAGGAGTCGTACGCCGGATTGAAGCGATTCGTCGGCTTCAGTGAACTGAAAGTACAGTGGAATCACGTATGTCGGGACCGTCACGCAAACACCAGTACAGCAGCCGCAGACGAAGAGCAGCGAGAGAAGGGGTTGGCGCCACGAAACAAGTTCCACGGGGAAGAGCCGCGTCTCCTCCGTTGTGAGGATGCAGTATGTCTGCTGGATTCCGAACACGATGAAGAGGACTCCGCCAAGAATAATCGCGACTATAATACCTGGTTCGCTCCAGGGATACATTGCACCGGCGAAGTTTATGCCAATGACTCCTGCAGCGAAGGCGCCGAAGAGAATGAGCGTTCCGAGTAAGTCCAGGCGCTTCAGGCGACTGACCACAGTTGTCCCCGCGGGTTGTGGCTCTATCGATGGGAGGAGGAATACGTAGACCGGCGCAAAGACACCACCAACAACGAGGTTGATGTAGAAGGACCATCGCCATCCTGCTGAGCTATCGGTGAAGGCGCCGCCGATGATCGGGCCCAGTACTGTCCCTGCACCCCATGTCAAGCCCATCGCACTCATGTACATGGGACGCTCTTGCATCGTCGTCAAGCGAGGGAGAAAGTTCATCACGCCGACGTACTGGCCAACACCGCCGATGCCACAGATGACACGGCCTCCAATCAGCATATCCATCGACTGCGCTGCGCCACAAATTGCCGAGCCCCCCATGAAAACTGCGATGGAGAATATGTACAACCACTTAATGTTGAATTGATTGAAGATCTGAAGCCATGTCAGGACTGTGGCACTGGATGCCATCACAAAGGCGACGCCGGACCAGGCGAGCTTCTCGATGCCATTAAGGGAGGATATGATAGCCGGTTGGATGTTGGCGACGATAGTATTGTCAAGTGCGAACAGAAACGTGGAGCTGTAGATGGCCAGAATAGTGACAGTCCATAACAGGCCATGTATGTTGCGAGGGCTCTGGGGTTCTTTCGGTTGCTCGTTATCGGACGCGCAGCTGTTGTCTCGTTTCTCGCTATCAGTAGCGCAGCTGTGCTCTTGCTTTACCGTCTCATCTGATGACATGGTTTCGAAGAGGATTCGATGGCGTTGTCCCAAACTTGAAACTAGCGACTAGAAGTGAGGAAGGAGACAGTGGCTTCAGCAACCTATACAACCCCCTTAAGACATTTACAGCGGTTCAACGTTGTCCCTCGCGGAGAGAATTGATTAACAATCACGATTTGAAAGCATTAGGAGAAACTTCAGACGAGCTACATGATTCTGAGGATTTTCTTTCAATCGGGTGGTTACCGGGGGATTAGGCCTGAAGCACAACTTGCGACTTAAGATCACCCGCATTAGAATGTCCATCGGAGACATTGCTACGGTGATCGATATCCATTAAAGCCCTAGTTGCAGTATCAATTATTAAACATGTTCTTGCTTACCTGAAATTGCACGAAAACCTCCCGAGCCATCGCCGAAGCTGACAAACAAACCACCCGAGCCATCTCAAGGTCCCTTCATGCCAATTATGCCTCTATGCTTATCAAATGACTTCTTTCAAATGCTTATACTAAAAATGCCTGTGGTGTTACCATCCCGCCTGCACATGTTGTTTTTGCTACTTCTTCGAAACGAAATCGCAGACATACATCTCACAGTCAGGGCGCTATGGCAGACTACGTGATTCAGACCCTTGCTAGCAATCTCGAAGCCATGCAGAATGTATACCCCACTCGTGAGGAGATGCCCGTTTGGGCAACGAAGTTTCTAACCCCTACTTTCATGGCGGTCGCTGTCCTAACCACTCTGCCTCCCCCCGGTCCTCTACGCGTCATTGTCGGGCTTACGGCTTTCACTAGTCTATGGCTTCATGTCCTGACGCATTGGGTCTCTGGACCTGCTTTCTTCATGGATGCGATATTCATGATCTCGATTACCGTGCGCTGGCTTCTCATGTTTCTGGCAGGGACGCCTGAGATCGACCATCACCAGACTACCCAATCCGGGACAACGATTACTTATACGGGTACGAAGGATAGCAGTGCGCTTCGTCGAGTGTTGACCAAAGTGAGGTGGAGCGTGGAGCTCTGGTCGTGCTGGCGCGGCCAGGGGTGGAATTTCGTGGACCAGCACCTTCCACGGGGCTCCGAGCAAACACAGTCCCGCTGGTATGCGTTGTTGCTCCAACTTTCTTGTGACGGATGACGAAACTGACTTTCTACGCCCAGGGAGTTCCTCCTTTCCAATGCCGGGAGAGTCCTGTTGAACCAGTACATCTCGGACCTGGTCCGGAGGTACGCATTCTGCGCACTCTGGCCTGCTCAGGTCGAAGCCCATGTCGATTTTAGTTCACTTCCCTTGCTCAACAGACACGGCATCGTGGCCCTGCAGTTAATCCGCGACTGTCTGATGCTGGACAGCGAATACCGAAAAGCATCAGTCCTCTTCGTGGGACTCTATCTGTCAACCCCCGATCGCTGGCCAAGCCTCTTCGGCAATATGCGTGATCTCTACACGGTGCGCAATTTCTGGGGGCGCGTCTGGCAGCAGATCTTCCGAGAGATTTTCACGAGGTGTGGCGATGTCGTCGCCAATTCTCTTAATGCGCAGAAGGGGACATTACTTTACAAGTACAGCAGGCTTTATGTTGGGTTCCTGGTATCGGGAGTCCAGCATTATGCCTGTGCATTACTGATTCCGTCCGCAAAATATGGCTGGGGGATGTTCTGGCAGATGCCGGCCTATGCGGCGGTCATCACCGTCGAGGATATTCTTAAGTATAACGGCAGGGAGGCGGGTATTCAAGATGGCAGTAAGTTCACCTCGCGGTCGGTATGTTCGAGACTAATTTTGGGCACAGACTTTGTTCGTTTTCTTGGTTACATTTGGACGGCTTATTGGATGACCCTTATCTATGCCCTGTGTGTTGGTTTTGTGTCAGACATTGGAGGGTTCACTGGGGTATGTGCTGCCTGATGATTGTGGGGTGTGCAAAATATATAGCCAACTGCCGGGAATCTGTGCATAACCAAGTCTCTTAGATCACTAACAAAACCTCGTGCAATGCCCTCTATGACTTCATTGTGCTTGAGAAAGTTAATAAAAAATCCCGGATCCTGTCCCTATGAATAACCTCGGTCACATCTATTAATTACATCACAGGTATCACGAGCCTCCAGGCACGTGCCATGAGGATAAGGCAGAGAGTGAGACCTAGTAGGTACTAGGGAACCTTGCTTGAAGTTGCGTGCCTAATGTGGGTAATCTGCTCTGCAGCGGGAGGATTCAACTATGGCGTTATTGGCGCTAGGAAGATAGTAATCTTAATGCTCCCTACCAGCAAAACTACCCGAACTGGGGTCCACGGGGCATCTGCATTCATAGTTTCTCGCCGATATTCAAGCATTCTTCAGCTTGAGACACGGAGTTCGGGAGGATACAAACTAATAAAAAGCAGCAAGATGGGCCGTTCATCTAACTATGGAGCCTCTAACTTTTCTTACTCCCTCCTACTGTTCCCGTTTATTGTTCTGTATTCCGTTTCCTCATAGCATGATGCGGCAAATCCCGCCTCTAGCGCTATCATGGCTTGAATTAATTTTCTTCAGCTGCTACTACACCGGACTAGCGGGACTGGGATACCATTCCCTCTGGAGGATCGCACTTCGCCGAAGGAATGTGCCGCTCGCTATCAAGTCTGTTCTGCAGACTGGGCGCTTTGCGGATGGAACGCCCCTGACGCGCCGGTATACTAACTTGGGATTTTTGGATAAGAAATTGGTCCCTGCGGTTATCTTTTACGACGGGTTGTTAACCGGAGGAAGCCCAGTTTATCGCCTATTACTGGTGGATATCCATTCGACCATGCAAGCAATGGCACTCTGCATGCTTGTCAGCAGCAGATCCAAGTCGCTGTCGACTACATCTTTGCTGTGAGTCGGGTCCTTCTGTCCTAAGTATAACGAAGCTCTGAGAATTAACCGAGGGAAAGGTTGCCAACTATCTGGAATGTCTTCAACCAGTTCTACGGTGCTGCCTTTGTCTACCCCCTCTACCTTTTATTAGAAGCAGTAACGACTGGCTTCAACCCTCTATATCCGGTCGACCACGAGACATCTCGTTCTGCGTTATTGGCGAGCGCTATCATCGGCTCTTTTTTACCGTTCACTTTCCTCTGGCCGGCTTTTCATCAGTCCGGCACGGAGCGCCGGCAACGTGCTATTGCGTTATACCGATTTGCCCCGGTAGTGTTCTCGCTTCTGCAGTTTGTTGGAGAGAAGACGTTGGTGGCGCAAGTGATCTTTCAGCCAACTTCTCAGGCTAGCCCCTATTTGGTAGCGGGATGCGCTGCCACAGTGGGGCATTGGTACGCTCTCGGGGGAGCCTTAGTACTCGCCATGCGGCTATCTCGCGGAAAGGGCCGCCTGGGGGCTTTTACCTTAGTCCTCCAACGGCTTTATCTTCCCCACTCAGCCGAAAAGACTACTCGCTTGGACTCCTCTGTATTGGCTCGCGCAGCGCACGAATTTCTGCAATACGATATGTTCGTGCTCGTTGCAGCTTATATTCCGTACGCCTACTATCTGCTCGCGCCCCTCGATCTGGCATCGCCCTTTGCAATGGTTGCATCCCTTGTACTTGGCACCTTTGTTCTAGGGCCGGGGGCGGTTCTGGCTTTCGCGTACGGGGTTCGCTGGCATCTAGCTATCTCAGAACAGGCCACTTAAAGCAAACCAAAGAATTCGTTCGTGATTGTGTGAGTCTGGACCTCGGCTACTAGGCCTAGTACATTTTGCGAGCCACTAAGCTATGCGAAGTTGTCCCTGCCGCTGATTGCCACGCAAGCCCTTGTGAGGACACATGTAAGGAACGCTCAGCGGTGCGACGCAGCAAATCCAGAAAAATTAGTACGATGACCCTGGTAAAAGTACCATTCTAAAGTTGGCTTGAGTAATTGGCGTTGTGATTTGTTGCAGTTCGGCGAAAGCACCGCGGCTGGCCATATGTTCTAGACGGGGACCAATCATGTCCAATGCAATATTGTCATTATCAATCTTGCAGATCACGTTCAGGGTTCACAATCCTGGCGGTCTCAGTCTGTATCTGAAGCATAGCAGCAAATGGATTAGCGAGCTTAATAAATCCCGCGTTGGAGGCCTAAATTAAGTTACACTTCAGAGAAGTAGATAAAGAATCCAGAGGTTGTTTGCTTATGTTGTTGCACATTTTTTGATCTCACACTTGTTGCCTGACCCCTCAGGCAGTAACAACCTTAGCGGCCCCCGTCGCAAACAAGGCAAACAAGGCAAACAATGCAAACGACACTGGCCTGTGCCCTCGATCTCCAACACGCAATCCTCCTCAACCCGGGACAATTCTCATCATGAGCTCGGCGAATCCATCGTCCACGCGTTCAGAGCTAGCCAGTAACTGGGAACGCCTGCGCAAATCCTGTGATACGTGCCAGGAGGCTAAGGTCAAATGCAGTCAGCACAAGCCGTCCTGCAACCGATGCCTTCGACATCGTCAGCCCTGCGTCTACAGCCCGCAACGTCGGTCGGGACGTCCTCCCAAGAGGCCCAGTCCATCCAGTCGCCTAGGACCTTTACCAAACAACTTCGGAGATGATGTCCACAATGAAAACACCGTACAACGAACGAATCCGAATGCCAATATTTCCAATGACTCTGCCATGACCGACGCCGGGGCAGTCGATCCCCGGGTGCTAAGCAGCGACTTCGCAAGTGCTGGCATAGACCCTGTCGACGACATCTTCCAAACATCCTTTGAATCCTTCCTCGTAGCCTCAATATCTCCTATAGGTGGACTCCTGCAAGAAACTCATAGCAATCCAACCACGCCCAACGGCTTTTCGATGAATTCGCCCTCCATCACCGATCCATTCGGCGCCTTCCCGTTCCTCATAACAGACCACAACTTGCCTATCGCCGCGCTCTCCTCGCATGTTCCTTCAATCGACCAGCTACCCGTACTAAGCGTCGGAGCCTCGAATACAAGCAGCGAGTGCGGTGACTGCGGTGCGAAGTGTTATAGCTCAGTATTACAGCACCTTCTGTTCCTCCGCCAGACCCTCCCCGAGTCTACCAGACCATCAATAGACGTTATAATGCAGGCCGAGGGTCATGTCCGCGCTTTACTCGATCGGGTATTGGGCTGCAACGCATGCCTGGGTAATCGCTCGTCTATCCTGCTCATATCAGCGATTACGGAGCGCATAGTCCAGATGTTAGACTGGATCATCGAGGAGAAAACTCTATTGGATACTAAGAACATGCGGTTTAACCGAGGGGGATTCAGTTCATGGGGCCGTCCTTCTCGGTTACCCCCTCATGGCCTTAGTGGTGCGCGGAGTAACATCTGCCACGTTTCACTTCGCGTGGGTAATAGTGAACTGGATGAGGACGCCAAGCAATACTTTCTTAAAAACTTCATTTTGCTTCGACTGAAGAAACTCGCAGTTAAGGTGCAGGAACTGCGACGGACAGCTACCACCCGGCCAGGCGACTGCATATACCGCGCTGCGGAATTGGTGCTGGCGGATTCGATTCAACGCCTGGATTATCTCCGCGGCCAGTGTCAGTTATGGGAGTGAGATATAGCGAGTCTTTGCTTGCTTTTTTAAACTATGAGGTTATGACCAGATTCCCCTGATTAAAGTTTATACTGTGATATCCCTGTTTGGAATATATTTATTTTGCTTGTTAACTTTGGTTCAGGCATTGCTACCCATCAAATATCTTATCTTTTCTCATTTGCAACAGTTTTTATTACGTCTCAGACTATTGAACGGAGCGATGCCCGGATTACTTTTTTCCGTTTATCCAGGGACGCCATGTGGATAGCACTTGCCCATACAGTTTGCTCTAGATTCATGTCTTAATGGCCTCGGTTTCTATTGAATTCCCGTGTCCTGTGCGGTGATCGCAATTGTTTGCTTGATACCATGACTACTTCCCAACTCTCTCAAGAAGACTCGCAATACCCTCCGGTGTCGCCTTCCACTGCTGATTCTGGTCGAGTGAGATCTCCAATTCTTCCTTCCAAATCTTTTCAATCAGTTTGCGATGCTGAGCCGTGCGAGGCGTTATCTTCGCTTCAAATGGGTTGAGACACACGATAAACCCCGGTCTCAAATCGTCCTTGTCAATGGGGATCTTATTCTTGTCATTATCCGTCGCTTGTAGAGTGTCAAACCCCCAGAGCCAATGCGAAATGACGAGGAACAAACTCCTGTCTGCAAGATGCTGCCCCGGACAGACTCGACGGCCGGCTCCGAAAGTGAAAAGAAGCTGCGCATCTCCGTTGGAGCTGGCATTGGGCTTTCCCTCCCATCGCTCCGGTCTAAACTTGTCTGGTTCCGGAAAAATGTCTGGGTCGTTATGTAGTGCGTGCGAGTTCATTATCAGCCCAGTTTCCTTGGGAATGGTGTATTGTCCCCAGTGTACGGGTGCGTTGGCGGCGCGGGGGAGCGATAGTGGAACTGACGTGATCCAACGCTGGGCCCTAGTGGGAATCAGATCTTGGAAATATGTGGAGATGACGATAGGACGTTTACACTCACTCTTGGATTACCTGTTGGACATAAGGGAGATTCACCGCATCCTCGTCGGTGGGTAGCCGATTCCGCCCAACAACACGGTCGATTTCTGAATGGTCAGTCTGTGACATACTTTTGGGCGGCGGAAAAAGACTTACCTTCCTGAGCCTTTTTCTGTGCTTCAGGATGGAGACACATCGCCGCGACCCAGTTGATCAGAGTAGATGCGGTAGTGTCGGTTGTGCCTGTCAACAAGTGATGGCCGATTTCTGCACCCTCGATCTCTGACACTCCCGGCCAGCCTTGCTTGAGTTTCTCTTGTATTGCGTGGTTGACGGAAGGGAGCGCCTCTCCCTGACTTGCCCGCTTTGCAACATCCGAATAATTCCTCCAGATAAAGTCACGATGCTTTGCGGCGATCTTGCGAGCCTGTTTACAAACAGGAAACATCCACTCCGGCAGCTTCCACAGGAACGGCCAGGAATCCAGGAATGCACCGCGCACGCCTGTCTCGGCCAAGTCATACAGATCCTGAATCGTCTCCTTTATACGGGGGTCCGCGGCATCAGTAATTCTCCGGCCATTAACCATTGACATAGCTACACTGTTACTGTAGCGCTCAATGTGGTCTCTCCACTCCGTCGGCGCCCCGAGAAGATCAAAAAGCAGCTGGCGCGTCTCTAGCTCTTGATACGGTAGGTACTGCTTCGCCGCACTGCCGTTGAGAATGGCCTGCCACATTTTGCGCGACTGTCGCCACTTCTCTCCATTGTTCAAACCGGGGAAGAAACCATCGCGCATGAGTAACTGGAACCGAGAGGGCGGACGATTCTGCGAACTGGCTCCCTGCTTGATGAAAATGTCTCTGACTTCGCGCAGCCCGCTGACCACGACGTGCGCCGTATCGCCTAGCATAACTGTATAGACAGGCCCGTACTGCTGCGCCCATTTTCTGTATTGATATTGTGGGTAGAGCAGGTTAATCTGGCGGCGTTAGTTATTTGGCCGTGGACATGCACGCTCGGAAACCCTCGTAGAATGTAGGTACCTGTTTCGTATTGCCCCAGATGAACTCGGTCGGCGGTCCAAGTGGCAGTCCCTTCGGGGGCGAACCAACACGTAGAGTTTTAATGACAATGAAGCCGATCAGTACAACGGCTATGGTTCCGAAGAGAGGTACAGAGTATGGAACGTTGAAGACGCCGAGGGCCGCCATGGTCATGGTCACTGTGTTGATTGTGGTAACCTGCAACACCTGTTCATGGCTTTATGTATCTATCTATCTCGATGAGCTCGTCTGATCCCCGACTGATTTGTAATTGCTCTCTGATTTGTAATTGCTCTCTGGGTTTGGTCGAAATATCCCGACGAGTCTGCATATCGGGGCCGGGAGGTTTCCGCCCAACGCCCGGGATAGGAAATCCTAGCATATCGGAGTAGAATGTACCCAGTAGCAGAATGCCAGCAACAAAGTCGGGAAATGGAAATGCGAAAGACCAAAAAAAGTAGAATCACTCGGGCACAATTTTCCCCAGAAGCGCCAAAACCCTTGAGAGACACTGACTAACGGCGCCAACCCCTTCGCGTCCATAAAGCGCCGCTCCAGCTCCTTCCCCCACCACATCAGTCTCTGAAACAACGTCCTTCTCTCGAACATAAACTTCTCGTAGCAATGCGCTCAAGCTCATCAACATGGCGTACACAATCTGCCGGGCGAGCAGCGACTCTTCTTCATCATCCTGTAGCGTGAGTGATCCCAGCGTCATGGGCGTTTTGACACAGAGCCAGGTCGATGCGCCAGAAGAGGAGGGGCGGTCTCCTGCAAGTCCTGCTGCTCCTATTCCCATAGCTCCAGGGCTGTTTTCACTGCTTCCTGTACCTGTACCTGCCGCAGCAGCATCGTCAACAAGACCATAAGCTGTACAAGCAGCCTGACAGATTTCCAGAATCGAATCAGCTAGCGGGACCAGCCCTTTTGCAGTTGCAGAGGTCTGTCTTGCACCTTCGAGGCATTTCGAGAGATCTTCTAACGGTCGGTTGAGTGTTGGCAGGAGGCTGAACTCGTATGGCCCGCGCGGGGGTAGCAGCGAGGATACCTGGGCCAGTTCAGTTGCGCAGGGACCTTCCGACTAGGTAGCGGGGGTTCGTTAGTAGTCGGGAGCTTGAAAAACAAGACGAAAAGAAAGAAAAGAAAAATGGCTGGTTGATGAAGGGAGTTACTTACCCGCTGATTGCTGAAGAACATTGCTGTCTGCTAATTTAAGGGCTGTTGGACGTTTGCAAGGTAAGTTCTGTGGTGGTGGTGGCAGCCTAGTAGCTAACCCCTCACTGCATTCATAAACCCCTCCTTTTTGCACAGCCCTGCTTAATTCGACAATGTAAGCATCTTAACCATCTAGCTCCTCGAAACTTGCCTGTCGCCTGGCAATTCATTATGGTTCGCTAGCTTAACCCTTCTACCGTAAACTAGACTTGTTAAACCGCGGGTTGGGTCGAGTTTTCTACCTACCGAGTACCCTGAACCATAATGCCTTAAGTCGCACCCGAGGTCGGGTTCGATTTATCGGGGCGGCTATTGGCCGGGAGTGCTGCTAGCGCTGCTAGCGCCGGGCAGGGGGGCTGCCTGGGGGCCGTGTTCCTATCGCCTATGAGTGCGTGTCTAGTCCTGCTTCCCTGCCAGGTTTAGGGCTCGGAACTCCTATCACTACGCGCGTGGGTAGACAGCCAGATTAAGAATCCAGAATATGTACTACATGCACTGTACTAACCAAGCAACCTTGGACAAATACAAAGGTGAGAACATACCCTAGGTGACTGCAAGATAAAAACAAAGGACTTGATGTGTATTAACTCCTGCCTGGATGGTATCCTATTAACCAGCAACGTCAGATCTCAATCCTTATATCTCTATTATACACAGGATAGTCATTTACAGAGGGGACAGATAACAAACGAAACAAGAAAAACATCAATAGTAACATCATGCTCGCATAACACAAGGAAAAGAGAGAAAAAAATTCAACCATCCTAACCGCAGTGTCCTATCCCAGCCCTTAAAACCCAAACCTGTTCCACTCTATAAATGCTTCGTTTCCACAAGTCATAATCGCACATTAGAGGACAAAAGAAACAAATAGAAAATGACAACGCCCCCCATTAGGCGATAACAACCCAGACCCGGCCTAGCCTGGCTAAGGTCCCAGACTCCTGTTCCAGCGTTTTATCCGACACTGGGAGATGCAAATATGATGGTATACTGAACGATGACAACGATGTATGAGATGCAAGATGAACAAGGAAACAAGATGCAATGAAAAAAGGAAATAATGCAATGAACAAGAGATAGCAGGAGAACAAAAGAAAGATATGGTTTCTAGGCCAGTCAGCCGAAGATCGGATGAAATAAGGGCATAGGGTCGAGATCGGATTGGGGTTGCGCAAGGACCCGTTAGACCGATGTAGACCATGAGTTGTCGCTCATTCTTGGCCTCAGCTCATAATTTTCGGGTTCTGTGCTCCCAGGCCGACGAATGGTGGAGTTCGGGAAATACATATGCGGAGGCACAGACCCGGGATACGGTGGCCCACTCGGCTCAGGATAACCAAAATCAGGCGCAGAACCAGGCGATGGTATGCTGGTATGTGAAGGTGAAGCCCAACCTAAACTTGACATATGAGGACTCCCGCCGACGCTGCTCGGCCGATGGTCTTTATTGGCAGGCGGCTCAAGTGGCTGAGGAGGCGCATATGCGGATGGATGAGACGTCATTGAAGGCCGAGGAAGTGGGGCGCTGCTGTAGCTAGACAGAGAAGGGGACGTGGCTGTGGGAGAGGCCCGAGGACTCGCTTGAGAGAAGTCCCCTCGAATATGGGGCGGGATAGAACCATTTCCCATGTAGAAATCACCCGCAGAACGGGGAATATTCAGAGGAGGAAGGTCACCAGCAGGCGACATAGGATGATGGGACGGGGAAGGTGTTGAATGAACAGAGCCGTGGTCGGAAAACATTCCATCCCCGGGCATTCTCCGATCCTTGTTTTGCCTCAAGTTTGCCTCTGTTTCTGCGGCAGCTTCTTCAATTGTACCGGTGTGGTGATTTTGATGGCGTGTCAATGTTGTGCGACGTGTGAAAGTCTTTTGGCAGTTTGCGTACGGACATTTGTAGGGACGTTTCCCGGAATGAATTCTGCGATGCCTGGCGAGGGAAGAGGAATCGCTGAATGGCTGCGCAATACCAAACATGATTAGTAAAGCAGATTTGTGCTAGAAATGAATACACATACCTTGCCACATCTTTCACACATGTGCGGCTTCTCTCCTGTATGTACTCGAGAATGTACGGTCAAAGCTGAACGTTGGATGAACTGTTTCCCACAGCCGGGCCAGTCGCAAGCATGGGGTCGAATGCCGGAATGAATTCGCTCTACTCTAGTTAGAATGTGAACTGTTCTAGAAACCGGGGAATTTCTTACCATGTCTTGCCAAGTCACTTCGTCGCGCAAAGCCCTTACCGCAAGTTCCACAATGAAAGGTCTTTTGAGGAGGATCCGGCCGTCCTTGTGGTCCGCTGCTCGGTATTTGAGCGCCAGAGTATCCTGCTGGGACATAAGGGCTCTGCAGCAAAGGTAGCTGGGGATTGGGGTGTGGGTGGGGCGGATATCGCATGTCTTGGTTGATGTTTGGCATCTGATCCAGCGGGGCGTGCGGAGGATATGGGAGCACCGGCTGATTGGCCGCCTCAGCGGCGCCAGGCTCTGATTTCGTCACTGGGGGGGATGGGTTATCGAGATTTGAGGCTTGCATGAAATGTTGCTGGTCAAATTGGGAATCCGGAGCAACCATGGCTACAGAAGCTTTTCGGTTCAAAATAGTTGTGATGTCCATGACCCGACCCAGCTTCTGCTGAGGAACGGCGGTCAGGACAAGACAGAAAGGTAGTCCAGGGTAGCCCGTGGCAAGTGCAGCCGTAGAATTCTCCACGGCGTACTTTTTGCCCCGTATCAAACGCGACAAGACGGACTTTGCAGAGTGCAGAGTGCGGATGCGCGAAGCTAAAGCGGGCGTTCCTGAATTTTGTTTAGCTTCGAAACGCACCTATGAACACCGTCAGCACACGAGTTTGGCCTTCCCGGGTTTAAGCGGTGATGAGGGGCTGGAAAGGGGAGAGGTATAAAAGTAACGCACAGGCGCACTGAATGTCCTCCCGCCCAGGCGCATACGGGGAAAAACAGAGGATATACGCACGATGGAAACTCTCAAAGGAAGCTAAGGAGCGGTGATAATGTTATGCCGTTAACCGCCGAACCGCGAGCGTTTGTAGTAATGGTATTTTCAACCGAGGCAAATTTCTGCTAGGCAGGTCCAAGCCAAGCAAAAGCGACGAGAGCAAAATGTAGTCGAAGACGCGAGGTTTCAGTCCTCGACTCGAGTTCTCAAAACGCGATTAAGTCCTTGGTGCGGAGAGTAAGATTCAGAGCGGACACGTCAATGTCAATCCGTCCACACCGAAATAAGCTCAGCCACAGTCTGAAACTCGTTCGCGTTTTCGGCTTTTCGCGGATAGGTATAGGGGCCGTTGGGCACAAGGAGCGACAGATCAGTCGAGAGAGCACAGCGCAAAAATGGGTGAAGTTTTGCGACCCGTTAGGTATCCGGATCTGATAACAGTAGCGGTCGCGACGCGATTTAGAATCGGTGGCCGGTGTTATTGGTTCGAAATCGGAATCTTTTCAAGGAGTATTTGGTCTGAATAGCTTGAAGGGAGAAGACCTCGGGTTGACCGATCTGTAGAGGTGCGACAGATGTTAGCAGAGTGATAAAAAATTGTTGGTGGTATGATTCCAAGTCGACGCGGAGGCGCAGGGAAAAGCAGATATCGCATTTTAATTCCGTCTAGTCAGGATGAACCCAGCAATGGCCTTCTTTGTCCTCGGGAGGCTTTTCATTTTGCCAGAGAGCGCGACAAACAGCGAGGAGATACCGAGGAGTTGGGGTGGGTTTAACTTGGAGCTGCGTCATCGGCCCGTGGTCGCTGGGGCGGAGAAAGTAGACGCGAGCAAAACAAACAGAGATGGACTTACGGGGGGAAAAGCGTGAAGTTCGTTAGATAGGGAGAGACTGGCACCGCCGAGGGGCCTGACCGAAGGGGAAGAGGGAGAGAGGAGAAGTTGAAGTTCAAGTCAACAAATAACGGCAGCCGAAACAAGAACTCGTGACTTGAGAGAGGAAGATAGACTTGAGCAGCTGGCAGCGAGAGAGAGCTGGGAAATATTCAGTATTAATATTAATAGTAAATGATAGCGGAAATTGCTGAAAGTTTCATAATGTTCTAGCATTCTTTTTCTATACAGTGGATACACGACGATCTGAATGAATGGGCCTCTCGTTCATCATGAAACTGTTTCTATCATCTATAGTCGATGGAGGACCCTGAAGAACTGAATCTCATTATCCTGAAGCAAGTCACTCATCTCGTTCCTTTGCATTGGTAACTGAGTATTGTGCGACAAACAAGGAGAAAGACGGCGAAGTCAACTCTCCCCGGCCATCTTGTTAGGTACAACAACCACTAGCGATGCACTGATGAGGCATATTCGAAGACATACCAATCAAAATACAGCGAGTAATAAAGGAGGAAATGCCCCTTTTGGCGATACCAACGGCGCAAAGCTAATTTCCTTCTAGAAAAGTTTCGAACTGGGCACCGCGTGGCACGTTGGACCGCATGGAGAAGGCCTATCATCGCTGCTACCTACGTCAGAATCTCAGGGGGTACAACTCGGAGTCGGACTCACTAGAAGAGTCAAGGCTACGAACGATGTTTGGACTCTGCACGAGAGACGGAAATCCATCCCTGCCTCACCCGGGCCTTAGTCCGGCCACACGACGGAGCATCCTGGACAGGCTGGACCAAAGAAGGAGGCTGTGATGAGGCTTCAAAGAAGGAGATTGGTGCAGCGCAGCCTGGCAGGGCCTCGCTCAGTTTCCGATTCTTGACGTGGGAAATATCTATCCACGCTAGGAGCAGCTAACGGACTCATACAGCACGCTAACCAAGTCCACTTCCTTCCAGGGAGCTTCTAGAAAACTTCCAGGAGCCATTGAGCCATGAGCATTGAGCCACTCCGGCCCCAGCCGTTACAGTCGTCCTATCCTTCCCTCCAGAGAAGAGGTGGTGTTACAGCAGCAAGCACGAGTCCGTGGGATGTTGTCTGACCCAGGGGGTGTTTTCTGGCTGCAACAGCGGCAATTCGCCTTCTCTCTCCCCCCTCCTCGTGTCTTTTCTTTTCTTTCACCCGATGTCTCATCTTGCCTACCACTTTTGCTGCAGAGGTCCGTGAGGAAGCGAATCGAATCGATGGTTCAAGGATCTGCCCCACGCATTGGGCATCTTGGGTTTAGTCCGGTCCGAAAATAAAACGTGCCATCATAATCATTTCCAGCATTTCCAGGATAGCCCGGGATCCACCTCATCTCTGAGATTATGAATCGGAAAAAGAAATTCAGGGGTCTCGATCGTGGCTGATGAGGTCGCCCTGTCCTGTTCTCGTTCCTGCTCACTGCTCAGTGCTCACTGAATCATAATCGTTGACTACGCAAACCTGACGAAAACAACGACCGATCAATAATCTACCAGATCCACAATACGTAACCGCACCAGGACTCCCCAGGTTTCAGCGGACTCGTGGCCATGGAAGGTATGGATATTCTGGAAGCCTTCTATATCCGTATTCGGAATAGCAGCGTTCCACGGCCCTGCGCAGAGCGCTCACTGACACTCAGCTGCGTTTACCCTCCCAATCTCTCCTTCAGCTAATCAAACCTCGCAAATCCTACCCAGTCCAGAGAATGAAGATCACTCGTTGCCCATGATTGAGTCTGTGATACACAACGTTCGCGATCAGCCCCCAAGGCGCCTATCTACCTTCGATAGACAGTGTCATAGTGTTCTCTATACGAGAAGCCTTGTACCCCGTACACCACTGTCTCACTATCAAACTGGAAAGCCTGCGACTTGCCACATCCACGTGTGTAGCCCATTGTCGGTCAAGAAGACCTCTACACGGTGTACCTGCCTTGTCACACCCCTCCTCTGGACCTCTACAGGACGATATACCACGTATCCTTGAAACAACCAGGAGGGTTTTGTTCCAGCCTCTAGAGTCCAGACTCCAAGCGTGTTCGACTATAATCTAACAGTGTCGACTCCACCGAGATAGAGAAGATAGGAAACGGCGCCAGGACAATCGACAATTGCCAATCTCTCAATCTGCAGGAATCGAGATCATCCGGCTTTCCGGCTCGTCAATCATCAGATTCAGATCACTGGAGCCCGAGTCTGCCATGTATACCCCGTACTAATCTCGCGTGAGGAGTCGAGGACGGTGAGAGTATCCGCTTATGGAGCATTCTAGCGTAGGACAAGAGCTGATGACGCAAAGGGGAAGTCTTCTAGAAGGCACGTAGAATGGGATTGCCATTGATTATCGTCACTTGTGTTTATTTCTAGGGGTCAGTGGATCGGATCTACTAGTTTGTGGATTTCGAAATGTCCGCGCGAGATAACGGCGGTCCCATTGCGATTGTCTACCAATTGTCGTGGAGTATGTCTCAAGGTTCTCGATTTTGTAGGTCAACGTTTAAGGGGCTACCGCCGTATCACTTGATAACGTCCTATATGGACTTCGGAGTACCGGAATGTCATTATGTGATGTGACTTGTGACTGAGTAATACCTGTCTGATACAGAGTCTCTCCTCGCTGGACCAGGTCATATGGCCACATGGCATGTTGAGATATGCATATCCACAATTGCGACGTCCAGATCCCGACTACGAAGTACTACGGAGTATGTCCCCCTCCAAACAACCCCCCAGTGCCTCTGCAACAGCTCGATAACCCCCCATAACCTCCTTATCATCTTCTCCCAGCGCCATAGCCAAGAACCTCCCCTCCTGTTCCCTGGCCTCAACAGACTGCCACACATGGACCTTGCCCTGTCCAAGCTCAAGCCGCACCTGGGCCCCGTCGCGCCGTGCAGCATCCACAAATACCTCAATGTCAAACCGGAATAACGGCTCTGCTGTACCCGTCGAGACCCATGTTTTTGCTGGGAGAATGTCTCTCCAGGAGCCTCGTTCTTGCTCGAGAACTGGGTGTGCAAAGTTTCCGTATATGTTAATGTATTTGCGGGGAACGTCGCGGAGGACTAGTGCGGAGAAGCGCTGGAGGACCTGTTTGAATGAGACGCTGCGGGGGTCTAGAGAGTCAAGTGGTGCCGTGGAATTGGGCCCGCATGGGTCTAAATTCACCCAAGGGCTGATTAAGAAGGCCGCGGCGGGCTTTGGAAGGAAAGATGATTGTTCAAGTAAACGCCGATGTAGTGATGTAAGGAGGGAAATAATGAGATGACCGCCGGCTGATTCGCCGATGAGGTATAATCTTGACGGACTGACGTTCATCTCGTTTATGAGCCATGTATATGCGGCCATGGTTTGGTCCAGCTGCGTCGGTAGCGGTGCACTAGGGACGAGAGTGTACTCGAGAGAAAACACTGCGACGGTATAATTGCGCCGTGTCAGGGCCTCCGCGATGAGGAGCATTTCAGGCGCGTTGTCGAGCGGGTGGCCCATGACATAGCCCCCTCCGTGTAGGTGGAAGAGAACAAGGTCTGCATCCCCCGGGTGGGACTCAATTGACACATCACGGTATACCCAGTACCCGGCAAAATCGGGCTTTCGCACCCTCTCTGCAATCTGAAATGAAGCGTTGGTATAGCGGATAGATTGCCTCAGGATACTTCCGTTCTTTTCGCATGCTCGCTGGATCACGGATACCGGGAGACGATGGCCCAAGCTGTGTACATTAGTAACATCTCATAGGAAAGTGCTGGTTGATACACACCACAAAAGAAGATCATGACTGATTTGCTCCCCCATACCATTCCATTTGCCTTGGTATAATGACACAAGCACCGACAAGGGCGCATATAGCATCAGCGTGATTAAAGTCGAACAGATGTCCCATGCGGACAATCTGAGCGGGGGATTGGGGTCGGGGCCATCGTTCCCGAGATCGTTCGACATGGCTTATTCTTCTGCAGGCATGTCACTACTGCATCAGTTGAGCAGATCCGAAATGAGATGGGAGTAATTTTCAAGTTGTCGATGAGTTTGAGTAGCCTCGCGAAGGCTGCCGATCATCCACGGCACTCATAATTTCGGCAACTCGTGATCTCGTGCATATCATCTGAAATGACAAGGGACTGAGCTATGATCCAAGGACCTGAATAGGCGCAATGACCTCTACCCCGGAGTAAGCCGTGTCTTTGATGGAAACGCCTAGAGCCTGTATGAAACAAGGCATAGTTGATCTGACCGAGGAACAAGCTTCTGATACAATCTTATTGTTTCATCTCCGTACTTTTGCATCTGAAGCGCACCCCGCTGGATTTCTTTGGCTAATGCATGTCTCAGCAATCTTGAAACCGCCACATGCAACCAGGGAAATGTCACGAGGAGGTGCGAGTCGCATGTGAAGCTCTCCAGACTCCAGACCTCGGAAGCACTCCGGAGTAGATGTACAAGTCTTGGCATGTTTGTTTGGAGTCTCGGAGATTGTCTCATTTTCACCATTCCAAGCTTCAATATCGACTTTTAGATACTGAATAACAGACCACCACACAATTGACCATGGTGCGCTTATTCACTCACAGGCAAACACTCACACTTACAAAAGAAAGCACTAATAAGCCATAGACCGGCGCACCAACATAACAACCTCACGTCACAACCAACCCAATCCTCGAACGGCCGCCGAGATACTTCAAGATTCAGCCATAGAGGCACACGACAATATGGCATTAGCACGACCATCCCTCCGTACGGCCTCCCTCCTCCTTCGCTCCCTCCCTCGCCGCTCCCACTCAACCTCCACGTCCTCCGTCTCCGCCTCCGAAGTCTCCCATTTCTCCTCCCTCGCCAGCTCTTGGTGGGATCCCATGGGCCCATTCCGAGTCCTCCATCTCATGAACCCCCTCCGCCACGACTTCATCGCATCCTGTCTTGCATCCGGCCCTCCTACCTCATCTGTCGACGGAAGTCTCACAACCGCCAATCCAAACACATTACACTACCTCGACGTTGGATGCGGCGGGGGTATCTTCGCCGAATCCCTGGCGCGCACCATCCCCCTCCCAGAATCAAAGGAAGCAGGAACAGTAACCCGCGCCGCCTCAATGACAGCCATTGACCCCACTACGACCCTAATAGAGATCGCGCGCGACCACGCCCGGAAAGACCCCAAGGTCTCTGCGCATTTGAACTCCGGTCGATTCAAATATGTGAATTGTACACTCGAGGACGTGATCGCGCAAACCAAATCCCAACTCCAGTCCGAAACGCAGACACAGATTTCAGATACGGAAAAACAAAGTCTAACAAAACCAGATAACTACGACATGATAACTCTCTTCGAGGTCATCGAACACGTCGACACAAACGCCTCCATCACCCCTTTAACCTTTCTAACAGACTGCCTCCGCCTCCTCAAGCCCGGCGGCTGGCTAATCGGCTCAACAATCGCCCGCACATTGCCCTCGTTCCTCGTAAACCAGGTCATCGCTGAAGCACCCTGGCCAATGGGCGTCGTCCCCAAGGGTACACACGACTGGAACAAATTCGTGAACCCAGACGAGCTCGAAGCTTGGGCAAGCGAGGGATTGATGCGGTCTGTGGATTTGGAGCGTGGCTCCGTCATGAGGAGTGGGAGCGAGGCGTTGAAGGGGATGCAGTGGAAGTGCGCCGGGGTTGTGTATTTCCCTGGACTGGGGTGGAAGTTCGTGGATGGGTCAGAGAGTTGGGGGAATTATTTCTGGGCTGTGAGGAAGGGTGTATAGATGATGAAGCCCCCTTGTTTAGCTACAAGGGCTGTAGTATAATTACAGTATGATCTAGAGACTGTTGTATATTAGAATAGAATTGGAACGGGTGGAATCTTTCTGTTTCAGTCTGCTACCGATCTTACTAATGTAGTCCTCTACTAACTAGGACAAAGTATGGATATTCTGAATTCAGATATAGCTACCTCTTCTTCCCTTTGCCCTTCTTCTTCGAACCACTAGGCGGGTCTGGAACACTCAAAGTCCCTTGCATAACCTCCTCATCCTGATCCTTCAACCGCTCCGATCCACTAATAAAAAACGACAGATCGCGATTCTGCTCGGTGAGGTCAGCATTCGATACTCGGAGCGTCTCAACCTCCGTCGTAAGATGTTCGATGCGCTCCATGAGACTCTGGTTCATCGTCTTTTCCTCTCGCCACTCGTGCTCCATCTTCCGCGCCATAGTCTCGAATTTCTCGGCTCGTTTCTCTGCGCGAGCTTTGTCGCGTTCTAGACTGGGGGTGATCTCGGCGTGGAGCGTTTCGTGTTGGGTTTGGAGACTGGCGAGGGTGGCCGTGGCCGTGTCGGCGGCTTCTTGGGCGGAACAGGCGGCTGCGCTGGCTTGGGAGGCCTTGTCAACTGCTCGTTCGAGGATGCCTTCGAAGTAGGCACGTTGGCTTTCAAGTTGGCTAGTTAAGAGATGGGTATATTCGACGCTCATGTTTTCGAGCTTCTCGCGGGGTACTGCGTCCGTCCAGTCCGGGGGATCAAGTGCGCTGTTATCTGCGGCTGGGAGCTCGACGAGCTTGCCGTCTGTTTTGCTTTGAATGATGCGGTGGACGTAGGCATCTCCGGCGTAGTCCCATACGCGCTGTGTAGAGAGGTCCATGGCGAAGGTGTGAGATGTTTGGCTGTAATGTGCAAAGGCATGAGCGCTGTCGTACCGTCCGCATCCGACACTGCCGCAGATAAGACACATCCAGAGGTTGATATCTGAGTGGCAGGTGCTGCATTCGGCAGGTTCATCGTCGAACGGTAAGCCCTGGCTGGGTCTGCGGAACTCGTCCTGCGTGTACCGACAAACGGGACAACCGCTGCCTTTCCATTTCTGGAGACAGGTACAGTGGAAAACGTGTTGGCATATGATCGTGAGCAGGCCTGTCGTCTCGTCCATTCGCTCAAGACAAACAGGACACGTGGGTAGCTCAACCAACGACGGCGTAGGAGGGGCTAGAGGTTTTGTTGAAAGCGTTGCCGGAGCTATGGTGGTTTGGGATGTTAATGATACAGTCCTCTGTGGAGCTGGTAGTGAAGCTGGCTGAGTCGCCGACATAGGCTGCGAATCCGGATCAACACTCTGTATTTCGACGGTTTTCACAAAGACAACATGGCACGTTTCAGGCTGAGGAAACCAATGTCAGTATAGGAAGCCCAAGATGCAATACAAGGTAGCAGGTGCAAACTGACCTCCATACTATTGTAAACCTTCCCGTTCCATTCCCTCTGCCAGCTCCTCGCCTTCTTCCCACTCCGAAACTTCATCAAAACCATATACCGATTCGCCCTCGCCGTCCGTATCATGCGAAAATGACTGACATCATCCATGGTCGCCTCGCCCACAAATCCCAGAAAATCAGAAGCAGACATATAAGACGGCACAGCAAGCACACACAGCGTCGTACAGTCCTCATCAGGCTGCATAACTGACCTAAGGCCCTGCTGTCGCAGTCGACCACCGCTACTTTCCCCTCCAAGCTCATGATCAGCGTACGACCGCCTAGCAGCCGCAGCAGAGGAACCCTTCAGCTCGGCGGGATAATCGTCGGCGACGAGGTACGGCGTCTCCTGTGCATCCCGATACAGATGTACGATCCCCCAGACACTCTCCGACGTCTTCTGATCGAGCGGGAAATACTGGCCCTTAGTGCGAAGACCGCCCAGGATATCAGTTCCGATGCCCGTCGTGACCGGGTTTTCCCTAGCCGAGGAGATCATATCGATACACTCAACGGAAATTTTATCTAGTCGTAGGTCCTTCTCGAATTCGGATGCGCTTGTGGGCGACTTGGTATAGGGCGACAGGGGAGCTGCGTGAGGGGTATTCGGGGTTGATGGAGCGTATTTGCGGTCTTCGCTTGAAGATTCAAGTGGATCACATCGGTGTCTCTTGTGTAGTTGGTTGCGCGAGCTCGACGGACGCTTTTGGAAGGGTAGGAGTGCTTCGCATGCAGATTCGAAAGATAACGAAGTAGTCAGAGCTGGATCTTTAGTATAGCTGTTCAGGTTGGATTGTGGGCGTGAGAAGAGTTCAATCGCAAGATGGTAGAAGTATGAGGGCATCCCGACCGACTGATCATGTTGCTAGAGTTGTTAGTTTTCACTCTTCAGTCATCGTCATAAAACAAATTGTGTGGTTCTTTTTTGAAGATGCACTTTGAATTTCCCCACCCCCATGACACCGGTCACGTGAAAAATCCCAACCGGTACTTCCTAGGACCTCGGGGAAGGAACAGTTGCTTCTGATTTAAAGACTGTTAACGTGGAAGTTATGAACATCTTAATTGACTACGCAAATGGAGACTACGAGCTTCGTCTACGGTCAATATACGGAGAAAATAAGGTAACAGAAACAAGCTATGTGTTTCAGAATTCACTCAGTATGCTTGAGAAAGGATGTAAGTATCGTAAACACCATCAAGGTGACATAGTAAAGAAGGTACGCCCAGATTAACCGCAAAGAATAAAAACCCATCCAACGCCGCGCACGTCAGGTAACCCATAGATGAGTCGTAATATGATTCAAGAAGGGAAGACATTAGTTGCCACCACGAAGGCGAAGGACCAGGTGGAGTGTGCTCTCCTTCTGGATGTTGTAGTCAGAGAGCGTACGCCCATCTTCCAACTGCTTACCAGCGAAAATGAGACGCTGCTGGTCCGGTGGGATGCCCTCCTTGTCTTGAATCTTGGTCTTGACGTTGTCGATTGTATCAGAGCTCTCAACTTCCAACGTGATCGTCTTTCCTGTGAGCGTCTTCACGAATATCTGCATACCACCACGGAGACGGAGGACGAGGTGAAGAGTAGACTCCTTTTGGATGTTGTAATCGGAGAGAGTGCGGCCGTCCTCAAGTTGCTTCCCAGCGAAGATAAGACGTTGCTGATCCGGGGGAATGCCCTCCTTGTCCTGAATCTTGGTCTTTACATTGTCGATCGTGTCAGAAGATTCCACCTCCAGGGTGATGGTCTTTCCAGTAAGGGTCTTGACGAAGATCTGCATACCACCACGAAGGCGGAGCACCAAGTGAAGGGTAGATTCCTTCTGAATGTTGTAGTCGGACAAAGTACGGCCGTCCTCAAGCTGTTTGCCTGCGAAGATCAAGCGCTGCTGGTCAGGAGGAATACCCTCCTTATCCTGGATCTTGGTCTTAACATTGTCGATGGTATCACTAGACTCCACCTCGAGGGTGATGGTCTTGCCAGTGAGGGTCTTCACGACTGTTGAGAGGTTAGTAAGGTGGCCAATAAGTGGCGAAATCAGAGTAACTTACAGATTTGCATTCCACCACGCAGGCGTAGCACGAGGTGCAGAGTAGATTCCTTCTGAATGTTATAGTCGGAAAGGGTGCGGCCATCTTCGAGCTGCTTGCCGGCAAAGATCAGACGCTGCTGGTCAGGAGGGATGCCCTCCTTATCCTGGATCTTTGTCTTGACGTTATCGATGGTATCGCTGGACTCGACCTCAAGAGTGATGGTCTTGCCGGTGACTGTAGGGAGGAATAAAACGTTAAGAAGCTGTTTCTAGTGCTGTTCGCCATCGGAGGAGAGATAACACTTACGGGTCTTGACGAAGATCTGCATGGTGATGAGATGAGAGACGTAGACCGATTGATTTGCTGATGTGGAGAGTGTAGAGAGAAGAATATAGGCGAGGATAAATGGGAAGAGAAATCGACAGGAAGATTTCTGGATGAGAGGTGAGTGTAGGTGGGAAGGAAGCGGTCACGGCGGTAGAGGAAGGAGGAGGGCTTTAAGTACCTTCCGTGGGAGAGATGAGGGGAGGCGAACCCAGTTAGTCAGGGTCGGTCAGATTCACTGATAACGTGATGTCAGGCCATTCTAGAGCCGGATTGGTAGAAACCTTCATTATTAAGACACTTAAGGTGAATTCCAGTCACCCGGTCATCTCTTGCTGCCTTTGTTCTGGCGCCTACTAGCACATTCCATCGTCTTGCTACGGATCCATTCCTGGCCACCTTTATTGCAGTATTATTATCAAACTTTGATCGGACATTGCAAGGCTACAGAATACAATCTAAGTTGACGATTCCAGCCACCGATGACTCAACAGAAGGGCACTGCCACTCGCGGCTCGTTTCGGGCTCTACTCCGTACAAAGTACGTCAGAGAGAGAACGAAATAATCTAATAATCAAGACAGAAAGATGAAATCTTCGACCTCGCTCTCATTTACCTTGTTATCACTGACTACTATCGGAAGTTCATGAGATTCAAGATGTCCAACGTCTCCAACCCGTCCTCACCCGCCACTGACGCCACCAGTCACAGGCTCTCTCCCCTGTCAATCCCCAGTCTAGTAAACAACCCTCTTTAGGTAGGGCGGATAATCGGCTTTGACTCGGAGTAATCCGAGTTCTTTGCTTTACCCAGAGTACGTCGACAACCCGGCAGTCTGGAGTAATTCACAGCCATCTTACGCAGACAATCAGGAGAATGACGAGTGATTCTCCTTATCGGCGGAGTGGACACTGGACGCAGTGGAGACTCTCCGAGGCGCTTACGGAATTAGGCCAATTATGGAGATCAGGTGATCGTCGCATGCGGTTCCCCGCTTTCCGCATTTTGCAGGTGAACTCCTGGGCAAATGTCGAGGAGGTCGGGACTTGAGAGAAAGGACAAGCGTCTTGGTAGGTTGTACAGTGGTGTACACGTGGCACGCAAGTGCAAGCTTGTCTGAGCTGACTATGGTACTCAGTAACTAACTAGTGTACACTCAGTTAGTCAATCTGCATCCTTCAGTGCACTGAATCAAAGTTAAACTGGTTACCATCATGTATTGAGATCTGTCGAGTAGTAGTATAAATCGTAAGACAAAAAAAGAAAAGGGGCCAGCGAGAACGCTTCAGTCCTCGGTAAATCAGTCCCCGCCTCTGACTCGGGCTCGGAGTTCCCCCGTTGAGAGCGGCCAACATTCAATGGTACTTAACACAAGAAGGCAGAAAGCAAGGGATTAAGTACACAAATGTAAACAAACGTACAGCATCATGGAGCGAGAACTAGCCTCCAGCACGACTCGACAACTCAGTTGCCGCCATAATGCGTTGTAGAACGTTTTCGTGACCGTACAATATCATGACATCGTGATCCTCGTCATCGCTGCTGCGAGGACTGTGCGAGAAGGTAAAACACTGAAGAGGTAAAGAGAGTGTGGCTTGGATAGATAAACAGGTGCTTCAGGCTAGAACTTGCGCGACAAGGGAAGAACAGCACGTCCCCGTAGGAAAAAAACAAGCAAAAAGAAAAAGGAAAGGCTGAGTGACCGAGACAATCAAATGCGAGTAGACAGAGAAAGAGTTGCTAATAGCTGCACTGCGAGTCTCATAATCATAATGTTGGTAAATACCGGACCAACTTTTTGTGTCGTTAATTGTCGAGCCGTTACTTCAATTCAATCGTTCTAATTGGCACGAATCACAAGTCTGGATAGGAATTTGTTCGATAAGCAGTCAAAGTCATTTCGATTGAACTTGGTGGAGGTCGAGCGGCTACGAAGGTAGCTCTCTGTAGGATCATGAGTATGTGTTTTAGTTGAAGGATATAATGTTCTTACCAAACTTCTCAACGTGCTGGCGGACCTCAGTCATTGTGTTGCAAACATCAGGGTTGGAGTGAAGCAGGTGGTGATGCTTGGATGTATCCCAATCGGTGAACGCAGGCAGTTTTTGAGAAATTGCATGGAACAGACAGACAATAACCCCAACCGGAGTAGTCTCCATGTCGGTGCAAAATTTGTCAACAGCTGCAGCATCCTGTTGAAGAGGGTTAGTGTTGGGTTTATGTATAAGAGGCGAATATAGACTCACAGGAGTACGGTAATGACAGTCAAACTGCATTTCTTCCCAAACAGCTAGGAGAATCGAGGCCAACATGAAGATTGTAGGCCAATTCTTCAACTTGTCACCGCTGTAGACACTGGAATAGAGACTCGACAGCTCTTCTAGGACATCCTTCTGCAGTTCACGCCACATGTTTGCCATGGCAACCTTGATCTGGAAGTTGATCATCACAGGTGCCATTGTCTTGCCCTTGAATTTGGAAGATTGGTCTTCAATCTTGCCAACAAAACCTTCCTCTTCGCCTAGGCCCTCCACCATAGTGACATGAAGCGTTAGGTTGTAGGCAAGAATGAGCTTTAGAGCTTTGCGGATCACAGGCATCTTTGTCCGGAAATAGTACCGGAACGCGGTCTTCAGCATCTGCGTCAGGAACTGTGTACCCTCAAAGTAATCATCCACGAACTTCTCGAACGTGCCATTGCCGTCAATATGACGGTCCAGGTAGTCGGACAACATAGCATGCGAGATACCTTCCATGCCGGCGGACAGTCTTGCAGTCTCAACCTCATGCTGGCTAGGTTCGCGAGTCATTGTTTCCACCCAGTCGATGTTGAAGCCCTTCTCGTTATGAACATACACTTCGCGAGCATTGATCGGAAGAACTTGTCCATATCCGTGAGTGATAAAAAGAGTCCTTTCTTGGTCTGAGAATCCTTTGATATTCTCAACCGAAAAAGCAAGGGTGATGTGTCGCTCATAGTCCGCTTTCCAATCCTTCATGAAGTAGCCAATCTCCTTGATATCGATACGGGTGCAAGGAACCTGCCATAACCGTGCATGTGCAGGCTGGCAGCCTGCGCATGGTTCGCCTTTGTCGCACTAATTGTGTGATCAGCAGAGGTCGCCAGAGATTAGTCCATTTGAGGATACTTACAGTTTTCTTGAGAAACTTGCAGCGTAGACAAGCTCTCAACTTCCGGATTTCACTGGCCTGCTTCCGCTGCTCGGGCCTAAGAGGACCTTTGCGCTTGCCCACCTTTTTCTCCGTAGTCTCAGACTTCCCATTTTGGGATTGCTTGCGGACCTTTGTCTCTGCTGTCTTTGCAGCGATTGGGCTCTTGCGAGACGGCTTTCTACTAGGCGGTGATGACGAAGAGGTTGTAGAGCGGGTCGGGGAAGTGGACTTCTTCGCTGGCACTTGGATGGGTCGAACCATTGCGGCGGGGCTGACTGCGGTGGGTGATTGCGATCCGTGAGAAGATGCGTGATCGTAGGAAACGCGTCGATTTACAGGACTGCTGAAGGAGGATTCAAAGTGAGGTTCCGAGCAAGGTGAGTTGACTGGGTTCGCAACGTCGACAAAGCTGCCGTATGATGTTGAGTAGGACGATTCGGAGAGAGTCCTATCGTGAAGAGTCTGGGTTGGGTTGATGAAGACCTGGTCTGGGAAGGAGAACTCATGCGAATGGCGCGGTTCGATCATACTCCAACCATTGTCACTGCTAGAGCTCGGGATGGAGCGGACTTCCAGGTACGTGTCCGTCGGTGAGCTGCTTCCGACAATACTCTGCGGTGCGTTATATTGAGACATATCCGGAAGACCGTTCGACCGGAATCCCATAAGGTCAGTTTGATGAATATCCTGATACGGATATGAGACCATGTCCACGGGTGCAGCAGCGAGAGGTATATAAGGACCGTCAAGCAGACCTGTGCTCATCTGACCGTGCGGACCGGACATCAAATCAATGGGTGATGAGTGGATCGTCATGCCATAGCTTGCGGTGGTGAACTGGGGCGCTGCGGTTGCCTCTTCCTGAGGATACTGAAGGTGGGGTTGTAAATGCTGGAATTGCCAGTCAACGATCAGGTTGGCATCTTGGGGTACCGAGTGTTCAAATGTGTGACCGCTGGTTTGTAAGGGTGAGATGTCTCGAGATACATCTGTCCGCTGGGAGGCCTGGTGGTCCACCGCTACTGGCCAGGACTGAGGCTGAATGTAATTTCTCGAGTCATAGTCCAGCCCGATAAACCCGTCGTTCGTCAGATCAACGTTCGACATTATCACGACTGAGTATATGGTGAAGGTGAAAGAGAAGAATGGAAATAGTGTAAAGGAGGATGGCAGGAGAGAGGTGGCACAAAGAGAGGAATGGGGATCGAGATGGAATTATGACCACGAAGGCTCAGGAAGGAAGAGCTCAGTCGGATGAGCAGAAAGCCCAGAATCCGGGGGTGCGAGAGAGAGAAGAGAAGGGCTCGACGATAGGATGAGGCCATGGCGGGCAGAGAGCGGTGGGGAACAAAGCAGCGGTGAAGCGGGAGGTGCGTGAGCCGGAAGATACGCTAGGGGAACCTGGGAAGGAGTTATCGCTATCAGAGTGGGGGCTGCTTGGCTCGAGGGAAAAACCCGTATTTCCACGCTGATTCTCCTCGTCGTGGCGCTTTTGTTGGTTCAAGTTGGTCCAAACTGCACAATAACCTGCCCATTGGAGTCTAGTGTGTAGATTCCAGATGAGGCATGACTGGGTTATCGAGTCGATGATGAGCCACTAAGCGAATAAGCAGCCAGTCCCATGATTAGCGTAGCGATCACGAATGGGCCAGGCTGGGAAATTGTGACGAAGAAATTGGGGAGCTAGCCAGATGCATGATATCCTCCGTTCAGTTGAATGCCCAGGTGTGCACAGGGTACAGCGCTTACAAGCCGCTGCTGACAGGAAGTCGCGAGTAAGCAGTCGAAGCTCATCATGATTTCCATCCGACGCCGGTATTGCATACTGGACTCGATCAGAGACATTCCATTGTTCAAGAGTCAACCCTGTGAGACTGAGACTGTAGACTGAGTAAACAGCAGAACCATGGCACGGCGCGGACTTGCCGGACAATGAGACATGGAACTTTCGGGTGAGGAAGATCAGTGGAAATCATCGCCTCAGATCTGTTGAGGGCCGAGTTTCTCATTATTGGTGAATCCTGCCGATCTGAGCGCGTGGCAATAACGGCTGGAATTTGCCTTGGTCTGACCCCGCTGACTGACAGGCAAGGTTGGAATTCATGCACGGCCCTGGTCAACCTTGGGAGCAGCTGTGACAGGCTGCCTTTTCGGAGTAAATCGTCAGAGTCTGTACGAGTAGATAAACATGCTATCCGTCTGGTTGAAACAGTCATTTCCATGTTTCTCTCTGTTTCCCTGCTCTTGGGTGGCGTGGGAACAATCTCCCGTCGCTACTCCGTATAAATTTATACAGTTGCATTTCAAGGAATACTCCGTATACATAAGGTCCTCAATTAACGTTTCTCTGGCTAGCCGCTGCCGAAAATAACACCATCTTAATCAGTAGTCAATCACCACTGCACACATGTAGCTTTCGTTGCCAACAAGGTGGCCGATGGTGCGCTAGCTCAATCTTCTTTCGCGCACTACTGTGAAGCATCATCCTCCGTCCGGACTCCAAGGGCCATTTTCTCGTTTAGGTCCATTGACACGATGGCGAGAAATAGTCCCACGGCGGCAGACGGATGATGATGAAACAGATAAGCAAGCTAGGCTCACTGCTGGGCGTTGATATACTCCGGAAGAAAAGAAAAAAAAAAACTTACCTGCAGCTTATAACCGCCTTCTTTGGAGTATTCTGATAGACTTGTCCTGCAATTTAATTATCAAGTTTTCCCACCCTTTATCCCCTCGGAAGAATTCTGTATGAGTAAGGGTGATGTGGCAACGGGCCATCTCTAGACGGGGATCGAGTGACAGGTCATATCTTGCGTCTCGACCGACCTGCAAGGTAAAAGGTTATCATGAAGCTCTTTCGTCGTATTCATAGAATATCTTGAATGATGAAGGAGTGGAAAGTTGGTCCCGAGATGGGGCAAGGCCGATACGGAGTACAAGCCGTAAGGAAATATTTCTGCACTGAAGCCTGGAGAATCTCCACATTGATGAAGCGTGACGAATCGAGATGCTGACTGTGGTGCATATCGAATCATTTGGTCTTGACCTGCAGACCCCGGCGGCTGCAAGCCATCGCACTCGCGGTTCAACGCGTTCGATGTTTCGCCCGATTCAAGTGGAAGCTTTCGAGATTCTTATCAGCGCGACAGGCTGTCTGCAAACCAATGGAAAGGAGTAGCTGTCATCGATGGAATTGTACTCCCGCGTACTCCGCGCGCGCTCCGTAAAAAGAGTACGACTAATAACTTTAAATCTTGACTGGTTATGTAAGCCATCCTGGCTGTCACCTTAGTTGTTTGTTAGCGGCGAATACCAGGACAGGAAAAGGGGCCTCACCTGCAAGAAAGTGTTCGCTCTCCTAATTTGTCTGGTAGACATAGATCGTTGAAAATACCCAGTAAAGATGATGACTTCATGGACCTTGGTAGGCAATCGCTGATCTTATCCATATTTGTCGCAGGAAAGGGCGTCACGGGACCTGTCAATGCTGCGGATTCGAGATGCCGGTTAGTGCTGCCTCAAAATCGAACACAATTTTAATTATTTTGTATCTATCTACATTATTCAGACGTCCAACTCTTGTACCAGTACTTAAGTCTATACTTTCAGGTATGTGAATAGCGGGATAGACAGTCTTGCGCAGTTGGCTCCGTTCGCCATCCTGGGCCGACTCAGCGGGGTCAACCGTCACTGGGCGGAAAAGAACAATGCTCTCTCCATCTATTGTCGACAAGCCAAGAACAATCGGAGCAGACAATTACTACGAACATCTACAATACTGCGAATGATGCTCTCGAGTGACTCCTCTCTGAAGGACTAAACTAGTGCTACCTATATATTTCCTTCCTCCTGAGAGTTCATGCCTGTTGTTATCGCTGTTCCGGGAAAAAGGCGTCGAAAGGTTCGATTCTCATCAACTAGTCACACAGTACAGGTAGAGAAGCTCGCGACCAAAAGTACTAGGGCCAATCGTCTGGACAGTGTCAATTTACTTCAAGACTCCGCTCTTCGAGAACAGGGCACTAGGATGGCTGAAGCTACACCTCATCCCACGGTTCCGACTCTTTTCACAGACCGACCTGTCATTCGGGACGCGCTCATTACCGAGACAACCGAACTACAAGATGAGACTGTTAGCAAGTGCTTACCTTTTCTAAATGGCTCTCACGACAATTTGAAGGGCCCGCTGAACCGTCACGGCGTGCCCCCGCTCAAGCGGGATGAACACATTGCCTATCTTTACGATTCTCTGGAGGACTACCCCTCGGGCTTTGTTATTCTCGATGCTAGTCGCCCCTGGATGGTCTATTGGGCTCTGACTGGCTTGAGTCTCCTAGGAGAAGATGTCACTAGATTCCGTGAACGGTAAGCAGTTGTTCGGTTTGAATCCCAATTTTCCGCTTGCTTGCAGCTGTGCCCTTGCCCTTTGGGCTGCTTGGCTGCTCACCCTCCGCAAATCTTTCAAGCGTCGAATATCCTTCTAAACCCGTTCTTCTCTAGTACAATCTCTACATTTGCCCCCATGCAGAACCCTACAGGTGGGTTTGGAGGAGGCCATGGCCAAATGTCGCATTGTGCATCAACATACGCTGCAGTACTTTCGCTTGCCATGGTTGGAGGCGAAGAGGCGCTGAGTCTTATTGATCGTCGAGCAATGTGAGATCAAGCATTGGCTTCTAAGTGGAGACTAGCACTCTAACAGCTGAATAGGTGGGAATGGCTAGGAAGATTGAAGCAGCCAGATGGAGGCGTCAGGGTCTGTGAGGGTGCGGAAGAAGACGTGCGGTAAGTTTTCCTCTTTAATATTCTTGTGTATTAATTACAGCTTATTAAATGCATGACTAGAGGCGCGTACTGTGCATTAGTGATGATCTCACTTCTGGACTTGCCACTTGCTTTACCCCCTGACGCCAAAGCCCGAGAACATGGACTGGAAACTTTTACGGGTGGTCTGTTGGAATACCTATCTCGATGTGGGTTCAGTTCTGGCAGTCAATTTAACGAATGCGATTGATAACACGACATAGGCCAAACGTTCGAGGGTGGAATCTCCGGAAGTCCCGGTTCGGAAGCGCATGGCGCCTACGCATTTTGTGCATTGGCGACCCTGTCCATCCTTGGCCAACCCGAAGTGACTGTTGCCAAGTAAGGAAACTCGCGTCCTCGGGGTCTCTATGCTGACCACTGATGTTAACAGATGCATGGACGTCCCTATGCTCATATCCTGGCTTTCTGCTCGACAGTATGCACCAGAAGGAGGATTCGCAGGAAGAACTAATAAGCTGGCGGATGGGTGTTACAGCCACTGGGTCGGAAGCTGCTGGCCATTGATACAGTCCACACTTAATGGACCCCAAGGCGCTGCAGACTCTCAGCAAAACCCTATCGGCAATCTCTACAGCCGCGAGGGACTAACAAGATATATCCTTGGTTGCTGCCAGGCAAAAAATGGGGGTCTCCGCGACAAGCCAGGAAAGTAAGTAACACCTTTGGCATGAGCATGAAACGAACCACGAGACACTAACTTGTTGAACAAAAAGACACCCGGACTCGTATCACACATGCTATACTCTCACCGGTCTGAGCACCGTCCAGAACCACCACTATCGTGCCGACTCAAGCGCTACTTCCAATGAACGGTTTGCCTCGGCATTTTCATGGACACATCGCCCTGCTCGAACGTCCGATGACCAATCTGATGCCAACGTATTCGACGAGAGTGACCGTCTGACGGCTCTCCACCCTCTATACGTTATCCCTCACAAGGCTGTAGAAGATGTACGTCTTTGGTGCGAGAAGAAGCCCTTGGATGTTTGAATGACTTAGAGCAAGTGAGAAAGATATTAGGCCAAGACATGCCAATCATGGACACGAAAACCATTATTTGATGACATAGTTGGCTTCTTTCCAATAAGTTCTTGTACAGTAACTCACCAATACGATTATTCAAGCTTTGTCTATGTTGGTGTTACACTCATTACATATACCGTATGTATGACCTCAGCAGCCACGCGATTGTAGTTACAAGTTCAGACGAGGCAAGGGATTGAGGATCCAGACAGAACATAGGAATCATGGAAACAAAAGTCTGACTGATATATCAATTAAGAAAATGCCATAACAATGCTTAATTGTGTGCTTCGACCTGAAACAATAATGGAGATCGGAAGAGAACCGTGACCTGAGCCTGGAGTCTGAGTCGTCCTCCTGACACCAACCAGGAATCAGGAGTTTGTTTCCTTTTTCTTCTTCTTCCTCAACTCAAACAGCCCCCTTTTCACATGTTTCCAACAGCGACAGCAACAACAAATGCAGTGCCAACTGACCTCCTCGACGCCACAAATCCAAGACCAATGCACCTCAGATTGCCATGCTCCGTCATGGGCGTAAGCGCTTCGCGCTCTATAGGACCTAGGTACACCGGGTCGGAGGGCAGACTCCAAAGAAAAGGGGGAGGGGTAGCGCGCTTCGATTCGCGTCATCACCACAACGCCGCAAGAACATAATCCTGTGTTGACAGAACCTTGGAAGGCAGACTCGCACCACGCACAGACTCGGGCACTGCAATATGCTGCAGCCCGTCCATCCCCCTCGAGGCTGATCCAATGGATATCTATCGAGTTCGTGTTATCTGACGGTGAACCGAGATATTTCCCCGGAATTGCCCAAGGACATTGTTACCATACGTACTACTAGAAAAGGATTATGCTAATGTCGCTGCAAGGATCAAGTCATCTTCCTTCTCCTTTCCCACGGTTTCCACTCTCGTGTAGTGAAAATGGCATGGGTTTCCCCGCCGCGCGAAGCAAGCGCAACTGCCAACTCATCACTGCATCTGATGCCTGCCCGTCAACCATCAATAACGAGACATGGCTGGACCAATCTGGCCTTGATCCACCGGTAGCGATCCAGAACTTCTCCCGCTTTCGACACTGGCAGCCTATCGTCCCACCCAGGAATCTTGTCGAGAGTTGAGCGTGGATAATTCTTATCCAACTCGGAAATGTTCCCATGTTGCTCCTCCTGTTGATAGCCGCCGGGATTGATTTCCTGGAATTTCTTCAATAAATGATCGTCTTTAATTGTTTCATACAATCATGACCGACGATACAATGAAAATTCAAACGTCAGAAGGGGACCCAGACTGAGAGGATTTTCGGTTACGAGCCGAGCTATGGATGAGCATGATCGTCTCTTAACATCACTAACCAATGTCAAAGCGCGCAATTAGGTCCCGCCGCAATAAACCGAGGAGGACATTGCTCTTACTATTCCTTCTGATCTTGTCCCGATACCCTCCCAGTCATCTCTGGTGTTTGGACCGTCATTCATGGATCTCACCCGGGGAATTCAAATAGAGCTCCCTGCGTGACATGAGCCAACCCCTCGTTGCGAATTACCATTGTCTGCATTAGTGGGCCGAGCTATTCTTTTTATTTCTTAATCTCTTCTATGCAAGTATTTCTGGACTGCTGATTGCCAACACCAGCATGGTGATCTCATTGTGTTAAAGTCCTCTGCGGGGTCCACGAAGCCACCTTCGCGCTCTCACTATCGGAGGCATCCTGAGCCAAACGTTAACCAAGAACGCTCAATCTTGGATAGTCTGCATACAGAAAGCCGGCACTCTGTCTGCAGGAATATCAAAGGCCGAGATGAACGATTTGGCCGGGAAATCCTGAGCTCCATGTCAATCTTCGCCGCCTAGATCAGCGGCGAATTACACCGTGGCAGATGGGTCAGTACATCCTGATCTTTCATGCTGAATAACTGGCTACAAGCCATGCCAACGCATCAGGGTATCGGCTTCATACAGCAAGAGAATGAGATGATTCAAGCTAGAGAACTTTAGGACCGCATTGGGCCATTGAATTCAACTTTTCCTGCTTTCTGTCCACCGAGTCGGTGGAGAACGCGCATCGCGCTGGTTGGAAGCCGTTGCTTTTGTATCCGTTTATTATTTTTGCATATTATTTTTCTTTTACGTTTTCGCCTTGGATGGTCTGGCATTGTCCTTGACTCTTGCCCGCTGCTTTATGAACCCCACCTGATTTATTTGAGCTGATTATACCTAGCCGACATGATAACCATCGCTTACCTTTTCTTTTTTTTTTTTTTTCTTGTCTTCCATGTTTGCTGGGCATGCTGCCGTCTTCCTAGGGTTGTTAGCTTCAAATCCCTTGTGGATTCCCCTTTTTCTGCTTGAATCTGTTATCCCAAGCTCTCTCGATTGTCCTCCCCTGTCGTGGATCTCTGTATTGCAGAGAAACGTGGCCGTTGGGCATCAAACGAACAACAGTTTAATATAGGGCTTGCTTCGAGAATCGAGACCCCTTGGGTACTTGCCGGGATCTCGTGCAGTATCAAAAGATTCGAGGCAGCGAATACTGACCCAATATTGCCTTACGCCACACGACTATTGGGCATCTACAACCACTCAAGATGTACTATGTTCTCTATCTCACAAGTATGTAGTCTTTTTATTATTGCTTCAGGTCTCTTGTCGTCATTATTCCATCGCCATTGGGCTCCTAGCGTCATTGGCGCCTCATAATCATGGTCATGTCAACTTTGTCTTCCAAGAGAATACTGCATCGCCGTTGAGAAGCCTCTCGGCAGCCATCTTATCTATGCACTACACGATTTGCTGTCTCCTCGGAGAAAATCCTTGTCCATTGGCTTTCTCAGAAATTAGGGGCTGGGAAACCCTAGAACGCCTAAAATATCGTTCCCACGTTAGAAGTACATATGATGAAGTACGAGCAGTATCCAATAACCATTCTGCAGGTCTCTGCCGGCGCCGTCACTGGCCAGAGCCGCTATACGAATCCTACGCCAGCGCTACCGGGTACACCTGCATCGTGCGCGTCAACAACCGCGAGTACCAGACGGACGATGTTTGCGCCTCCGAGACGCTTGCCCGCGAAAATGCAGCCATGCGGGCTTACCTCATTTGTCGCAACTTCTCCGTCAACGACGGCAAGTACCCGGCTGGCCACGAGCACGGTGGAGTCGTGCAGGGGATCCCCGTGGCCATTGGCAAGGGGAGACAGGCCCGCTATGCAGACGAGGGCGATGTGTCCACGAGTGAGGGGAGCAGGAGTGGAGGGAGTAGCCCAGAGAGCTATGAGGGTGGTCGAATTGGCCACAGGGGCCGGGACCGGCGGTCTGACATTGACCCCCCTAGGTCGCTTGCGTTTAGCTTGAGGAATTTGTAACAAATGTGTGTCATTGTCGACGTGCTGATCTTACGATGCGTTGACCCCGCAAAGAATCGAAATCGGATTTGCGGGGGGAAAGAGGACGACTGGTTGGTGGATTGGAAACGAACGTGAAAGAAAGACATTGGAAGCATATGATGGAAGCTGAAACGCCTTTGATGACCTGACGACTTACGACATGCCCTGAATGAATATCCTATAGATCAAGATGTCCCCATCTGCTGCAGTACCTTGTTTGTTTGCGATTATTGTTGCCAAATTGCTATCATCTGTTTTGCATATGATCTTAGCATCGCTGCGTCTTTCGTTCTTTCTTCCTTTCATATGGAAGGGACTGACGAGTCTGGTCTGATGGCAGGTTCGCGGAGTTCCAGAATGTATACAATTTGATTCTTGCATCGTGGTGGCCAGCGATCATTTCCCTTCTCTTTTCACGACTCGCTTTTTGTTTGTATACATTGCCGCGGGCTCTATGGTATCGTGAGAATGTTTGATAGTTGCTATTATAAAGCTGATTTTCCGGTGCTTGCGTTATTCTGAGTCGATCTTCTACAACCTTACCCTTAGTGTTCGTCTAGGTCCTCTACCGTATCCCATGAAGACCTAGGGACCCTCCAACTATCGTATCGTGCGACATTAGACTTTAGAGTTCTATATAAACTTGGTACTTTTTGACTTCAGGTATTGCCGCTTCAAGATGGTGAGGCACAGAACCCAGTGGAACAGGGCTGACTATGTGTGGTCCGGGATAGACAGCCGCTTTGCTTTGGTTATGCAATGCACTTTTCAACACATGCATATACACATCAAGGCTCCTGTTCGAGAACGTTATATTTCACTATGGCTAGGCTGGCCTGTTCAACGTACTGCTCTCGTCGGGACTCGAAAGTCCTTTTCGGCTTCTTGGACAGCTTCCCATGATCGTGCCCAAAATTCCATTGCTTGCAGAAACTGGTCCTGTGGGGGCTAGAATCCTTAGAATCATCACTATCACTGGGATACTCCTCGCGAATAACCTCGGGGTAGCTGCCATGACCGTAGCAGTAGAGTCCCGCTGCGTCCCCCTTGTAACCTTGTTTTGTATCCATCTTCTGGTGGTCGAGAGCCAAGGATCTTAAGAACCCGTAACGCCCAGGTCTGTATCTTGGGGAAGGCAGCATATGTGAACGAAGTAAAGTAACAAACTCGGTTTGACGGCGATACCAGCTTGAACTGGAAGCAGGTGCCAAATCAAATGAGAGACCGAGCACGGAAATCTGATTGATCACCTCGATTGCGGCCAAAGTCGATATTCTCGCAAGCGCGACCGGCCGTGAATTCCGCAGGTCCGAGTGATGTAGGTTCACTCCGTATCGAAAGAGATCAGATCTTTAATGTAAAGCCCACTGATGCTCTCCAGTAGACTTCGAATATGACGCGAGCTTCCCCATAACTTCATCAGCTTAGGAATATCTCTCACAATCGGAAGTCTTGCGAGGCAGGTGTATACTCTGCAATTATGAGCATGCAGCCAATCGTGTGCAGGTCGATGCCTAATGCTAGTTATTTCAACCCATGGGCGCCAGCGCTAGATAGCATCTGTGAAAGACCGGGGATGTCAATTTGCCATTGAATTACCTGAACCATGATAATCTGAAGCCGGGATATCTGAGTATTTGAAGGGAAGAATTGAACCAGGTCAGATTGTGATAGAGGGGTTGAACTGGGAATGAGGGGTCGGAACATGTACGACCGACAGCGGCCAACGAGGCTGCATTTTCGATTTTCCAATCAGAGTAAAACATGCATCCTTCCACAAGGCTGCCAGAGTCGACAGGCCGCCATGGAACTAAATGAGATCCAGCTACAGGATCTACACGGGCCGGATTGCGTACGTGCTAACCTTTCTTTCCTTGGTTTCATAAGCTGACTTCTCAAGATCCTGCCAACAAGCCTCGGGGCTCGCAGGGACTAGAAGCCATGCGTAGTATCTCAACTAACAACTTGAAAATCACCATAGTGTACTGCTCATGAGGCTGATGACTTACCTAGGGCAACGCCTTTATAATATTCTTTGTCACCACCAATTATCTCGCCTCCTTGCACATGTGAACTTCATGAACATATTCACCTTCATGCATATTGGCATACAACAGGCCGAACCAGTCTCCCATAAATTATCACTAGCAGAGGTTACTCCGCCAATTGTTATGGTATTGGACCCTAACAACGAGCTTGATAAGGACTACAGCATCAACCTGAAAGTCCTTTTCGAGCGGGTCGACCAAAGGTCCGTAAAGTCGAGTGAGCCGCGATTTGAGAACACTCGGAGAGAATATCCAGAGAAGGTGGTACTTGTATGGGTGCTATCGAATCTGCTGCTTTGTGCTGTGATATTGAACACCCTTTGTCTACAAGGGGAGACCTCTAAATGATGGATACTGGGCCATGGACGGTATATCCCCACGTTGTCTTCTCACTGATTTGGGTCTCTTGAGGAAGTGAAATTTGTTGGCACTCTCCGGTTTGTTGTCAAGGAGGCCGTCGACCAATATTTCTAGAAATGATTCCACCAGTTAAGGTTATGTTGACGTTTTCCAAAAATAGGAGCCCGTGGACGACGTAGTCATATGGCTGAGTCATCATGACATCACAGCATCAGGTTCCCTGAAGTAAGGCGAGAGCAACAAGATGAACGAAACACCCAATTCTCCTCTTCTGACCTTCAAAAGGAGAGACGCGCACCCGAGACAGGCTTATAGAGCGATAGAGAGACAAAGCAGTGACTCTGACTCTATACCTACAGCAGACGAGACGACAATCACTCCCATTTCCTTCCCCGCATTCTCCAAGTACACAGGCATACAGCATCTACAACCGTTATAACTTACCACAGCCAGACGTCCCTGGTACCGAGCGATGCAACGGGCTTTTTGGGGCCGCCACTCCTCACTGATAGCACGGGAGCTAAGATTAACTAAAGGAAACCGTTTGCGTACGCGTGCGTCACAGCTTTGCAACCCGGGGTTTCCTGGAGGGTTACGTCGGACACATGTGCTGTCTGAATGTCAGTTATTAAAACAAGGGCTACGAACTGGGATACAGAAAGATGGAGTTATAGCTCTTGAGACCGGACGCCGATTTGTCCAATCGTCGCTGGCTAATGGACCGCATAGGCAGCAGGTGCCGAAGCAGGAATACTCTACAGACTCGGAAGAGGAGGTAAAGCCGCGGCATGTACCAGTATCCAGAGACAGTTATGGTCAGAAGCCGGAGAAAGGTATGTTCGCCGAGAATGGTCTGTTATGCAGAGGCTGATTTGAATAGGCAAGCTACTAACCACCCCATCAAGACTGCTTAAGCTTTTAATTCCATTACCGACTGATCATCCTAAGGGTAAGTTTCTCTATGAACTCCAATCCACAATAACTGCCATCGCTGACCTGTGCTTAGATGTGGAAACTATCGCTATACTTGTTCATCCGCAACAACCGTTGTCATATCTGGAACGGCTGATCCAGGCCGAGGTATCCTTCGTAGAAGGTGATGATATATCTGGAAGACGACCAGGGGTGTCGTTTATTGCGTATCAATACGAAGACCACCCAATTCGTCCACGCAAATCCGTCAATGGGGCGAAGTCCCCTGTCAACCCATCTAAGGAGATGGAGGTGGAGGAGCTAGCCGTTGCAGATGATAAAGGCCAAGATCATCCTGAGGAGTCAAATCCACCGAACAAAGAACACGACACGTACAGCTTCCTTCGACACCCACAGCCCGAACACGAAGATACAGAGCAGCGGTATGTACGATGGTCTCACGCCACAGAGATCGGTGACTTCATACGAGATGCTGCTCGGGCGGGCGAGTTTGTTGTAGCTATTGAGGGAGCACCAGCAGGGATGGACCAGATCCGAATAGCAGTCCCTTCGTTTAATGAGCGGACCCATTACCTTCGCATGCGTCTCAGGAAGATATCGAACCGGATTAGGACGATAGCAGAGATCAAACAAGAATGTGACAAGTTGGCACACCGGGGCGCACAGCGCGTGGCGCTAGGTGGCTTTGGTGTACTAGCTACTTGGTGGTGTCTCGTCTATGAATTAACATTCGAGACGAGCTTGGGCTGGGATACCATGGAGCCGATTACGTATCTAGCCAGTCTGTCAACGCTGATGGGAGGTTACCTCTGGTTCTTGTACCACAACCGCGAGATCTCATACCGCTCAGCTCTGGATTTCACAATTAACGCACGCCAGAAGAAGCTGTATCAGTTGAAAGGCATCGATCTTCAACTCTGGGAGAACCTGATCTATGAAGGAAATGCTCTACGCAGAGAGATTATGACCATTGCATCCGAATATGATAAGGAATGGGATGAGAAGCTAGACGAGCAAGATGAGAGTGTCACTGAGGCCTTGAGGCATGAGCGAAACCAGAAAAAGCGCCAGGATGAGCAGGAGGGTGAGAAGGAAGGTGCCGATGACTAGTATAGAACGGTTCTTAGATGATTTTACTTCTCTTTTGTATTTTTAGACTGTACATTTGATGGTTGTGGAGATATGATCATTGCATCTAACTACCCTGGAATTTTGTTGATGAAACTGGAGCTTGATCTTTCAGGCATGATAGTGACTTCGAAGCATAGTACTTGCCTCTTGGAATTCGGCCATTCTGGTGTTACTCCATCACCAGTGAGATCAAGATCAACTTCGATTTTGACCTCTTTGCCGTCGTCTCACTCATTCCCTCTATCACCCTTTTCATCAATCTAGCTCATCCATCATTTCCTTCATCATTCCGGACCAGTTCATCCTCCTCCCTCGCATCACTCTCCATAGCTGGTCTCTCCGTCGCCAGTCTTCTTATCGCCACTCAATCGTCAATTTACGTTCATCATCCTCGACATCTGAATCCCCAAACACCATCGATCTTCATAACCTTATTTACCTCGTCCTAATCTTCGCGATTTACCTCAAACTCGCGCAAAATGGAGCCAGAAACATCAAGAAACTACGAGATACTCCCCTCATGTGCTTTATCAAGAGCACCTCCAGAACACAAATACCCTCTCTTGTTCATCAACCTCGCAGATCTGACTCCCGCCGAAGAAACACAGACGGTCAAACACCTTCATGCTTCAATCGAAGAAGACGCATTAGTCCAACTGTGGCGGCCTCCAAAGTCGGCATTCCCTCAACCTATTCCGGACAGGAATACATACATTCTGAAGCACCACTACAGAGATAGCAAGGCGAATATCTTTGGCCTTGATGTTCCTTGTGTTGTGGGCGTCAGGATAAGATCGTTGGAATGTGGAGATAAGTCGAAAAGAAATGACTACATACGTGTAATAGCTTCGCGTGACATGATTGGGGATCGAGGTTATAAAGATCTGTTTGACTTTCTCGATCGACAGGACATGGACTTCGGGATCATGGGGATGGACCATATGGATATGTTTGAGCAGATTCATAACTACGGTGTTCAGCTTCAAGACCCCAATCGTGCTGTGTTTATGTCTGATTCGGCTGCTATGACAGGGCGTGAGGAGTTTGAGATGGCTGTCATGGCATCGTTGTTAAAGAGTACTCCGCTGCCCATGGAACTGGTGAACCATATTATTGGTTTCCTTCACGATAACGACGAGGAAATCTTCGGCGTTCCATCGGTGCTTCGGGATGTGGACTTGAATATCTTCCTCCTGTTTCCGGCGAGCGAGGATGAACAACGTCGCATGCAGTCTAATCTTCAGAGTGAAGTGGACGAGTACATTGCGGAGCTAGAGAAAGAGCGAGACGAAAAGCGGCAAATTACAGCAGACATGCCTGATAACAACTTGGAGAGCGAGAGCGAAGGGACTAGTTCCGATAGTGATGGGACGTATGACAGTGACCGTGAGGAGGAGAAATATTTCAAGACAAATACCCATCAGCATGAAATTCACTTTCCGGTCAAACTGACCGTCCATCTGATCCCCTGGAAGTATAGCTGTGTTGCGAGCCGGCTCGACCTCGAACGGTGCTGGAAAAATATACATGCCCGGGGAATATGTCCAGTCAATTTTCTCATTGCACCACTACATCCCCAAGATGAGCTAGAACAGCCAACTCCGACCTCCCAACCTTCTCCATTGACAGCTGTTTACCACAACGGCGAGGGCTTTATGTTTATATCTCGAAATACCGTCCGCCGCGCGGTTGAACATGCACTGCGCCTCCCTTGTCCAGAATTCAGAGCAGCTGAAATTCGACGAGAGTTCAAGAAGAGCGGGTGTGAGGTCCATAACCCTAACGATACAGAGATACTATATGAGCCCGAGCTGCCCATGTATTTGGTAACATCTCTATGGAAAAGGCCAGGGTACAGCCACATCGCCAGCTCTGGATGTATTGTGGTATTCCTTTTGACGAGGAAGCTCACTTGTGAGCAAGTGGCTGAAATGGTGTGCTTAATTGAAACACCAGACTCCGAAGATTCTGAATTCGAGGAACTTTCATATTCGTGCCATATGGTACCATGGAAAGCCGAGGACAAGGATGAACCGGACGGTTCCATCGATGACATCTGGAAGATGTTTTGCGAATTGCAGAATGATGGTTTTGAACGTCCATATTTCTTCGCTGATCAGCAATCGGATACCGATCGCACAATAATCATGGTTGACAGAGACATCATTGCATGCGCCAATTGTGATGGTTGCGTGCATAATATGAGAGGGATGCGGTACGCGCGACTCCCACTAGGGCTCGTTGGTAGGGCCTTTGACCATGCCAGAGCTCAAATGGGTTTTGTCGACTTTTTGTATTTCGTTGACGAGGAGATCCATACCTACCCCAAGGCCGACAAAGAAGATCGTGCAATACTGGATCTCGAATGATGTTCGTCACCACTCTCTTGAAGCCAGGGAAGGGGGGTTGGTGTGCAAATAACCTGTATGTTTTAGTTCAGCATTATTCCTGGTTGATGTGAAGGTACAGAGGGAGCTTACTGTGACCTGATACCCTTGTACGAATACAAAAAAGAGGGCTATCCTCATTGTCTACTTTGTGTTCTGACTTCTTTCTCTACTCCTGTATCTCTTGACTACTAAAAAAGCTATAATAATCAACTAAATCTATTCAACGCTAACAAAATCTGCCCACAATACCTTCTTAAGTGACAATTGTTCCGTCGTTGCTCACACATCATTACACCACCCGACCCAGCCGGATCGCTGGTGACTATCTTGAGCGCCTAGCCTTGGATAGTTCTTGAGTCCGGGACCTCTCTACCTTAGCGATGCAGCCCCGAAATCTTTCTAAAAAGGAAGACGCTACCCTATCATACTGAGTCCTTCGAAAGACATTGGAAAGCCCATCGCAGCTAAGGAACGAGAGATCTGTGGTTGAAGCCTTATATTAGCCCTACATGCAAAGACTTTGGGCGCATATAGCCTAGCATGTCTAATATACCAGTCATTCTTCGGATTGGAAAACCTGTCCACTGCTCAAAAAATTATTACAGATGAAGTCGACCCTTACTTGGCCCTGTTGTGGTTCTAATTCAAGGACTCGGGATGTGGCACTACCTTCGATTATGGTAGGCAGGTACTTTTGGCGTAGGTATGTACTGTACATACATACCACATAAAAATGAGATTAGCCCTATAGGACATCAGCAACAGAAGTTAACTCCTTTTTGGTGCTGTAGTAGATTATAAGCTTTAGCTGTATGTAAAACAGCACTCCAGAAGCCTGATTGAAAACGAAGGCAAAGCATTACAAGGCTACGCCTACGTGGATGCTACCTCCGGGCAAGATCGCGGAATAAAAGAGCCCTTCCAATTAGATTCATACTTCTGGATATCCAACTCCAATCGCGCTTGCATTCTAGAAAGAAAAAAGAAAAAAAGAAAGAGAAAAGAAGAAGAAGATAGGTATTAATAAGAACCGAGTCCATCTCACTGCACTGCCCAACCAACGCTATGCTTTGCTCCCGCAAGTAAACATTAGATCACTCTCCGCATCCATTGCACCGCACCGCAGGGCGATATGTCCCTCATCCATTCCTCACCGGGTCGTAATACTCCTTCTTTGGTTGACCCGTGTCCGTCGGTTTCGACTGTCGAGATGCTTGTCCTATGCCACAAAGTCAGTCAACCCAGGTCTCGTATAATACTCGACAGCACGAAGCGAAAGACATACCTGGGTCCTCCCCCTTCCTCCGATTCCGATTATTACGCACATCCCTCGACCGAAATACACTGTAGAGTAACCACCCAGCGACCCAGTTAGGACCGTACTCGCCCGCCGTGTCGCCGCGCGCAAAGAGCGGCCGTGTGCGGGGCCCCGCGCTCTGCGCGATCTCTCGGACGGCCCATGTTTGTCGGTCGGGTTTGATGTGATGCCAGAAGTAGGGTGGTTTAGTGGATGGGTCGGCGGCGACGGCGTCGAGGAGGTTGGAGGGGTCTTCGTTTAGGCGGTTGTACACGGCGATGGTTTCATCCTGTGGTTTGTCTGGTTTAGTGGAAATGCATTTCGGATTTTTCCCCCCTTGGCTCGGTGGAAGCATACTCGCATTGCTCTGTAGAATTGTTCATGTTGGGGGTCGTGGGAGTTTAGGCCGAGCGCTTGCATAAACTCCTCCTTTGAGGCACGAGGGCCTACCGGTGGCATTTTCTGGGGAGATGAGGCTGGCAGATGATCTTGTCTGTTCGAGTTGGTAGCGTGGTGATAATTGGTATGCTATGGAAAATCGAGATGGCAAGTGGCTGAGTTTAAGAAGAAACCATCACCAAACTTAAATACCACGCCATGTTAAGGTCAGGAACACACGACCAGTCAAAGACATGGGCTGGGATGGTGCCTACTTCCCAATAAAGGCAAGGAACGTCGTACAAACGGTCTCGAATGCAGCAGAAGAGGAAGAAAAGAAAGTGGCTCGATTGGTTTTGGGTGTGGACTAATCTGTTCTCTCTCAGTCTCCATTTCCCCCCTCGAACGGGAATCGATATGTACGGGAGGTAGGGTAGGCAGTTGCAATGTCAATTAGGTAGGGGCTCTCAGACCGGCTGACGCATGTCCAGTATGGATCATTCCGCACATCGAGGGACGGGAGGGGGTAGCTTGTTGCGTTTGTGACTGGGATGCATGCATGCAGCGCCGTTGTTGTCCTTCCTTGCAACGATGTGGACAATCAGGTACCGTGGAAACACTGCGGGTCTGATTTAGGGCTGCTGATTGTCGAAGGAAAAAGTAAGGGAGTGAGCTCTGGAGAAAGCATGATCAATCAACTAGGGGATTTTAAAGAAAAAGCTTGTTGATAGTCTGTCGGTATCCGAGCCTTCGTCCGCTTTTGAGAGAGGAAATCAGTTAGTCTTCTACAGTTTTGAGTCTATAATGGAACAAGACCTTTAAAGCACGTACCTCTTGGACATATCTCAGTAATCTTCATAACAGCACTGCTTTATGACCCATATATCCAAGCGTGAAAATGCCTCTTCTTCGTTCGTCGTATGGCCAACTGCCAACGTTGCTTCCTGTTACTCGGAAGCTCCCTGTCGATCGCCTCCCGCTAGAGCATCTGCTGTGCGACTCTGAGAATCCGCACGGACTGGGAATGGGCTGCTAACGGACGATGAGGTCTCTGTCCGTCCCCCCATCGGAGTCGTGCTTTCATTGCATTCTCCTGGATGGACAACAAACCAAACACTGCGGTTGTGTTTGGAACATTCAGCGATCTGATATGTCTCAGTCCGATTTGGAATTTTGATGTCGAGGGTAAGGACACGAAAGAGAGGGCCGTTTGTTGAGGAGAAAAAGGATGAGGCATCCAATCGAGAGGTTGTGAGTGTGACGAGGTGAGGCGAGGGTTGTACACCTAAATAAACAACTAAACAACCAAACCATCTCCGTCCCACCAGAAGAATCCGCATTGTCGTCCACTTTGAATCATCCGTGTGTCGAATCGCAGTCATAAATATTCATCAATTATCAGTTGCTCTACTACACCAAAATAAAGGACGGAAAAAAAGAAGCCCCTCGACCAGCAGCTACTCCGTATTGACTGGTATTACACCCCCTCACTACTCTGTTGTGTTCGCGGTCTCTCGCCTCATGCCACAAGGCAATGTGCATAAGACTTATCATCGCTCTTATGTAGAATGCTCGACACCGATGGAAAACAAAGCAAGACCTATCATCTACCTCAAAAATCATGGTTAACTCCTTGGTTCATACAGATCTAACGAACACAGTTCAAACGAAGCCGCCCAAAGAATGCGAGAGAAGACAGACATAGTGAGTCTCCATGTTTGCGCGTTGCCGTTTTTTGAAGAGTTCGATATTTCATTGCATTGTTCTGGGTTGGAACAAAGTATGCGAGCGTGTGTACGGGGGGGGGAGGAGGGGTGTATGGCGTCACCCTCGAGGTATATCCAGTTAACAGACAGTAGTAGTATAGCCGCCTTCTACCGCATCCAAACCAACTCGAATCACTCAATCTTTGGATGAAGGGGAGGCCGGCTCCTCATCACCAAAGTACTCCCGCAGGAAGGCCTCAACCTCCTTGTAATCCTTCTTGGCCGTCTCCAGCGTCTTCCCGATCTTCTCAAGCGAGACCCTCTTATCAGGCTCGTCGTTGGTGCCCGTTTCGTCCTTGTTATCTCCGTAGTGTTGAATTTTCTCGCACGCGTCCTTGACCTTGGTCAACCCAATCGTGGCTGAAGATCCCTTGAGGAAGTGTCCCAGCGACGAGAGCTCTTTGAGCTGCTCCTCTTTCCTACAAAGATCGCCATTAGCTTGCTTAACAGCAGCAGAATGAGTTGCTCAATCTTACAAGGCCTTCTCCATCTTCTCGAAGGTGCTCTCGGCTTGGTCGAAAAAGCCATACACGATACCCTGGCTGAAATCATGTTCACCCTCCTCATCCATTTCTAGGATCTGTTCAAATGTGGATTGGTCGATGACATGGGACATGTCCTCCAAAGTTCTCGGCTTAGCCTGGCCGATGTCAGCTCCGAGTCAGACGCAGACGAAGACTTCAAAAAGAAAAAGCACGTACAGGCGCAGGTGTAGGCGCGGGAGCAGGAGCAGCCTTCTCCTCCTTGGTCTTGGTGGGATCAGTTGGTGCCATGATTATGATATTATGGGCGAAGCAGCTGGGCAGCGACTGTCAAAGTTATCTGGCTGAATGGTTGGACTGGCTCCAGATGAAATTTGGCCAGTCGGAGCAGGATATTGAAGTTGAGATTACACTGAGGTAAGTCTGCTGATTCAAATGAATGTCAGTTGCGATCCATGAATTTATGGCGACATTACAGCGTATCAATCAAATTTCAAGGCGGTTGACGGTATACATGTTGCCTGCCCTACGCAATAAGCCTATTACGAGGGAAGACATCGGGAAGCAGGAACTGGCTTCGAGGTACAGCAGGTGTACAGGTTAGTCTGGGAGAATTTCACCTCTGAGGAGCAACCAGAGAGATCAACTGGTGGGCAAAGGTGAACGGTTATTGTGGTGGTGGGGTGAAGTTATTGGAGTGGGATATCCAGACAAGGGAAAAGACAAGATGGAGAGAGAAAGAAACAAGCGGCAGAGGGGTAGAAGAGCGATATATAGCGGATGTGATCAGAGAGGAAAGGGAATTCCCACCTGTAAGTAACCTGAGCTTGAACGCAGATAGCCTGGGTATATGCAACGACAGAGAGAGCCTAGAGGAGGGGGAGGATTAGGAAGGTTAAAAGACGACAGCCAAGCCAAGCTGTATAGAAGGAGAATCAGAAATGGGGGAAAGGGGAGAATCACGGTGAAGAGAGGGCCAATAAAAGGATTTTTCCCCTTATTCTTTCTTGTGTTGTGTCGGACTCGGAGCGAGGTTGGGAGGAACCAAAAAAATGGAGGGGGAGAACTCGAGGAAGAGACTGATGAGGAACCAAGTGGGCTGGCGGACCTCGAGTGACAACTGTATATTGGATAATGCTATCTCGATTCCTTAGGTTCAACTCCGATATTCTGAGCAGCGAGGAGAGACACGGACAGAGACTGCGATGAAGCAAGGAGAATGCAACATGGCGATTACGAGCGTCTAAACAATAATTTATTCGAGGAAAAACGGAGAGCGGGTCACTTTTAAGCAGAGGAACTCTCTGGCGTCATCGAACTCCCTGCTTCTAGAGTGCGTCCATCCATGGGTTTATTTGCACTACGGAGATGGGATTATTGTTTCAACGCTGTCTTCGAGAACGGTTCTTTCTTTTATTATCTCTTCCCCTTTCGTTGAAGTTCATCTGAAGGATCCCACTATTCAAAAGGGCAAGATTGACGTGGTGGAGTATGAGGTCACTCAGCCGCAGCCTCAATGACTTGCTCTTAGCCTCTTGCTGTTCTTATCTACATAGTATAGACAGTAGATTATACTAATCAGAAAAAAAAAGAGAAGGATCCTTTATAGTATGAAATGCTGACGGAGTATGTTGAATAAATTATGTATGCACGTTGAAGTCATCGACCCGGACTGACGTATGATCAATTTGACGATCCCCACAATCCGTCACCATCACAATCAAAACCACCGTGTCTCCTTTTCAACTCTCGCTGAACATGTGGATCGTTCCAATTCTTCGTCTGTTTCATCCTCCCTCTACAGTTCAATAAATATCTCTCAATTGCCCATGGTCAGCTACTCCATTCCTCATTTCTTGAGTTTGCCTGTGTGCTCTGCCCAGCCTCCCAAAATGACACTTTTCGGTAATCTGGATTCTGGACCCTGTCGTCTGCCCTCCTTCACAGCATTGCGCAGAGTTCTAGCCCCTCAGGGCCCGTCCCATTTAGCGAATATCAGACGGTGTTGGCTGGGTCAGACTCAGAGGAGACTTAGCGATTGCATTTCGTCATACCCCGAAGCCATTCAAATGCGGGGTTCATGAAGCCAAAACAGCAGGTGAAGCCACAAGTCCTATTGAATTATGTTGATGTCCTGACCTAGATACGTCTCGTATCGCATCGCGAGTCGCGATATCTGGGATGTACTAATGTTCTCCTGAGTCCTGACTCCGTGCCCTCGTGGGGTTTTCAAGAAGCGATCCAGTTCGTCGCGTTCGGTTCCAGTTGACGGTCTGCCCTATCAGAGTCATCATGACATCACGGTGGAGCTTCCAAATGCCAAAGTGTGGCTGCCGCTGACAAATGAAAGCCGTCGCCAAGGCCGCCAAAGCTTGGGCCGTCTTCCAGACTATTTCCGCTTCCATTTCCTGTCACGGAACCGCCTCAACTTTCATGTCCACGCTGCTATATCTCTGGGCCCGCTTGTCTGGAACTCCCGCGGGAGGCTGGCCTGCCGGGCCTGCCGCCTGCCAAATATTATCTCACACCTTATCTCACCTCGATATCGTGCAGTTGACTGATCTTCGGAGATAACAATCTACCAACTCAGAAATATCCCAAAAATCCAGGCAAATCGAGCTCAGTGACCAGTCACATAAACCTAGCGATGCGTTGGTATGAGGCTACCTTCAGCGTGACCCCTCATCTGCGCGGAAGGCAATCCCGCCCATATCGGCGCAAAATCAGATCAAGAGGACTGGACGATAGCTCAGGGTTGGTTGATCCACCGAGACAGTGACATCAAGCTGCATATCTCCCCTCCTGTCTAATCACGGAGTATTTCAAATGCCGCAGGTCAGCCTGCGACCTCGGTCAGCTGTTCTTCAAACGTTCCTAGCATTGAGTCTTGACTTTTGACATGCGGTGAGGACAATACACAAGATCGTCTGCTTCCCAAACTTTCTGACTGGACTTAACCTCAAATGACTAATCAACAATGACTCGAATGATGGAGCTCAGACCGCGCCTTCGTTTATGCCTGTCTCACTAGGCCAAACCCTGCTATTCAAGACATACCCTTGTGGAGCTTATCTGTCTAGTTTCAGATGTGTATCCCGCGTCGGACCCGAACTACAGATCCCCAACCACAATGACATATAGGGTGCTTCGGATCACCTGAGTATAGTTATGTTCTGCTCAAAGTTACCAATTCACAAGTTAGACTTCGAACTAGCCAATGAACATGCAAGAGAGCTTTCTCTGCACTCATCTATATGTCAAGGCTTTGAGTTCTTTGGCCCATGCTCTACCATGCAAATACTATTCTCGACTTTACAGTCATCCCAGGAGCCAGTCTTCTCCGTACGGGTTCCAAGTTCCAATCCATAGATAAATTGATATGTACTGGTTGAACTTCCGTCGGAACTTTATCCGAGGCAGGTACGAATAAGAATCGGATACTAGTCATGAAACTTGTATGACTTAAGTCTAATACTTATGCAGCTGGATTGCAGTTCTTGCGGCCGTTCGAACCAAAGCACGGCGTACTGCACGCTGCATAATAGCATGCCAGTGAGTGATCTGTATAGCGAGCTGGGGACTTGGAGCAACGGAAGTGCGATCCGAACCAATGGTATAGCTGGATTATCGTGGGCGGCTATACAATTCTTGTATACATGGATCGCTTCCTTCATTTCATATTCGATCCTAGAGCAGACAAGAGTCCAAGACCAATACCAATGCGACGCCCATGACTAGGTACTACGAAGAATATCACCACCGAGGTCCAGCCAAAAAGGCCCAACAAATCCCAGCCTCGACTCAACGCCAAGCCACGAACAACCCACGTGTCTAAATTTCTCGAGCTCAGTTTCATCGCTCGGCACCTCCTTTAGACCTCGAGATATCCTGTCCTCCATCCTTTCCCGAACAATCGCATCGCAATCGCAATTGCAGCATCCAAAATGTCCACCTCAACCCCCAAACCAAAACCCCCTTCAACAACCTCCGGCATAACCCGCCAATACCTCCTCGCCTACAACGCCCTTGCTTTCTTCCTCTGGATAACATGCACAAGCCGCACAAGCCGCCTTCTAATTAATCACTTTATCGCCAATGGCCTATCCCTCCACCTCCCCGCCGTCTTCGCAGAGACATACTCACCGCTCCTCCAAACCGCACAGAGTCTCGCGATCCTTGAAGTCCTGCATAGTCTCTTCGGCCTTGTGCGCGCGCCGCTCCTTACAACGGCTATGCAGGTTGCCTCGAGGCTTTTTGTTGTCTGGGGTATTCTCTATCCGTTCCATGAATCTGGCAGTGGCGACGGGGTTGTTGGCGGAGTCGGAAATCAGGTTGGCGATTATGCGTATCTAGGCTGTTTGCTTGCTTGGGGTGTGACTGAGTGTATCCGGTATGGGTACTTTGTTATGGCTGTGAACGGCGGCGCGGAAACGGTTCCTGCGTGGTGGAATTGGTTGAGGTTCTTACCTACTTTCTTTCTCGTCACGGTGTTTGCGATAAGACTAATTATGGATAATAGGTATAACACATTCTACGTGCTGTATCCTATTGGAATCAGCAGTGAGTGTACATTGGCGTTTAAGGCTCTTCCGAATGCCGCGGCACTACACCCGCTGTATTGGTGGTTTATTGTTGCGGTGTTGGCCATCTATGTTCCTGGTAAGTGGATTATTCTCTATTATCGTGGGTGATGCTAACTCAATCCGCTAGGTTCGTATATGCTCTACTCGCATATGATCAGACAGAGAAGGAAGTCTGTGAACGTCAAGAAGGAGACGAAGAAGGATAACTGAACATCCAATATGGATGAGACAAACGGTTGTATGAGTAGATGAGGTCTATAATAAATAGCTTTGAAATGGGTATGAGACGCATAAATACCGCATTGCGGTATACATAATAAAACACCTCGAAGCTAGATCTCCTTCATGATATCCTTGACAGCTTTGGCAGCAAACCGCTTCCGATCCTTCTCTGGTAACTCATCACTCATATCTGGCCCAGGCTTGTTAGTCACAACAAACCGAGCACACTATGAATTCAAATTCAGATTCAGATCAGGGAACTCAAACCTTTAATATCCCGCATGCGCGTCAGTAGTGCCTCGACCGCATCTACCCGAATCTCTTCGTCTCCCTCGTTTTCGTCGTCCTCATTTTCGTTTCCTCCCGCAATCGCGAATCGTAATCCGGCCATCTCCCGCTCTAGCTCGTTGACTTCAAGACCGAACCCGCCTTCGTCCTTGTCTAGACCAAGCAGTTCGCGCTCTAGGTCATCCTCATCACGGCCTGTTGTTGTATCCGGCTCGTCTTCGTCTTCTCCTCCAGCCCAATCGTGCGTCTCGAGGACTTCTTTAATTCGTCTTATGCCTTGGAGTTCTGCGTTCATTAGTAACTCATTTCCTGACCGTCACAAACAAAATAAGAGGTGAATCACGGCAGCATACCCCCGTATTGATTCCTCTTCTCTTCCATCTCCGACCCAGACCCATCCCACTCCCACTCCACGACCTCAAATCCAATTAGCCCCATCTCATATAACTGATCCTCCCACCAATCGATCGAAAACGGATCATCAAGCCCATCACCACCATAACCATCCACACTGCCCTCGAGGTCTAGATCAGGGTCCCCCTTCCCCTCCCCCTTCCCACTCCGACCTAGAACCAATAATCCAGGCACAGAACCAACATCCCCTCGCTCCTCCTCTATCAACGCACGCACACCCCCGATAGCCTTAATAAATGTCTTTAGAGCTTGTACATCCGTACGGTCTTCAACCGTCCCAGCTGCCCTTACGTTTTGACCGTCCGGGGTTAAAGCGAAACTCGCACTCGGGTTCTGGATCGTGATCATAATAGCCCCGATTGCGTCTCGAACAACCTGTGCCTCCGCGCTAGAGAATTCTCGCGCCCATTGCGCTGCTGAGGTTTCCGGTGCGGTTCCAGTTTCCGTTCCGTTCTCTTGTACTTTTTTAGGCTTTGATGGTGGATCCGTCTCCATCCCAGTCTTCGATTCTACCCCTCCTTCTTTTGTAGACACAGGTAACCCATCCGTGAACGGAACCTCGTCAACCCAAACCGGCACCTCAGCATAATAATACCGGTTCTTGATACATAGCGGCGGGTGTGTTGTATATCCGGCGAAACTCCCCGACTGTAATTGTGTTTCTGCGACAGCGTGGTCCGTCAATGTTTCTAGGAGGGAGGGGATTAGCGGTATGGAGTGCGACGAGGGGGAGAGGATGAGGAGACGGCGTGGGTTGGGGATTTCGTTTTTTGGTTTCGTGGTGGGCATTTTTGAGGTATTGTAATCAAGTTGTGCTGTGGTTAATGAGCTTGTGAGGTTTGGTATTGGGGTGATATTGTGATATCGTATGTAGGTTGGAAGGGGGACTCGGGGATTTTGTGGTTGATGCGGAGGTCGTGGCGGAGTCTCGAATTTCGGATTTCGACTTGTTGAGCTTGAGCTTGAGCTTTAGCTCTAGCTAATTAAGTCATGAATGTGATTTTACTTAGTCCCTTTACTACTATGTAGGTATACCATTCTTGCACTCAAGAAATCACATCACGAGAGCTCAAGGCTCATAAGAAGGCCTTTCACCATTCCATTTCATTTCCTTTTTTAGTGCGTATGACTATGTATCACCCTCAAAATCGACCCAGTATAATCGAAATCCATCACATCACATTACAAACAAGCAAAAAAAAAGACCGAAGTCTCAACTAACGCCAGAAAAACCCCGTTCAGATGATGATGATGATCAAATTGGAAATCTGAAGTAACTCTCAATCTACCCCCGTCTCTGCCCCCGAGCTCTCTGCACCGTCGCCTTACCACGCGCAAGACCAACACCGCGGCCGCGCTGGCCTCGTGAGCGGAACATGGGAGCGTTTCTGTACAGTAATAAACCCATTAGCAAAATGAATCGCCAAAAAAAGGGAACCGTGCATGTAAAGGGAGGGAAAAGTAAACGCACCGCAACATATCCGGGACAATGAAGAACCGCACATGGCTACCGCGGATATAGACCTGGTCGAGATGGGAGACGCGGCCGTCACGCGCTGTGACGGTGATATCCTTGAGTTGCACGTTCATGTTGTCCTCCGCTGTTTCTTGTCAGTTGTTTTATGTTCTGGTTGGGTTGAGACTGATTTGGGGCAACGCACCCTCGAGGAGTTTCCCGCGGTAGACGACGCCAGAGGTGACTTCTAGAGTGACAACGTGGCCCTATACCGTGTTAGCTTTTCTTTGCTTGGGGATCTTCAAATCGAAAGACAAGACAAGGTAAGAGAACGCACCTGTGCTTCGTTCAGAAGCTTAATTGGGATACCGATTGTGCTGGTTAACTTGCCCATATTGGCGGCTCAAATGTTGCGCGAGGGGGATAGAGAAGAGAGGGAGAAGAAGAAAGAGGGAGCGAGTGTCAGAAAGCTCAAGAGTGAGGGGGGGAAGCTGGATGAAGCGCGGAGATTGAAGCCGGAGGAGGATTTACCGCGTTGGAGTTTTTGCCAAGACTTCCATTTGATTTGCATACAGAAATTCCACCGCCATCTTATCTCCATCCATACTCAACGCTCACTGTTTGCTTGCTCTATAATGCTTAATTTATGATACCCGCTTGACGCTTTTATATATCAGACTCATGGAATCACGATAGTCACGGTACATCTCTCTCTTTTTTATATTGCTTTGCTTTTAGCTAACAACATCTCAGCAGGATCGAGGAAAGATGAACCCCCCAAACAGCAACCTCCGCGCCTTCAACCTCGCCGTTCAAACCCTCCTCACAACACCCTCAAAATTCCTCCCTCACTTGACAATCCCAACATTCGTACATCTTCCCGAGAATGTCGGCGCAGCTCTTCACACGCAGTATCCCTCACCCTCCGATCCAACATCACTACCAACACCAACTGCCGAAAAAGAAAGCCCGCAAAGAATAAACATCCGCGCCCTAGTCCTCGACAAAGACAACACCCTCTGCGCCGCAAAAACAACAACCTTCCCGTCGAATATCTACGCGAAACTACACTCCCTACGCAATTCCGCAACATCCCCATTCAACATCACCACTGCACCAAACTCAATCCTTATTGTCTCGAACCGCGCGGGCAGTCATCCTCGATACGAGAATGAAGCGCTGGAGATCGAAGAGCGGTTGTCAGGGCTGAAGATCCCTGTTTTCCGGTTACCAGAGAGCAGTAAGGACGGCGTGGCTGTGGAGAAGAAGCCGTTTTGTGGGAAGGAGGTGCTGGATTGGTTTCGCGAGCGGGGAGTCGTGCAGCGCGCGGATGAGATTGCTGTTGTTGGAGACCGGCTGGGGACAGACGTGCTTATGGCGGCCGAGATGGGAGCGTGGGGTGTTTGGTGTCGGGATGGGGTTGGGGAGGACCTGACCAAGGGGAAAAGGAATGTGTTGGAGAAGATGGAGGTTTGGGTAGAGAAATATTTGAGAGAATCGAGGCAATTGAAGGCGCCCCCGCCCAAGGTATAATATTCGAAACAGTTGGAATGCCCTACGTTAATGAAGAAATGCGAGGAATCCTGTATAAATTAACCACTACTCCGCCTAGGAGAATTTCAGCTCCCGTAAAGCATATTTATAAACAAGCCAAATGCAGAGCATATGCAGATCAGATCAAATGGACTCTCAACACAAACCATCACAAAGGGAAATATGCAAACTTCCTATCCCGCCGACCATATAATCAAGCAAAAGGGAATCACCATCAGTGTCCGACTTTCTGGCATAACCGCGTTAAAATGCCCCAACCAGGTATATCGAAACAAAAAGAGATAATAAAAAAAAAAAAGGTAAAAGGCCAAGGGCAATAAGAAAGTCGAAAAAGTGCCAACCAAGAAGTCGGCAAGAAAAATCGCCAAGGACCAGCCAGCCGAGTAGTAGAAGGGTATAAAATAAGAAAAAATCAAGAATGCCGGGAAGATTATCAAAAAGATATACAACCCTCTTCATCGCAAGGACGAAGTCTCACCAACAGCCGTTATTCCAGCAACCTCAGAGAGATGCTTCAAGTTTGCCCGAGGGCGACGCGTGACCTTTTTGGTGGTTCCATTTCAGGAAATCCGGCAAACGCTAGGTAGTGTGAAGACAAGTAGAATACAAAGTACTAGCAACTTCTCAAGAGCCGGGGGCCAACGCATTGGAGTCCACATTTTCCAACGTCATTCCGTGATAGTCATTCTGAAGACCTGGCGAAGCATGTCCGGACATGTGATGCATTGGCATCTCAAAGGCGTTGCTCTCAAGGCCCATCGAGCCAGGTACTTGGAAGTTCATGTTCTTATACATGCCCATCGACATACCCTCCTCTGCGTAGTGGTGTTGGTGCTCATTTCCCATGCTGTACATATCCTGCGTTGTATGCGACATGTTTGTCAAAGGAGGCGAATGATTGGCGATCATTGGATCGACGTGGCTCACGTTAGAGTACGGAGAAGCCGCTTGCGAACCCACTCCAGAATCGAGAGCCGGAGAGACAAAAGGTAACGTGAACTGATTTCCCAAGCCCGAAGCCACCGGTGTCGAGTCTCCTTGAGGACCAGAGCTGAACAGGGCGGGGCTAGCAAAGTCGGAGGGGGAGGCAGTCGTTGTAGCAGACATCGGATGGGTACGAGGGTCAAAAGGATAGTTGGAGGTATCAATGCGCAGATTATCAGCAAGTGCATGTGCCGATTGCGGTATCGGCGCGTATATACCTGAGTCCGGCTGGTGGAACTGTGGTAGACCATGGGGCATGTTGAACGGTGTCATCGGTGCGCCCATTGCAGAGAAGTCGACAGCCACTGGAACGGAGCGGCTTCTTTGACGCTTGTGCCCACGAGCGGCCTGGAGATTCATCACCGCGGGATTCTCCGCATACATGCTCATGAATGCGGGAGCAAACTGATTGGGTTGCGAAGCTGGGCGTTGAATGAAGGGAGGAGACATTGCGCCATTAGCGGCAAAGTTGCCATAAGCAAGGCGATTTTGGAACGATTCCAGTGATACCAATTTCGCGAGCTGCACACTCAGAACCTTCGGATGCCCCCCGAGACGATGCACCATGATTGAACTTGCTTGCTGCTCCTCTGTGAAATCCCCACATTGATAGAAACCACCGGAATTTGAGGAGTCCATGTAGAAGAGGGGCGGCCGGTTTAGTTCGACGACAAGTCCGGTAGGTCGTGCCGGCGCACCATTGGGCTGTGGCCCTTGATCGCCCGATTCGAGAGTGATGTTCTTGATGTGAGAAAACGGGTATTCAATCTTGTATCCAGCCGAATCATTGTTGATGTAGTATGTCATGCAGGCCTTTTCCGGCGAATAGAAAACAACTAGGTCCATAGCATTTTGTCCGATGCGCCTCCAGCTTCCAATTGTCAAGGAACGACATGTAAAATGGTTAATGACTACAACAGTTAGTGCGTTCTCCATAACTCTAAGAAAAGTGCAAACTTACCAACTTTGCCAGATGGAGTGGGTTCGCAAGGGTACGCGCCGTTGGCTGCATATCCGGCTGTCCGGCCAAAGGGATCGCGCGCACCAGGTTTGCTAGGGTCAAATTGCATTGCTAGATACTGTCGCATTGATTCGGGAATGGAATCACAGCCTTCGCCAGTCTCAATGCTTTTCTTAGCGAGCATCTTGATTTTCGCGCGTCTACGACCGTTAGCAACGAGGAGCAGCCGAAAACTAGATGGGCAACAAACCTGTTTTGGAACCAAATTTGAACGGAGCGCTCAGTCATGCTGATCTCTGAGGCTATTCTTTCTCGTGTCGCAGCTGTTGGAGTGGGGTTCTTGTTGAATTCCACCTCAAGAAGAACTAGCTGGTCTTGGGTTGCCCGTTGGCGCTTGTTGTTCTTTTGCTGTTGGGTGAGGGTGCTTTTTCGCTGCGGACGACGGGCAGAAGACGAAGCGGCAGTCGTGGCGCTCGAAGCTGACGGGGAAGGGGTCGAGGTGGCCTCGGAGGGTGAAGTAGTTGTGCGGGCGGTCGCAGTCGACACGGTCGACGGATCGGGGGTGCCTGTCGAAGACATGTTTGCAGGGATTGAGCGAAGAGTATAAAGGTAGCAAAGGAGATACTACCACGGGTGGCAGCAGTCGAATGAGGGGAATAGTTGAAATGACGATCCGGCCGACAGTCAAATGAGTTGGTTAGATTGTCTGAAATGTCTCCAGCAGCGTCAAGCGCGGGAGAATCGGTAGGCAATCGAAGGAATGGATGTGCTATGGCTGGGAGATGTACTGCCCAGGCGCAAAGCTGACCGTAGAGAGCGCGTCGCAGAAGCGTGGGAAGATATAATAATGTTGAAAGATTGAGCTGACCAAGGCAGCTTTATTGATGAAGAGAATAGTAGCTCTTCACGACCGTAGCAGGAATGATATGATTGGGGTGGGATCACAAGATTATCGAATCAGATATACGAGATAAAGACCTCTGTCTGGTTGTCTGTTTGTCCGTCTACTCAGGAGAATTGGGCGAGGATGACAAAAAGAGCGATCACACCGTCCTGGGGGTACGCGAAAAGAGTGGCAAGTCGACCGCAAATGAGTGGAACGGTCGATACAAGGGAGTAAAAAAAAGAAATCAAATGAATGAATATGAAGAGGAAGAAAAAGAATGATTGACAGGATGGGGGGAGAGAAGGAGAGACTCAGGAAAGGAGGAGAGAAGCGATGGAGAAGAAAGTCGAGCCAGACTCTCAGCCAGGCACAACCAAAACAGGTTTAGTGCGTTGACTATGCTTCAAATCAGGACTAGTGTGGAGTGAACTCGTGGTCGGTATTGTATCGTATCAGCTGGTAATTTATTCTCACTACGACAGGAGCAGGCGGAGGGGGCGGATCAAGCCCCATAATCCTCCAGACGACCTAGTGTGCATGATAGCGACGGGTAAAGACTGTGTTGTAGCGATATATACAGCAAGGAAAGGATGGTGCTGGATAAGGAAGAGAATGATGTTAGTAATAATGGCTTATACCTGGAACAACAACAGCATCTGCAAGCCATGGGGCTGGTCAAGTAGGATCTGGGATGATCAACTTATACCTCACTGGAGACAAAGGGAGTAAGTATACCTTCCATAAAAACGCAGATATACTGGCTTACTCGATAGACATCTGGTTAAACCAATAAGCTTGAAACATAGGCTTCAGGTTCTTCGAGGTGCCGAGTGGGACTGTCCTCTGAATGGGAATGAGTAGACGGTGCTTATACCTAGTGTCCAACGGCCAGCTGGCAAAGCTCTCGCTGGAAGGACGCCCGTGATGTCAAAATCGACGACCCAGAGATTCTCAGACCATTATCCAGCCCCTGCATCCTACTGCGTCTCCTTACTCAGTATGCTGCCCCATCATGTCTCGCAACCAACCATCATCCAATACCGCCGAAGGCACTATTCCTGGCTAGTCTAGTAGTCCTGCTAGGAGACAGGGACTCACATGCGTCCAATCCTGGAACATATCTGCCTGTACTAAGAGTCTAAGACAAGATCCCTGTTCCATGTCAGGTGTCATCCACCAACCAGTTCATTGGATGATCGGAGGTCTCTCGACGGACTATCTATTTAGGAGTCTAGCAGGCGACCACCGATCATATCATTGCTCTCCACATTCCAACTGTCGACATCGACGAAACTCGCTAAAGACATACATAGTTACATACACACATACTTTCTCACTTGAGCCATATATTATTAGACCCCAAGTGGTGCCCAACTTCCACATGGAGTAATGGGCTCAATATTACCCACACACTATCGGAAGAGCATCCACAAGCAGAAACCAACCTGAACTACGGAGTACTCCGTAGACTTGTTCCAAAAGGGTTTCAGGTCGTGGTGAGAAGTGACACAGCCGCGCCCGCGCAGCGAGTATCTTGCCGGGCAAAGGAAAAATACGCGAGGTGCGAATTCCGTAGGCCAGAGACTGTTCCAGTATCCACGCTTTGTGGTACTCGACGAGGAAGCTGCTGCACTAGCAACCAGGAACACCGCGGTACGGAGTAGAGTTAGTAAACTTAGTACGGTGGGAGGGACCATGCCTTGGCAAAATCAGTTCCACGGAATTGGACGGTCGCGACCTGTCTGTCGGCTGTTCTATTCTTGTTTTTTCTTTCCTTTCTCGCTGAGCTCCGCCCGAGCCGATGTTTTCGCAAACATGAATTCAGGTACCCGCAACCAATTGTACTTGATTGGCTCTCTGGACTGGGGAGTCTGGGAACTGACAGCGCCAGGGGCTGGATCATGGAAGTCCTCCCACTTGCCAGCAAGGGACTATGCACACTCAAGAGTCAAGACCTCCCGGCCTTATTCTACTCAGGAGAATGCCTTCCTGCGGACTTGGAGACCGGTCAGGTACAGTAATCGCCGCAACCAATTGACTTGCAACTTACCTCCCTAAAGCAGTTAGCTTGAAACCTCGCCCACCGGTGATCCGTGCAGAGTTTCATCCACTCTATTGGTCAGCTTATGAGGTCAGCATCCGACACAGCGACTTGCATTCACGAGCTGCAAGGTACAGGAACAGAAACAAAACATTCCTCCAAAATACGGGTATACGACAGAGTGCCCGATAGGTGAATCCAACCCCCGAGCAGCATCAGCTGTTCCACAAGCTGAGGATGTTGCCCCGCGACTTGACAGACCAAAATGTATAAGCTCAATGTCGGGTTAGACCTTTGGATCGATCGTGAATCTCCAGCAAACCCAGATCGTCGGATCAGAGCAGTTCGTCTGCTTTCATATATTAAATACGGAGCAGCATCTTTAGAATCAGTGGAGCGGTATGAAGCTGTTTCGAAGACCACGATCTTAGACTCTTGTCTTGTCCATTCTGACAATCAACATAAAACAGCTAAGCTGTATATTATGCCTTGGCACGATCCAGCCTCGAATCACAGCAACAGCCCTAATCAATTCCTCTCCTGCGGGGTCCTTCCAGGAGATAATCCCTCATAGAGATTCAGAATCAGCAAGCATGCCACGTTGCGACTGGAGTCCCCTTAGCGTGATATTGAACGTTGGCCCGTTGGAGTCCGTACCGTAGCCTGAGAGCCTCCCTCTGTCCGGATCCGACTCCGGACTCCAGGCACAGAGGCTGGTCGCTGAGCATGGTCTCATTGATGATCTGATTCTGAAAATAATGAATGTTAGACTAACCGCATGGGCCCTGAACTCCTTGATCAGGCTCGGCTGTCACCAATGGCCTTACATAGATCTGGTCCGAGGAAATACCGGTGACACACGGAGTATAAGAGCGGAGAAACGCGCCATTACTTTTCGGCTATATCTCACCTCAGCAACTTGGGAATCACACCACAGCCTGAATTCTTATCGGACAGCCGCCCTGGACGCACACTCATCCTTACAGACCCAGTACTCGGTTAAGTCCGGCTCAGAAGCAAAGGGGCGAAAGGATTCCTCCTCGGACACTTTACAAATCACGCCAGATCTCCCATGGGAATCTCCCGGGTAGATAGCATGGAACGGTCCGGACCCCCAAGACTTTCCATGCTCTTGCTGATTGTACTCTGGACGACACTTGGCCTTCTACTCCGCGTCCAAAGTATAAGAGAAGCAGGAACCAGACTCAGTAAACCTTCGCAGTATACAGAACTCTTTACATAAAGAGCGTCTCCTGCGACGCCCTAGGTAGATAGCACAAGGTCCTAAGCTCTAACATACAGTACGGAGTACGAAGACCACATTTCTGTGCAATGGTCTAGATGCGGCCAATGTCTCATTGCGGTTTCCCAGGCTGATACATAGTTGACTTAATCATTGGAAGTAAACAACCTTATGCATCCCTACACTGAATCTGTACTTGTATGAGATTTCAAGCTCTTGAGACCCGTTTATATTTGCCTCTCTGCATGAGTTCTTCAATCTCGACAGCTTAACCATGGCATATCTTAAAAAATACATATTGACCAAGATTATCTAGTATACTTGGCCCATGCTTCTTTCTTCACACTGTACTAAACTTTGTACCTCCAAGTCTCATTATCTACCCAATCGTCTAGAACGTGTAAAGAACTCGAAAGCCCCCGAAATATACTAAGTATCCATACCAATCACTAAGAATACGTATGCACGTAGTCAACGAAGTCAAATATGTATTCTTTTCAGTGTCGAACTATGCAAGTCACCGATGGCCACAAGGGTATAAGAAACTAACTATACTGGATGAGTACCTAGTAGGCACCATCTTGGATTGGAGTCTAGATTATTAACGAGACTCGAACTCAGAATTGAGTCAATATACAAGATTCTTCGAGATGCAATGCCAGGGTCTAAAACAAGACAGGGCAGGATAGGACAAGAAAACATGACCATGACCATCAATATCAACATCAACATCAGCATGATTAGCTAAAGCTAAATCAAGCCAGCTAAGAGCTAAAAAAGGAGCGACAAGTCAACAATGACGACAGGGGGTATATGTTCAAAAACAAGAACAAGAACAAACACAGAACCAACGCCGAGATACAAAATCAATGAGTATCAGATCAGTCAATCAATTAACCACTTAATGAGCTTTATAGCGAATAGAGAGAGACGGAGAGAGCCGACGATTGGAGAAAAGGGACTATCACAGTTGACCCTTCCTGATCGCCCCAAAGCCCTTCGAGAACAACTCCTGAATCTCCATTGACCTGCGAGGCGCGGAGGTAGTATTCTCATCCTCGTTAACGTTTTTATTGCCAACGGGGCTCTCATTTTGATTGTCCCGCCCATGAACAATCTCATCATTCGATATGCCAACTTGCTCGCGACTCAATTCACCCAAGGCCGAAACAGACTCCGACTGGACATACACCTGGCCCGAGTTGGCTTTGCCATCCATAACCCTCGGCCGGGCAAGGAGTTCCTGGACCTGTTTCTCGCGGGCCTCCATCTCCGCCGCGTCACGAACGATCTCGAAGCTGGGTTTCTTCTCGCCGTGGTCCCAGCCTTGCTGCAGTTCTGAGGCGGCGGCTTCCTCGAAGCGTTTGCGGATGTCTAGGTCTTTCTCGTATTCCTGGAAGACGTCGACGTCTGAGGGGAAGAGGTTTGCGCGGAGGGAGCTAATGACGATTTCAAAGACGAGAACGGCGACGACAGTGATGAGTAGGACGACCCAGAAGGCGAGGTCGTGGCCGGCGTGGAAGATGAAGTTTGAGACAACATGGTAGATGCCGTCGCCGGAGCTGATGTCGTATTGCTTTGAGAGGATCATGTTCCACATGAACCAGCCGCCGACGGAGATGATGAAGACGGCTAGGGAAAGGTAGGTCTTGTTGTGGACTTCTAGAGCCTGAAGCTTGGTGTTGATGATGATGACGCAGGCGGAGTAGGTGAGGAGGCCGGCAGAGAAGATGTCGTTTATTCCGCCGGTGGTGAAGCGGATGTTCCCAAAGAGGCCGTACATGATGAAATAGACAAGCATTGCTTCGCAGGTCGCCATGAATGTCCAGCATAAATACAATTTGATATTGAAACCCTCGTGTCGTTGGCCTTTGGTGTAGAGTTCGGGCACGGCGAGTAGGGTCGACGCAGCGAGATCCTTAGTGAAAATGCCTAGGAAGATGACGGCCAGTGAAGTAAATAGAGTGTTGAACATGCTCAGACTCCACGGCTCGTACAAACTCGTACCGGTGTAGCCATTCCATCGCTGGTAAAGAGCCTGAGTAAGGTAGAACAACATCTCCTTCCAGAATGTCCCCAGAGTGTACTTGCATGCCCGAATGTAGTTCCACCGTCCATGAACAAGAAGCAGTTTCAGCAGGAACCTGAACTGGGCAATCGAGTAATCCGAAATTCGCGCTGCCTGTAGACCTTCCTTGCCGGTTATACCAATGCCAACATGCGCCTCCTGAATCATCGCGATATCGTTTGCGCCGTCACCGATAGCCAGCGTAACCGAATCCCGAACTTGCTGACGGATTGACTTCACCAAGAAAGCCTTTTGCTTGGGACTCGCACGGCAGCAGATTACCGAGTCGACGAGAATGGCCAGTCTGAAAAAGCGCCCGCGGAGAGCTTCATCGCCTTCGATCATTGACAGCGTTTGGCCATCAACAACAACCACAGAATGAGCCACAGTGTTGTTTGTGAGATCCGTGGTCAGCTTCTCAATTGACTGCTCGACGTTCCCCATTTCCTGATCAAGGATCACTAGGGTAGAGTAATCCTTCACTAAGCGACAGGAATGTCCAACATTAATCGCGGTCTCTCGCTTGTCTCCGGTAAGCATCCATAACTTGATGTTTGCTCGGCGAAGCTTGTCAATTGCCTCAGGTACACCCCCTTGCAACTTATCCTCAATCGCAGTAGCACCAGTTAACTCGAGCTGTTGCTCAATCTCCTCGCCGACCTTTTCAATCTGTTCTTGTCGGTCAATAAGGCTAGTGGTAGCTTCTTGGTAGGCGAGTTTCCATTTTTTGTACGTAACATCATCCAAGAAACGGTGGCAATACAACAGCGTCCGGAGACCTTCTGTAGCAAAGTCATTGAGATGCTGAAAGCACCGCTCAAAGACAGCGGCCTCATCAACAACCAATGCCTCTTCAACCATTTCCTCGTCTTCATCATCATGAACAGAGCTTCCTGATTCAGAAAACGCGTTGGATTGCCGCCCTAACTGTGCAGAAGGCCGGGGACTGTAATATTCCGCATCGCTGTTCCTTGTCAATAACCCACCATCAGTTTCGCGATCGCGAAGCCAACCGTCGATGCTCTCTCTTAGCGCGGACACATTCTTCCCAGAGACACTGGAGCGACGATGCGTCATGCTTGGCCGACTGAAGCTGTTTCGGACTCCGCTGTCCTTTCGACTCCGATACTCGCTGTTCCGTCTCATGACCTGGTTTGCCTCCGCCGTTTTGCGCTTGCTCGCCCGGCGCTCAATCTCATTTACTTTCTCTTGGGCAAGAGCCGCACGCTTGAGAAGCCTCATGAGCACACTGTCAGCGCCTTTACAGAAGAGACATATCCGCCGGTCCGGCATCCGCACGACGACCGACATGCGTTTCCGAGCACTAGAGAACTCGATTATATCCAAAATCTCGTAAACTTCGTCAACCGCGAGCTCTTCCATCCCGTTCGGAAATGTCCGGATTGTCAAGGTATTTGGCTGCCGGTCGTGAACGAGATATCCCAGTTCCTGCGCGGCCGTGACCAAGGCGAGTTCATCCGGTGATGCAGCCTGGAACGTTGTGTTTCCAGACTCATCCTCCTCCGGAAGACAAGTATGACAGAGGGCCAAGGCCAAGATAAACATCTTGACTTTCCGGGCGAAGACAGTATACGGCTTGCGCTGGATGTATTTGAGCATATCCGTGGTCCTGCTGTTGGACACAGGTATCCCCTCCTTGCGGGCTCCGTCATAGGTCGACATGGACGGTCTAGCGAGTGACCTCCGGATTTCAGATGCGTTCGACTGGCGGCGGGCTGCTTTTTTGCCTTTGGCGCTCCGTTTTTTATGGATCAGCTTCTCCTGGTCTCCTTCTTGAGCGGCCTCGTCAAGGAGATCGAAATCGTGGAACCAGGCAGTCCCAGCCACGCTCATCTTGCGAAAACGCATACTGTTGTTGGTCAAGGTTCCGGTCTTGTCGGAGAAGATGTAACTGACTTGACCTAATTCCTCATTGATAGTCGATGTTCGAGCCTCGAGTGGCGTGTTAGACTCGGGATCGTACATATCAATGTCGGCGTTCAACATGAGCATCTGAGCGACCTTGACAATCTCCATACTCACGTAGAGCGAGATCGGAATCATCGTATTGAACATGATCAGGAACGAAGTAAAAATAGGACCGTAGCTCACGTTGGCTTCCTCCAAGTACCATGCGCGGCTTTCGACATCCCTTGACCAGAATCTATACGCAATGGTACAGGCTCCCGCAAGCATCACCACCAGTAACACAATAAGCATGACGACCCGATTGACCTTTGCCTGAAGAGAAGGCATCTTGATGCGAGGGTTCTTGTTCGCATTCATGCGAATCTTGCACTCCTCGCCCGTGTAGATTACCATTCCCATTGCTTGTTCAGTATTGCGAAGGATGCTGCCACGGTACATGACTTCACTGTTCGTCAATGGCGTCTTCTCTCCTGCAGCTACTATCACGTTTCCGTCAAATTTGTATAGATCAAGGTTGGGGTCCTCCACAGCAAAATGTACGGAAGAGCTGCAGATACCTTCCACAGTTCCGCACACCTTTGCCACCGACTGGCAGGGTTGCTTGGACTTAAGATTTGTTTCACCGTCCAATGCCATGGTTTCAACGTAGGCCACACCGTTCGGCCCATCTGCGTGCAGCAAAACCATGTCGGCAGGTATTGGCTGATCGCGCTCCAGCCGAACCACATCTCCTACTTTAATGTCACTCCACTTAGTCGAATCCCAATCCTGCGCTTGGCCCAAAGTCGACGCGCTGTCACCAGTAAAGGAGCGAGAGAGCACATTTGCCCCAGGGCGAAGGACCGATGCGAACCGGTTATTTTCTTCTTTGTCTAGTCGGTACCGGCGCCAATCATCGAACCCTTCTTTACCCATGGAAATACCGACAAAAATCAAAAGCGGAATCAAGGTCGTAAATTGACCTGTCGTACTCAGCCCGGGAATCATTTGCAGAATCGCAACCACCAAGAAGTAAAAGTTGGCTAACTTGGTAAACTGCGCAAAGAATTGGCGGGGGAAGAAACTCCATAAGCTATAGCGACTGGACCGGATCCAGTTTTCCACGTACGGCTTTCCCGTCCTTTCATCAAGCAGAATCTCCGTTTTGGTCGGATCGAGGTCAATATGGCGGCCGTCCTTGGTCGGCGGGATATCATGAATGCGAAGAATAGTCTTGCGAATAGCTTCCAGCACGCTTTCTATGCGAAGTTTCATTGTAGTAATAGTTGTTCTTCGTTTGTGCCATCGTTCAAACGGTATAGTAGTCGAAATATTCTTCCCCTCCTTGAGATCTGTCCTGTCGGTTTCATATGCGACGAGACCATTTTCCGACGAATTCGAACCCGACGCGGGCTTTTGCGCGACAATAACATCCTGCTTCTCATCTTCACTCGACTCCGACGCACCAGGCGCCTCTTCCTGCTCCACAATCTCCGGCTCCGTCCTTGTAATGTGACTTAATTCCACAGGCGACGACGGGGCCGATTGCGATTCAATATTCTTCGCAAAAAGCGTTCGGCGCAGCGAATACCCGCGATTACGGGATCGGGAACGACCACCGGCGTCTGGACTCTGCGGCGAAAGAGACGGTGGCGAATCCTGAGAATTCGCAAGATTCGTGTTCACCGAGAGCCTTGTAGACGGATCTCGTCGGTCCCACGAGCCCTGCCTTTCTTCCTCCACAACGGGACGTTCCACGTCGGTTGAAAACCGGACATGCTGCTGCTGAGAGAGCCTCCTTCCGGAGTCCGACAGCGTTCGCGAGGGAGAAATGGAGGTTCGTCCGTGGGCGGCTGCATGCAGTGAGTGACTTGAGGGTTGCGGTGGCCGCGGAGAATTTTGCGCGGGTGTATCATTGGAGGAGGGACGGTCTCGGTCTCCAGGCATGGGGGGTCGTTCGGGATCCTGGTTCGAATCTGGCGATCTGTTCGGCTGAGACATGGCACAGTGAAGTAATTGACTCCTTGAGGGGATATCCGCAAGATAAATCTCCTGCTTCCTTCAAACCAGTCTCTTTTTTTCAGCTCCAAGCCTCCGACCTAAACACCTATACTAAATCGGTCGAACGAAACGCTGATCGGCGGGGCGTTATGATGACGTTTGACGAAGAATCGGACTCATCATTGAGTCTATAGAGAAGAAGATAATATGAAGATAATATGAATGAAGAAGAGAGAACTCGTGAATTAAAGAAAGAAACAAACAAGCCAGCGAAGGGGGGAGGCAAAGAGGAAAAGATGTGCTCTTTGCAGGGTCCACGTTTGCAGCCGGTCAGGCACGTTGAAAGTGTTCCTGGATCAACTGAGTAGTGACCGAGCCAAAACAGCGACGCAGTCTGCAGGAAAACGAAGGTAGAATATGTACACCAACAGTAGAGAAGAATAATGTACAGAAGAAGAAGAAGATGAAAAGATGGATATAATGAAGATTGTTTGATGTTAGGCAACGTGGAAAACCCCAGTAAAGGTCAAGGTTTCAGGTCCACGTCCAACCAACGGCACAAGTGTGGAGGAACGTGTCTGTCAGTGTCTGAGTCTGGGACTCGCAAGTCTAAGACCCAAGTGGGTCACTACTTTAATTCTCGTCGCTTTATCTCCAGACAGACATCCATCCGATCCATGGATTTGACTGTCGCCTGAATTCTGCTGGCTGCGTCGTAACCACTGCTAAAATTAAGTCGCAAATGGTTGCGTTGCCTTTGCACAGCCTCCTGAGCCCATGGCAGGGTCTGGTTTCTTTCTGCCAGTGGCAAGCGGCACTCAACCTGTCGGAGCTTGAGAAATTCCCATCCCCCAAGTCCGGTCTGCCACTAATCGCAGCCAGTGTCTTGTCTTCTCCATATGGCTTGTGTAGCCGGTTGAGAACTGTCTCGTGGTCAAGAACGCTACCGTGCATACCAATCACGTGACTTCAATCTCGACCGTTGCAAGCTAACGCTCTCTTGTTTCCTTTTAGGTTTCTCTCGATAACCTACGGTATATCACTATAAGGAGATCATACGACGAGCACTGTGCGTGTCATTACAGCAATTTCATTGAACGGTCATGACTCGGCAGAGAGCAATAGGTTCGCGTCCTATCCATGCTTCGCCCGTCTTAATCCACCCTTTTCGCGGACCTGGAACGGAACATGCCATCGATAGTAGACAGCGATAACACGAGAAAAATCATCATAAAGAATACAGTAGGTCATTAAACCGCCATTACCAATTCCACGCTCCTCTTTCATCCGCGCATGATATCCATTTAGTACCGAGGCTGTTGGCCATAAGGAGGCTGTTGGCCAGGGTAACCGGACTGAGAGCCCGCAGGAGGCTGTTGTCCATACTGCGGCTGTCCGTATTGAGGCTGGCCATACTGCTGTGGCGGCTGTTGGGGCTGACCATAAGGCTGCTGCTGCCCATACTGGGGCTGTCCGTACTGCTGCTGTCCATATGCCGGTTGCTGTCCGTAGCCTCCAGGCGCTTGGCTGCTGGGAGGGTAAGGAGCGGGGCTGTAAGATTGCTGCTGTCCTCCAGGGTATGGTGCGGCCGATCCATAGCTTGGGGCAGGAGGCTGACTGGGATATCCTGCTTGACTATAACCACCGTATTGGCCTGGAGGTCCGGGGGGAGGGCCAGACGGAGCACTGCCCTTTTCGTCCTTGGTATCGTACGATGAATCGATGGAGCCAAGCATCAATTTGGCACACTTGAATCGTTAGCCGGACCTTGGACTCAGATGATATATTTGACAAGTCTTACCCAAAGTTCGCGGGTTAGGTGAACAGGTGGGCTAGCACGGGACATCTCATCCTGCTCAACCTCGAAGTCTGCCAATCATATTAATGGGATTCACGACACTGCAAAATACTTAACTTACTGGATGTACAGTCAATGAAGCCTCCAATGCTAGGATCATTATCGAGGCTGCCGAGGAAGTCACGAGCCTTGGTATCGTTTCCGACCTGTGAGAATTGGAACGCAACCGCACCACGCCCGTGAGAGGTCCTCGAGACCTCGTCGACCGCAAACCGAATTCCTTCCGAGACACTGCTTAGAGGCTCCCCGGCAGGCTGTCCATCGGTAATGGTGATAACGAGAACGGGCTTCTGAAGGCGACCTGATCTTGCTGGGCCCACGATCAAGGGGTCAATAACTTTACTTCGCAGACTTGTTCCCAAAGGCGTCATTCCGCTGAAGCGAATGTTGGAGATAATCTGGTCCACTTCCAGCGCGCTGCGGATACCATTCTGCAGGAAGTCATTGTTCATGAAGCGAATGCTGATTCCATCCTCATCAAAAGTGGATGCCACTGACGCAACAATTCCAATGATCTGCTTCAGCTGCTCTTTTCTCACGCCATTTTCCTCGAACTCGATTGAGCCGCTGTCGTCAACGTAAAGGATAATGTCGTAAAGCGAAAGCTTGATGACATCCATGGCGATTTCAATAGGGAGAGAGTGTTCGTTCACGATCTTGTTGATCTTGCTGGGTCCATCCCTGGAAAGTCCTTGCACCAGTCTGTCCAGCTTATCAGGAGGGTAGAAACTCTGAAGATTCTTCTCTTGGATGGTCGCGATCAGAAGCTGGCGATAAGCCTCGAGCTGCTGAGGGGTGGCAGGTCCGGTAGACGCTGCGCCGCCGGGTGCGCCGCCGGGTGGACCGGGTGGTGCGCCATATTGACCTCCTGGGGGACCTTGCTGAGGGCGCGGGGGGGCACCTCCAGGATAAGGCGCATTCTGAGGAGGGTAACCAGGGGCCTAAGTGATTACAACAATTAGCATGTTCCCATTGAAGGAAGTGCATTAACCGAACAAAAAATCAACAGCGACAGAAGTGGACGGGGCAATCAATACATAAGGCTGTGATTGCGGGGGATATTGGGGTCCAGGTCCTCCGTAAGGCTGAGCGGGAGGTGGGTGCTGTCCATAGTTTTGAGGAGGGCCCTGTCTGTATGACGGGGAACCTCCGTACTGCGGCGCCGGGGAATAAGACTGGGGGTGCGGTGTGTGCGGTGAGTAAGGCGCCGGAGAATAAGCCTGAGGAGGTGCCCCGGAGTACGAGGGCGAAGGCGACGGCTTATTGGGTGGCACGGGGGGATACGCCTGATACTGCTGCTGCTGCGGGGACACCGGATAAGGCGAATGAGATTGACCCGGACGCAGTTGCGGAGGCGGGCCCGGAGGAGGAGGATAGCCTTGACCGGAATAGCCTTGGGAGCCAGGTCGCGCCATGGTTGTAGGATGAATGCAAGGGAACACAGATGGGATGATGGGACGACAAAAGGTGATTTAGGACCGGGCGGATAAGAGGGGCGATGAGGGGCACCGGATGAATAATAAGGACACGAGCACAAACAACAGAAAATTTGAAGTAGCTGGTGTAGGATGATGAAAGACAAGAAATTAAAATGAAAGAAATTAGCTTACCGATCCACCAGGTCCAGGGTATGCCTGATACTGCGACTGTGGTGGTTGCTGCTGCTTCTGCGGCTGAAGACGTAATCATGATTGTGAGCAAACTTGATAAAATTGGAGCCATAGAGGGGCAGTGATAATAAGGCATCAACATTCTTAGACTTACATTTCCACCAAGGCCAGCAGCGGCGCCAGCAGCAGCGCCAGCAGAGGGAGGGCCGCCCGTGTATCCGGTAGGAGGAGCTCCCCCGTAGACGCCGCCAGAGTTGGAGCTGTTCATCTGGGCGTTTTGGAGCTTAGAGGCGAACTGAAGTCGATGATGCAAAGTGCAGTTAGTTAATGTTTGCTTCTTTTTCTTGTAGGCAGTAGTCCACGTAGAGATTCAAGAGCAAGCAAGTAGCGGGGTAATTATGGCTTCGCGGGGCAGCTGCACGAGCTGGCAGGAGGAGGGCAGACTTACACCCATGGCTGTGGCTGAAGAGATTACAATATCCGATGATGTAGAGAGAGATGGAATGAAATCCAGGAGCCTGAGGAGTGGCGGAAGAATAAATACGGAGTGACTTTACTCTGCAGTGAATGTGATGATGGCAGATGGAAGGCTGAGCTGCGGACCCAACAAACAGATCAGGAACAGCTCCACAAGCCTAGTGATTTAATGTTTAACACTGCCTCTTCAGCTTCCTTCTGTCCTTCGGCGTGCTTTGACTCTTGAGAAAAGTTACCATCTGTGTGGCGCTACCTTCTCATTGAAATGCTTGGAACTAAGTTGCTAACCTACAGGGTAGTGGCACTGCCACATTTTAAGGCTGAGCCGGCAAATACGATGATGCAAGACCAAGACCCAAGGTTGAATCCATCTGATTGCGATTTCACTATTTCGATAGTTTCGCTCCTTGCCTTTGAATCCTGTAAATTACCTACCTCTACAGTCATTCGACGTAGTAGCCCGAGGCCTCTGCATATCGGACTGCCTCATGCTGATTTAGTTCGCTCTACCATGGCAGCAAGGCCTGTGAAGGGGGGCCAATTCGACATGACAAGGTGTTGGTGTCGCTGTGGGAGCGACTCTTCTTCTTTTCACAGGGGGCTCTCGAAGCTACAGTCGATACCACTGTTACTGACTGCAATTTGTACAGGGAGGCTGAGACTCGATGCGACAAGCTGTCTTGTTGCGGCTGATCAGTGAACAGAGGTGGGGAGTTCGTCGAGCAGCCACTCATGTGCATGATAAGTCAATCAGTGCGTCCTTCCCCATGTCCAAACAAGATCCAATGGTCTCAAGAAAACGGGCTCTTATTGGCTTTGCCTTGGATTCAATTACCCTCCGCACATCTATGTTGGCTAAACTCCCTTTCGATGTTTGATATTTGGTCCAACTTCATTCAGTCCGTATGCTAGTCCGAATAAGGTGTAATGGACGTCATGACGAATGAATACCTCGCAGTGGGGATATATATATATCTTGGATTGCACCCTACTCCGGCGATCTGTGCCTTAACATGGGGTATATTAGATATCTTCAGTGGACTGTACTCCAGTATGCGCGGAGAATATGGTATATTCCGCAACAGGTGACAGCTAATCACAGTGACCTGGATCAATGGCTGCCGAATCAATGACATGCAGAGCGACTATGGTGGGTCGAAGAATATAAGATCCCCATCAATCAACATTCCATCAATTTCCTTACGAGTACTTCCTTGCTATGATGCTGCCAATCCGTTTATCATGCGCTGTCCTTGGGGACCTCGGCATTGAGTTCCGTATCTGCTCAAAGCTATTCTGAGCCCTATCGTCCTTGGGATCATCTCATGGGTCGTTCTTAGTATGCGTTGACTCCGCTAACACGAGATGATTGACACGGTTGGGGCTCGCTTCGGTTCTCAAGTCCACTAACAGAAAGAGGCATTGCTCGATCTTCTCCAGCAGGGATCTCTTGCCCAGCATGTTACGTGTGTCCTTGTGGGGGCTAAGGCTGTAGTCAGATATGTGACTTGCCCACAACCACCGAGTACATATAATGATAGTCGCACCAAGACTGGAGATTGGTATATTCTCAAGTAAATCTCTCCACGAACACGAGCAAAGACCTAAACCTCGCAGAATATTACCCAAGAAAGATAGAGATCCTCAATTGACTGACTACGGGGTTGGAAGCGTATGTCCAGAACTAAGATATAAATATGGTACTTCCCACCACTTCATCAGCTCTCATTCAAATTCCTCAATCAATCCTCCTCAAACAACCAGTCCCAGATTATTACCAACCACAATCTTTGCTCCTCCTTCCATCAATACCAATAATGAAGACCAACTTTCTCCTTGTCCTTACGGCTATGGCCGCTACTGTTCTCGCCAACCCTGCCGCGAACCCTGACAATGTCCTAGGCGCGCGACAGGACATGTGCCGCAAGGCCAGCAGCTGCAGCTCGTTCTGGTCTGGCAAATGCGAAGAGTATTGCGCCCCCTACAAGTTCTCCCATATGAGCGGCGACGATTGCGGAGGAGCTACCAAGAAATGCTGCTGTGATACCGACACGGTTTAAGGTGGACTGGTCCATTCTTGTGTGGGCAATAACTGGTGGAGAGGACAGTGGCAGTGGAAGATATAAGGTGCGAATCTCTCTCCAGAACTCTGCTGAAGGCTATTCTAATTATGAGATATCAGATCCGGCCGTGTGATGGTGGATGGGTGATATCGGCCTCTGTATTCTTGTGTTCTTCCTATGTTCTCCTCATACATGTACAAATCCTTTATTTGTCGTCCCAGTCCTTCTTCCAACAAACCCTTGTTGTATGTATGGCATGGTTAGCTTACCTCAAGCACTCTCCACATCCTCCTTGTTCTTTAGGAGTATCGAAGTTATCCATCTCCATTTGTTAGTGGTGTGCTACAATATGGCTAGTATACGGCCAGTAAGCTTAGTACGAAATAAGTGATGTTCCACTAGTAACTCCATCATTGTGCAGGCTTTTTGTCAAGCGGAAATGGGTCAGGTGTTCTAGCATAGCTCTGACTTGGGATGAGGTAGTTGCTTCATGGTCTTGTGGTATCTTGAGGAGGTTGGTTGTTCTTTTCGGTGACTAATCCAGTATTGTGTATCTTGCGCTTCCTCTAACTCTACTGAGAGGCAGACTCTCTCAGCGGATGGCTGAGCAGGACACGGGCGATGAAGTTCATGAGCCCATCAATGTCGATATCAATATCGTAGAGCTGTGAAATCTGTATTACAAGCCGCAACCCATCCATACATGCTGGGGTCCAACAAGAGAAACCATAAGGACCTACAAGAATGATCAAATTAGCGCAGGGCTGAAAAAAGAGAATACAGAAACAAAACATACCGGAAACCTTCTCTCATACCCGAACTCCAGGTCAGCTGCGGTGAGAACGGGGTTCCCGCCGCATGCTAATATTGGCTCAACCTCGTCCTCGAGTGCCGCATCTTCGTCGAAAACAGCCGGCTGGTGGGCTCGGTTGCGCATGGCAGTCACGATTGCCCTTATCTCGCCCAAGGTTAGGCATTGTTCCTGACCCCGACAGGACTGAACGCCCAGGAGAATTAGGTGGGGATGGAGGGTCAGCCCATTAGGCCTGGTTGTGGTGTATTCAAATACATCCGTTTGCCAGCGAGTATTCAGCTACGGGCCATTTCTGTCCCAACCCAAAGTTGTCAGGTCGAGCGCATGGGAAGGATTAAAAGAAATATTATACTGCTACCTTCTTATGGTTAGGAAGATGGAGCATACACAACAGCGCTGATGTTGCAGAATTCCCTAGGTTCAAGACGCCAGGTGGGAGGACATGGGGATATCCATCGACGGCGCACGTTTGGATATAATCAGCGAGAAATATTCCTCGGTCCCAAAACGTTGAGGGGCCGGCAGAGATTAATTTTAGATTAAGGCGGGGTGTGGGATCTTCAGCAGGGCCTGCTCGTGCAGCCAGAACAAACTCGCCTTGGTAATTGAGAGGATGGCGGGCAATGATGTCAGAAGATTGAAGGCAGAGCAGGATAGGAGGATTCTGGCCAATGTTTGTGCTGGTAGTGCCAGACGTTCGGAAGTCGTGGGCGGATAGGGTAATGTTTCTTTGAATAAGGAATTGTGAGGACATGAAACTGATTCAAAAAGGTGTTGATCGATGGTGGCAAACCTGTTGACCAGGCGAACTATGGGACTGGTCATGGATGAAGGCGGAACTTAACTCACCTCAGGCGGAAATAATCACCGGATACTTTGATGATTCAAATCTAAGTTTAAAAAGCAACTGACGTGTGCAGCGTTTGTTCTTCTTCCAAACCAAGTTCCCCTCCCTGCATGACCACCTGTTCACCTTCTACATCTCTCTCCAGCTCCGAAGTTCTTATAGCCAATATCCAGATTCAGATCTTGCTGTCATTATCAATCTATGTGCTTCACTGCTTACTCCTACTACCTGAACCGTTGACCACCCAGCCATTTGCTGCAAACACCATTCCGACCACCTGGGCAGGATGAACAGTCCTCCAGAAGAGCAAAATTCCAAAATGCCAGCCCTCCGCATAGGAATCCTGACAGCAGCCCCCCACCCCATCCAAACAATCTACCTCCCAGCCCTGCAAGACCTCCCAGCTCTCTACACCATAACATCCATTCACAACGCCTCAGACCCCAGCAAACCAGCGTCAACAACACCCTCCCCAGACACAATACTCAATGACCCCTCCATCGACCTCATCCTTAACTTCATGCCAAATGAGTACCACGAGCTCTACACCATCGCTGCCCTACAGGCTGGGAAACACGTCATGGTCGAAGCACCCGTCAGTCTGAGCATCCCGTCTGCGAAGCGCATCGAGGAAGCAGAGAAGGACGCGCGGAATGGGGCAAAGGTATTCGTTGCAAGCGCGAGACGCTACGCGCCTTGCTTCGAAAAAGTATTCAAGAAGGAGGTTGCCGGGTTAGAGAGGATTCATTATGCGAGATGTCGGATGATAGCCGGGCCACATGCTGCACATTCAGCAACAGTGCCCGCTTTCAGGAATCTGACTGGCAATGGCAACACTAGTACCAACACCATCGGTGTGGAAGCAAATAGAGTCCCAACCTCAACATCAACCCCACCACCAACCTCAACAACGACGACCACCAACGAACCCGACAAAAAAGACCGCTCCCACTCCCACGAAAGCAAAACCCGTCTTCGCTCCCTCCTGGAAGAAGTCTTCGGCAAACACGAAACCCCCAATCAAGAGCGCCTAGCCCTAAGCCGCTTCCTCGCCTCGCTGGGCTGCCACGACCTCGGCCTAATGCGCGACGCCTTGGGCTACCCAGACGCAATCTCAAATATCTCCGTAAACGAGCCATTTTACTCTGCCTTGTTCCATTATAATGGCCCGGGCAGCAGCCTTGGCAACGGGTTGCACTCGCACCCATTCACGCTCATGTATGAGGCGGGGACAGACAGTGTTCCGCGCTGTGATGCGCAATTGGCGGTGTATGGGCAGGACAAGACCATCACGATTCACTATGATTTGCCGTATGCACGGGGCCAGCCTGTGCGTGTTGTTGTTGAGACGGCGGATGAGAGGGGAGGGTTGATGCAGACGGAGACGGTGAGTCCATGGGAGGAGGCGTATGGGGAGGAGTTGAAGGCAATGTATGCGTACCTGGTTGAAGGGAGGGAGGCGAAGACGACGGCGAAGGATTCATTGCAGGATATAAGGCTGTTTCAGACGATATTTCAGCAGTATGATCGGCAATGTGGAACTATTCGGACGCCGCTTGGTTAATTTTGGGGTTGTTTCAAAATATTTGGTGTGTTTGGAATCATCTAGTTTAGGTGGCTGTTTGTTCGCTGCATGAAACTCGGCAAAAGATTGAAGGTTCAAGTTTCCAATCGGATATCATTTCGCATCTAGTAAATACAGTAGATCAACCATCTACATGCTAAAGTATATCCTGCAGCAGCATTTGCGTCAACATACCCATCTACCGCTTGCCCTTCTTTTTCTTCTTCGAGGCGCCTCCGCCTTGCGGCTTTTGTTGACCCTGAGCTGCAGCCGGCGTGGTTTCCTCTGGTTTCTCGCTGACCGGTCCTCCCTGCGTCCGTTCCGCGGCACGCTGCTTGCCCTTCCGACCCCGCGGCCGATAAGTCGAGCGATCGCGAAGTGGTAGCCATCGTTCTGGGTCGGCTTTCTTGCTCGGGTCGTAGTCCTTTGGCTGCCGAGACTTGCGAATTCGCTCGGCTGTGCTCTCTTTACCGGATGCTGGTCGCTTCCTCGCTCCTGCGATAGCTGCGGCCGCGGCCGCTGTTGTCGAGGAAGACGGGGAGACGCCTGCGGCTTCGAGGGAGGCGATATCGACGTCGGAAATTAAGTCATCAACGGTTGGGAGGTATTTAGCCTTTGCTTCGACTCGGGCGTAATCAATAGCTGCGTGAGATGCCACGTAGCCGGCAACGGCGAACAGATCATCCGGTGTCTTTTCATATAAAGACTTGAACAATTCTGCGGCCTGGGCTGAATCTGAGGCGACTGAGGAGTGTAATAAAGATGCGCCTGCAGCCCGGAGTAACGAGGCCGGCTGAGCTGCCTGATCTTTCCAGAATGTTGCAGCTTTGGCCAATTCCATTCTGAGCTGGGTCTTCCGACCTTCATGTTTGTATAGAGCAACGAGAACGCTCAACAAGCCAGGGTTAAACCGAGTTTCCTTATCTTGTTCAGAGATTGACTCTTCGAGGAGTTGAAGCGAATTCTCCAGAGTAGTTATCGCGGACGTGGTGTTTCCCAGGCTCACGTAGAGTTGAACTGCGGTCAGCACAAGACCGAGGTCCTTCGGCCGCCGGTCCACAGCAGACAGTATTGCCTTTAGCGCTGATGTTCCTGTCTCACCCTTGGCCTGTGCTGCCACATTATAGACTGATAAAAGGTTTGTGCTAGCTTCGGTGGAGGGATATGGAGCCTGGGAGAGAGCTTTAGAAGTGGCCCGGATTATGCCATCGTATTTGTGAACAAGAAGATCCACTGCGTGAAGGTTGCCGGTTATAGTATTGTTTTGGTAGTCGAAGAGCTTGTCATTAGCTGTAGAGTCTGGTACTTCGTGTAGAGCTTTGTAGAGGGCGTATGGGTTTTCCGTTCCACGAGCGATGGTAACGTTGTTCTGGCCGACTCTTCTTGTAGACAGTTCGGGAATCCTGTTTCTTTGTTAGCAGCTGCTTATTCAAGATTCCAACCATAGACGCACTCCTTGATTGAGATTTCTTCCAAAACAGACTTGGCCTCCTCGGATTTTCCTTGACAGATCAGAACATATAGCTGTTGCACCGCAATAGGAAGCAATTCAGCAGCTCTGTCTTCTGGTGTCATATCTTCTGAGGTCCGGCAAAGCTCTGCAAACCAGTCAGCTGCTGAACTTTGCATATCTGGCTAGTACATACCCTTAGCTCTCTTTAGTAGCATCCCCGCTTGGTCAAATTCTCCTTTCGCAATACTCAAACAGGCGGCATTATACACAGTCTCAAACGCCTCCAGGTCATCTCTCGTAGGTCGGGTATGGCGGACTGCTTCGGGTTGGCCTTTCCACTGCAGCTGTGCATCTGTAGCCCATGAATTGATTCGCAAATCATGCTCTTCGCTAGCCACTGATGTCGAATCGCGGGCCAGGCCTTGGTATAATTCCGCTGCTCGAAGAAACTTTTCTGCTCGGTAGGTCTGAGAAACAGTCGAGTTAGCATCAATTCCATGTTGAGTGCTCGGGAACATACAGCCTGAGCTTCCAAATGACGTGCGCCCCGGTCGTCGACCAAGCCCGAGACCACATCAATTGCTGCATCGGGGTTGCCGGACTTGTAGAGAGCATAACCATATTCCAGGGCGGCTTTTGCCTTCAAGTTGTCCCCGCCATCCTCAAACACACGCAGACAATCCTCGTAACGGTCAAGCTTTAACAACGCGATCACCTTGACATGTTGAGCCTGAAAATCGGACTTCGACTTAGCTAGAGCGGCATCACACGAGCGCAACACTTCTTCATGGTCGTCAATGGACGCTCTTTGGAGGAGCGAGCTGAGGGACAGAGTGGACATAGCAGAGTCGTCAAATTCTAGGTCGGCTCGTGGAAGGCTAGGCGGCGAAATACTAGATACTCGGGGATTGAGCACTAAGGAAACAAATATTTGGCGTTGAAATCTCCCATGTAATGCAAACAATAGCCGTAGTGCTTCAGTCCTCCAAATAATGGCTCTCCACCAACTGTGCAGTGCGGGATTGATATTGCCCGATTGGGAATTCCGCGCAGTTGGTGTTACGGGTCACCGTAGGAGACGCAATTTTACTAAGAAATTAGTCAGCCGGCCAAATGCGGAAGGTGGCATCTGGGCCGTGGCCAAGGCGCCTGACTTATAAGGTGTCCACCCGACGAACCATGACCCAGGGTCGATTTACCAGAGCTTGCCACTCCCACCTTAAATTGAACACACTAGTTATTACTTGGAAAGAATCTTTTAAGAATGCTTGACTAAATCCTACGTTATCTGATGATTCATCCGGCGTGGACGCTACTGGACAGTAATGGGAGCGAGCAGACCAAGAGTCAAGTGGGATGGTTCAATGGCTGGTTGCGGGATTATCAGATGGACGCCAAACCAAAGGATCAGACTCCAGCGCGGGGAAATCAGGGCCGTTTTCAAGGCATGAAATCGCAAATGCAGGCATACGTATGTCTTCCAGCCTCCAAATCCCGTCTCACAGACGAGCTGCAGGATAGCTCTGATAGCACAAGAATGATCCAATTATAGAATTCCATCTGATTGCTTTAGCTGAGCGCCGAGCCTTAAGCGTGTGACCTCTTGCCTGTACGGGGAATTGTTTATTGCATGGCGGCACACGGAATAGACAACGCTTTGCTCTGGAGTGTAAACATCATCACCCATGATGATACACTTCCAAGTCCAGCTGATAGATATCATGTGGCTGGAAGCAGCTGTCTCAGTTGCCAAGGATCGTGGGTCGCACCCAAGCAACATTCGACAGGATCTTCGGGGCACACCAATTGACGCGTCATCACCAACAGTGTTGATTTGATCCTTAGATTAAACTGTTGGGGTAGCTTCGAACCAGTTCTGCGATATGAATTTGAATAGGGCTGATACCTTCACTGTCCCAGTGTTCAATGTCACTGGTGGTCCAGTTCTTGAATCTGATCAGCATTCGTTGTCTAAAGCTAGATTTAAGAATCTGACGCGCGGCTCCCATCAAAATAAAGAATTATTGAGAGTCAACAGCACAGCAAAAGCAAGAAACAAACCAGAAAGTGGATCAATTGACCCCCTTTCACGACTCGTTTCTTGTCTGCAGATGATATTCGCAGTCTGGACTCTGGTCGGTCCTTCTTCCATCTTGCCCCCGTCTTTACTTTGGTATTTACTACCATACTCTTCCTCCACCTCCTCTTTCTCTCGTTTCATGTCACTGTCGCTTCAGTCTTCATCCTATCTTGACATCATATTTCTTCTTCTTAACACAATCTCTTGAACTCTGCTTTCTCTATTTCCTATATAGCTCTCTCCTATCGGTCGGTTCTTTCGCTTGCTCCTGCCACCGCCACTGCCTCCCTCCTCGCCCCTCGTCCACCATTTTGCCACAGAACCCTATATGATCGCGATGCGAGTGCGGTAGTGTCGCATTCACCGTCGCCTGTTATCATACCTATACCGAAAGGTTTAACCTTTGAAAACGGCCATGTCGTCAAAATTCAGCATCCGAGACCGATCCCCAATCAACACTTCCTGGGTTTGGAAGAAGAAACTCCCACGCTTTGTGGCCGCCGCCTGTCTTGTGGGAACATTCTTTGTTTTCGCTGGCCCCCAGTTCAGTCACAAGCATGAAGACGTCATTGTTCAGACTGCTACTGCAGAAAACATCACAGTCACCGCCCACCTCGGTTGTGAGCCCGACTTCGATATGCTCGGTCGACTCGGTGTGACCAAAGTTTCTCAATATGTACGACGAGAAGTAGTCGCCGTTCCATCTTCAGGCGACGTACCTATAACCCAAGTTCTCGATTTCCCCCTGTTCGACAAGGACGGTTCGGTCGCTAAAAAGGCCCCTGATGTTACGGAGCTCCTACAGGAAGATTGTACGATCCCGAGCTCGGTTTCTTTGGAAGTACCTCGTTCTTCCCCGAAGATTGACGCCTCGCACTTTGACTTCGGTGTAGCCACAAGATTGGACAGATTAGAAGAGTCCCTGGATGCCTTTTCTCATTGGGCTGGCTACACACGAACTCGCATCTTCGCACTAGTTGAGCCGGATAAACGTGTACCTGAAGTGCAGGCCAAAGCTGAAGAGCTGGGGATCAATCTATTTATCACCGAGTCGAAGGATGAATACCAGACTCGATACTTTTCCCTGGTGTCACACTTGGCTGAAAATGCGCGAGAAGTGACCCGTTGGTCTTGCATAATCGATGATGATACTTTCTTCATCTCCATGGCAGCTTTGGTAGAGGCTTTCGAAAAATACGACCACACACAGCCCATGTACATTGGCGGAGTTTCCGAAAGCGTCGCACAGATTGGCCTGTTCGGGCTCATGGGATTTGGAGGCGCTGGCGTCTTCTTATCTCGCCCTCTCATTGAGCAATTGAGCAAACCGGAGGTCATTAGTGCCTGCCAGCAAATGGAATATACCGGCGACCGAAGGATCTCTCTTTGTGTGTATCAATACTCAAGCGCACAGTTGACTATCGACCATCGATTACGACAGCTAGACTTTAGGGGTGATGCCACAGGGTTCTTTGAAGCATCCCGGCCGCCGCCTCTCTCGGTTCACCACTGGAAATCGTGGTTCGATGCCGATATGGCCAAACTCAGCAAGGTCAGCGAAATTTGTGGCGATGCCTGCCTTCTCCGAAAATGGCGGTTTGCGGACGGTTGGACCTTGACCAACGGCTTCTCGATCTCAAAGCACACCATAAACTTAAACCCCGACGACATATCTATGGAACTTACCTGGGACGGCGACCACGGCGCAAATCTTGAAGCTTTTATGCACGAACTTGGTCCTCTACGCGATAAGGATATGGACAAGAAGACCTATTTGATGGCAGACTCGTTTGTTGATGAGGACCGAGTTCGACAGTGGTACATCCATCGCAATTCCTCTGAGGGCGATCGGATTATGGAATTGATCTGGCGGAAGCAATAATTTTTCGTTCCTTTATCCTCGTTTTCCTTTTCATCGTACCCTCCTTGCGCATGTCGATACGACTTTTCTGCGACCGCTCCGACGATCCGCCCCCCCACACACCTATACATTCTCGACTATCTATAGATTTCGCATTCCCCTAGAGGGTTAATTGCCACGCCACCTAGACCATGAGCTTTGAATTCACGATGATACCTCACATCTTTTTGCGCTTCGCCTGTATATATTGCTCAACCTTTCTTCACTGCATAGGGTCATCATCGGGCGCGGGGGTCTTATTCTGGTTGATGATCGAATCGTCAACCTCATACTAGCTAATATCATCAGACTTTCTTATCCTTCCACCAACTTAGTGAGCGCATATATATATATATATATATATATATTAGTTGAGTACGTGCCTTAGGGCGTACTAGGTAGATCAAAACACACCACATCCTTATCTAGGTAACCATCTATTGGAACTACAGTAGAGCTGCATATCCAGATCCCGCTGAAAAATAGATGTAATAGTAAAGTCATTGAATCTATAGGTAGTATGATAATGTAATGCAATGTATGCTCGATGCGCGCCATCTGGCAGCCTAACATCATGGTCGTGGAAACCCGTCTCAAAGGATGCGTGGAAATTGGGGAGGATATAAAGTAGATACATGAAGACAGAAGGGGTAAAAGTCAGGGAGGGATATCGTCATAGCTTGTGCCATATAAGTATATATATAATATCGTGAATGATCATGAGTGAGAGAATCTGGCGCTTCAGTTTGTCGCGACGTTCAAGGGAGAGAAGAAGGAGAGGGCGAGGGCAGGAGTATATATCATGAAAGCAACCCCGCAACCTGAAACGGCGCTTCCACAGAGGCCTGTATCGACGCCGGTGGAAGCATGCCAGCCACCGAGTCCACAGCGTCACCGTTCTGGTCCTGGAGCTCATCAGGGAGAGAGACGATTTCCCAGGTATTACTGTTCGTTCTCCCCGTGTTACCCTCGGATGCAGGCCACGCTGGGACCTGGATTGGATCGGAAGAAGAGGAAGAAACAGGAAGCGGGGGGAGAAAGTTGCTCATCGTTAATGAGCAGTCGAAGCCTAGCATGCCCTTGCAGCGTTCGAGGAGAGAGGGGAAGAGGTATGATTCGGATCCGCGGATTCGGGAGAGAGTGGAGAGGATGCCCCAGAGGAGTTCGCGGGGGTCAATGGTTGACTCGGCGAGGCTGTTGGCGGCTTTGGTGGAGAGGGAACGAGATACGTCTGCGACGGATATGCCGAGGTCGTAGAGTTTTTGTTCCTGGGATGGGGTTAGGAGAAAGGGTGTTATGGTTGATGTAGGAGGGAGTACTAACCATTCCTATGCCGTGTGCGTCAACGGCGCCTTGTGAGGCGTCACCGATGACGGACATGACGGCTTTGCCTACCAAGACTGGGAGGTGGAAGGGGAGAACTGTTTCGGTTCTGGAGCCAGGTTGTGAGGCGCGGGTCATGGAGAGCTTCCACATCATGGCCTGTAGCCATTGCTGGGTGATGAGGATGTCGACTTTCTGGATTTCGGAGACCCCGTCGAGGGATATAGGTTTGCTGAGACTGGCTTGGATGGCGGACGTGGGCGGCATCTCTGACGTTCCGTCTCTCCCACCTGCCGAGACCCAGTCATAGAGGTTGACACTGAGATTCTCAAAAACACCAATGAGGTTGATGAACCCGTAAGCGAGGATAGGGTCGTCAGAGCAGAGGACTTGAGGTTTGTGAATGGAGTTGCGGAGCATCACCGGCTTTGCTTGCTGTAAGGCATAGCCTCTGGGTGGAGATGTCAGCACGCGCTTTATCCGGTTTAACGACATCCATACCTTTCCGTGATGAATAACAGCCAGAAAACCCTTCTTTTCTGCTCTGCATCCTCGAGGCTTAACTCGGAGTATGTCGGCTCGCGATGCAAGCCTAGTGTGAAAACCATGGAGGTCGCCTGGCAGAGGTAGAACCAAGCGTGGTCTTGACGGTCCAGGTTGCCATATGAAGCAAAGAGGAAAAAGGAGGTCAATAAGCTTTCGATGTTCATGTCTTCTAGTATATCGCTGTCTCGCCGTGCGCGCACCGCTTCTGAGAGAAGCTCTTCTCCGGACATCAGTGAGTTCCCATCAGCGGTTTGTAGATGTGAAGGATCAGCAACGGGGGTTGCTCCGTCTAGCTTCAGCTGAATATGAGTGGCCGCGCAAAGAGAGGCCAGAAAAGCATATCGTTGTGGAGATAACCGCTCTGGATGGTGGCAGTCTTCCTGCAGTTCCTCTCTCCGGACTACAGGCATGATGGGAAACATATACTTCAAGTAGACGTTCACATGAGCCAGGAGTACAGGCGGAGTCAGGATCCGCGGGGAAGGCAGCACCACCGCCGTTGGAGAATCGGAGAACGAGTTTGTGGAATCTGGAGAGGAGACGAGCTCCGGAGGTGGCATGCGACTGAAAGCATCTGGAAACTCTGGAGCGATATATTGAGGTTCTTCCATAGTGAAGGGCGGGGATGCGGGGGAACCGCTCAGCGGATAATTTGCTGGATCTGCGAACCATTCTCTGTCTACAGAGTATCCTTGGGGGTCGCACTGGAGGAGCTGTCGCTGTCGTGCCACTAGGGGATGTATAGGGGCCAGAGGATATAGCGTCCTGAACTTGGGGCCTTTGCGGCGCAAAACATCGCTGTATTGGCAGGAGAGAAGCAGTCGCTGGCACTTGTCGCAGGGGAGCTCCCTGGAACACTTGATTTTTCTCCTCCGGCAATTGTCACAGGCCTGTTTGAAAGACCGTTGCTTCGGGGAGTTTGGCTCAGAATCCATGTTCGCTGGTCTTGTAGGGGGGTACACGGAGTTTGCAAGAAGATCGGACAACTGTAGGATTAGGTAGGGGAAGTCATCATGGGGGCTTCATTCGCAAGAAACAATAAAATCATGCAATAGAATCCGGGGAAGCCGAGAGCGGGGAGAGAAGAAGATAATATATTAAGATAAAGATGAGCGAAAGATTACTCCGGAAACTACTAGCAGACTACTCCCCTAGTATGCAGCTACAGTCAGTCCCAAGCCCCGCGTCACACATCCCACAGTCTCGATGCTCGTTTTATATCTGTTATGGTCGAGTAGACGAGCGAACTTAAGAGGGCCCGAGCCAACCAACCGGACTGCAGAGCCCCTGAATCCAGGACTCCCTTCGAGGATGGCGTCCTCGAGATATGCGTGATTTTCTGGAAGGCTTCCCTGCATCATGCTGACTTCGGAGGAACAAGGCAGCAAGAGCCGTTGAGTTTGGTTACGAGACTAGTATGTGACAAGACATGGGATCCTTCTGTATAACTCGGCAGGAAATCCTGGAGCTGCTGGACTTTCGCGGGGACTTGTTCGCTTAGGGGGATTCCATGTCGGGAAGCCGAAGGGACAAGACTCGAATGAGGCAGGAGAACCGATGCTGGGCCTGGCAGAGTGAAAGCGAATCCCGGATCTTCGCTGGTTGACTGGGAGTTGGCCAAGTTATGGCATGCAGGCCCAGTCCGGGACGATGTTCTTCCCCACAATGACGCTAGAAGTAGAGACCGAGAAACATTAGCAGTCATTCTGTGTCAGAGGGATCAATTACTGAGAGTATAATGTTAAGAAGAAATCTGCAGCAGGAGTACTTCTGTACTCGGGGGTACACCATAAAAATTAATCCTCTGGTGATGTTGGTGAAGACCTTGAATCCTTCACCGGTAACTTTGGTAATCTTGTAAAATACAGTCTGGGGACGATGTCGGACCGAGTTGAATCTCCAGACTCCACCACCGCTTGAATCTTCATCCTGGCCATCTTCACCCTTAACAGCTCTGCTATAGACTCGGTCTTTTATCGGGGTATCTACCAATCAACATGGCTCAATCAGACGATCATCTTTCCTCCAAGTTACTGAAGCTTCCGTCTGGCTTCCATGAGGACCGAGGGCTTGGAAGTTGGTCCCTTCGCAGCTCCCCCCCGCATTACAACTAGAATGTGAGGAGTCAGGACCTGTGAACTCAATGCCGAAATGACAGCTACTGATGAGAGTCGAGGTGGTACGGACACTAGTACAATGGCAGGCGGTGATGCTCAGCAGAACCGCGGGTTGAGATCACGATCTTGTTGAGTTGCTTCATCTCAAGCGGCATCGCAGAGGATCGTGATAATAAATCTAATACCTACGACCGTAGTCGCATTCATCTCATCGAAATAATAAGCCAACTTATTGCATAGACATAATTTCCACCACTTCAACATCTCAAAACGGAAACGCTGGATACCCAGGAGATATCATATGCCCGACCCGTACTTGGTGTTGGTAAGCTTGGTTCTTCTTCGCCTCGTACCTGATGGAGCTTTCAAGGGTCTGACGTATCTTAGGGAAGACGAGTGATCTTGAAGAACTAATGGATAAACTCGACCTTAACTCCAAACAGTTCCATGTATCATGGGAAGGAAAGTTTTTCGTCTCTCCACCGGATATCTGACCATCAAATCGAGCTAACTCTTATTATTTGATAATACAGCTGTCTCCGGGGAACTTAAGAAGCTGCGAAGTTACATCGTGAACGGTGGCGATCTAGAGCTTCTCTCAATAGAGCATTCTTTCTCCATTCTCCGCCACTATGCCTTCGACACTCGCTCAAAATCAACAAGCCATATCGCGTTACGGTGCCTCAGCAACATTATATTACTCTCAAAGTCGGCAAAGCGGATTTTTATAGATGAAGGATATCCTGAACTTGCCATACTACTTCTCAAGGTACCGCACCCTCAAAACAATGACGAATCGAAATTATACCTTCGAATATATCTTGCTTATTATTTCTAGGAACTATCTTCCACCTGGAGTTGTCCCTCGGCAACAGCGCTAGCGTAGTAATTAGTTGTGGATGTACTCATGATGCACGAAACTGACTTTCTAAACCAGCCCAGGTTGCAATGGCCCTCAAGGGCCTTGCCCAAACCGAAGGGTAACACCAGAACTAACAAGGTGCACTAGCACGGGTTAGAAGAGAAACCTTGACATAGTGCAAAACAAATTTACCCCGTACTCCTCCAGGACGTTGAGTCCTCGACCTTTCCCCTCAATTACGTCGTCGAACGGTACCGTCGGTATCAGCCCAGGCGGGGTTTAGCCATTGACAACTTGACAAGACAGTCGAACGATGCGGGTGACCAATCACGTGCATTCCACTGCAATCACATTAGTCGGGGCTAAACAGCAAACAGTTGCCCCCCTCTTTGGGCATCTCACAGGCACCACAGCACGTCCCCTTGCATTCCGCAGATGACAGTCCTCCGAGAAGGTGGCACAGCATGAGGACTGGATATCTTCGCAAAATAAATAGAAGGGGCTGCCGATTTGCTTCGAGTTTTGGAAGTGATCACCGTACGATCAGATCTGCTCAACTGCTGTCTTCTCGTGCTCCACCATGGTCGGCTTAAGGTACCTTGCGGCCGCTGTGTCGCTTCCAGCCATAGCTTTTGCCACGGTCCAGGATCCCTTGCAACCCTTATCCAAAGACGTGACCGCGACCGCGACCGCTCAACGTACCCAGGTCACTCTCGCAGCTTTGATCGATGTCGGTGCACAGTTAATTGCCAACATAGACGATCCTCAAGCAGTCAGCGCACAATCAGTTTGTCCTGGATATAAAGCTATCAATGTATACCAAACACCTCACGGCTTCAGTGCCAGCTTAGCCCTAGCTGGAGATCCCTGCAATGTGTATGGCACGGATGTCGAGTCGTTGACGCTGGAGGTAGAATTCCAGGACACCGATCGCTTGAACATCCAGATTCTTCCTAGCTATATGGACGCCTCAAATGAATCTTGGTATATACTCCCAGAAGAATTGGTTCCAAGACCAACTGCGGCTCCAGGTGGCTCCGAGTCACTCAGCGACTTTTCCCTGACATGGTCCAATGAGCCCACGTTCCACTTTCAAGTAGCCCGGAAGAAGACTGGTGATGTTCTCTTCAATACGGCGGGGTCCGTACTAGTATATGAGAATCAATTCATCGAATTCGTGACGTCTCTGCCGGAGGACTATAATCTGTACGGCTTGGGAGAACGAATCAATCAACTACGGCTCTTAAGGAATGCCACTCTCACTACCTACGCGGCCGATGTTGGCGACCCTATTGATTGGTATGAATCTTTTAAATGCTTATATGCAGGCGTTAACGTTCCTCCTGTAGGAACATCTATGGACACCATGCGTTTTACTTAGACACGAGATATTTCACAGTGGAAGAGACCGGGGAGTATACATACGTAAAGAGCAGCGAGACCGAAGCGACCCAAGCTTATACATCATTCTCTCACGGTGTTTTTCTTAGGAATGCACATGGCCAGGAGGTGATCATGAACCCACGAGGATTGACATGGCGGACAATAGGAGGAAGTATCGACCTTACTTTCTACTCTGGGCCGACACAAGCAGACGTTACCAAACAGTACCAACGCAGCACCGTTGGACTTCCTGCTATGCAAAAGTACGATACCCTTGGCTTCCATCAGTGTCGCTGGGGTTATCGGAATATATCTGTCCTTGCAGACGTGCTTGCGAATTTTGAGAAATTCGAGATTCCTCTGGAATATCTCTGGTATGGTCCATACTGATCAAACGTGTTCTCAGCTAATCCGATTAGGCTCGACATAGACTACATGCATGGATATCGAGATTTCACCAACGACCAGGATCAATATTCGTACAGCGACACCGAAGCTTTCTTGGACAAGCTCCATGCAGGTGGACGCCATTTCGTACCAATCGTTGACGCGGCTCTGTACATCCCAAATCCGCAGGATAGCTCCGATACGTAAGTCTCTTAGTGCTGTCTGGCCGACATGACTGACTTTTCTAGGTATGATACGTACACTCGAGGCGCTGCCGATGACGTTTATCTCAAGAATCCTAATGGTAGCCTCTATATTGGGGCTGTCTGGCCTGGATACACAGTTTATCCCGACTGGCACCACCCCAAAGCGGCAGACTTTTGGGCCAACGAGCTTGTGGTTTGGCATGAAAAGGTCTCTTTTGACGGGGTCTGGTACGATATGGGCGAGGTTTCGTCTTTTTGCGTTGGAAGCTGCGGATCCAGCGAACGTACGCTAACGCTAAATCCTGTTCATCCTCCCTTTCCACTGCCAGGAGAAACGGGGAACCGAGTGTATGAGTATCCGGAGGGTTTTGAGATCACTAATTCCACGGAGGCTGCTTCCGCATCCGCAGCTTCCGTCAGCCAGGCCGCAGCAACAGAAAGCTCATCGCCAGCGGCTACATCATATCTGCGTACAACGCCCACACCTGGGGCTCGCAATATCAACCACCCGCCGTATGTGATCAACCATGTCCATAACGGCCATGACCTTGCGGTGCACGCGGTCTCGCCAAACGCCACTCACATAGATGGCTATCATGAATACGACGTCCATAACCTCTATGGACACATGGGTATCCGAGCTACTTACCAAGGACTGATACAGATTGCTCCAGAGAAACGCCCGTTCATCATTGGACGTTCGACATTTGCTGGATCCGGAAAATGGGCAGGCCACTGGGGCGGCGACAATTATTCCCGATGGTGGTCCATGTACTTTTCAATATCCCAGGCTTTGCAATTTTCGCTCTTCGGTATGCCGATGTTTGGAGTCGACACTTGCGGGTTCAGCTTCAACACTGCGGAGGAATTATGCAATCGATGGATGCAGCTTTCGGCATTTTTCCCATTCTATCGGAACCATAATGTGAGGGGAGCCATTCCTCAGGAGCCTTATCAATGGGCCTCGGTAATTGATGCGACCAAAGCAGCGATGAGGATCCGATATGCCCTGTTACCTTATTTTTACACGTTGATGCAGAATGCGCATGCCACTGGCTCTACAGTAATGCGAGCTCTGGCCTGGGAATTCGCGAACGATCCATCTCTCGCTGCGATTGACACACAATTCCTAGTTGGACCCTCTCTCATGGTGGTCCCGGTCCTTGAGCAAGGAGCCAACACTGTCAAGGGCGTTTTCCCTGGCATCGGGCAAGGTACAGTGTGGTACGATTGGTACACGCAAACAGCGGTCGACGCACAGCCTGGAGTCAACATGACCATTCCGGCTCCATTAGGTCATATTCCAGTGTACGTACGGGGTGGTAGCGTTCTTCCAATGCAGGAGCCTGCTTTGACCATAAGAGACGCTCGCCGGACACCCTGGGCTCTGTTGGCTGCCTTGAGCAGAGATGGGACGGCGTCAGGACAGCTTTATCTCGATGACGGCGAGAGCATCCACCCCGATGCCACCCTTGATGTTCAATTTACAGTAGCTAACTCGAGTCTGGCAATGTCGGCTCGAGGCGACTGGAGGGAATCCAATCCTTTGGCGAACGTAACCGTCTTTGGTGTTTCTGCCGAGCCGTTGTCGGTGACCCTGAATGGGGCGGAAGTACCTGTTCAATATGATGTTTCGTCGCGGGTCCTGTCTGTTACAGGGCTTGATCGATTTACTCATAATGGAGCTTGGACTGAAGAATGGACTCTGCAGTGGTGATTGGGGGCGGCAGGATCTGAAATTCTGAATGGCTGGCTTGGCCGTAATGTAGCCCACTATCCAGTAAAAGAATGCAACCATGCTTCAGCAGAGCAGTTCATGATTCGTGTGGTTTGGCAGAGACCAATAATGAATCTTAGATTTTTCCCCGCGAGCAATCCCTGGCATTCCCTGCCAGATTGCACCACTGGCCCCCCCCTGACAATCTCCGCCTTCCATTGATCAACACCAACGCACCGACTATCCAACCAATGCACACTCTAGTAAGGGTGGGAAAATCGCTGGAGTTTAATTGCAGCAGCTGCTCGCAGCATGTGGCTTCGGCATACAAATACCGGCACCATGGCCTCAGCCCATCCGGATTCCATCCGACAGCTTCCGCCGGAATCACAGAATGAAGTCCGCCTTTCTTCTTTCGCTCGCTGCTACAGCCCTTGCGGCCACTCCTGCACAATGGAGATCGCAGTCGGTCTACTTCCTACTCACTGATCGGTTCGCCCGGACGGATGGCTCGACTACTGCTAAGTGCGATGCCAGTATGGGGGTATGTCTCTTTTTGAGTCCGGTAAACCTTGCTAATGGAAGTAGCAATACTGCGGTGGTACATGGCGGGGAATAATCAACCAGGTATATCCTCTCTCACTGTTCCAAGACCCAGCTAACAGGGATAGCTCGACTATATCCAAGGAATGGGCTTCACGGCTATCTGGATTACCCCAGTGACCAAGAACCTTGAGGACTATACTCCATATGGCCAAGCCTACCATGGCTACTGGCAGCAGGATATGTACGTTGTACCTTTGAATGAGTGTACCTTTGTAAACTAACGGGATAGATACTCTATCAATGACAACTACGGAACAGAAGCTGATCTCAAGGATCTTGCTGATGCCCTACATGACCGAGGCATGTACCTGATGGTCGATGTAGTCGCCAACCACATGGTACATCTACTGTCCTAACATCTAAACACTCATACTAATCGACCCGACAATGATCAGGGCTATAGCAGCGCCAGAGACTCGGTCGACTACAGCGTCTTCAACCCCTTCAATGACGAGAAATACTTCCACTCCCCCTGTGCCATCGAGAGCTACGACGACCAGAAACAGGTCGAGGAGTGCTGGCTTGGCGATAACACCGTCCCCCTGCCGGATCTCGACACGACTAGAAATGACGTCCAAGATCTCTGGTATGACTGGGTCGGCTCGCTTGTCTCGAACTACTCCAGTAAGCTTTCCCTGTTTTCGCTTTCAAACTATAGATATTTCAGGTCAAGTCAGGACGACTAACGCAGACAGTCGACGGTCTTCGCATTGACACGGTCAGACACGTCCAGAAGGACTTCTGGAAGGGGTACAATGATGCCGCGGGCGTCTACTGCGTCGGTGAGATCTTTGACGGTGATCCAGATTTCACATGTCCTTACCAGGATTATCTTGATGGGGTTCTTAACTATCCGATGTACCTCCCCCATCCTCCTAGCTACTATGGTGGTAAAATTCCTAACATCGGCGTGACAAAGCTACTATCCCCTCCTCGACGCCTTCAAATCCACTTCCGGTGACATGAGCGCCCTCTCAGGCATGATCGAAACAGTCAAGTACACCTGCGCCGACTCGACCCTTCTCGGCAGTTTCATCGAGAACCACGATAATCCGCGTTTCGCTTCGTGAGTCTCCTCTACCTTACCTACCCACAAAAATATCCACATCCTAATAAACCAAAAAAAAAAAAAAAAACAGATACACAGACGACATCTCCCTCGCCAAAAACGTCGCCGCATTCGTAATTCTCTCCGACGGAATCCCGATTATCTACGCCGGCCAGGAACAGCATTACTCGGGCGGCAGCGACCCAGAGAACCGCGAGGCAACCTGGCTCTCGGGCTACAAGACGACGTCGGCGGTGTATACGGCGATCGCAAAGGCGAATCAGATTCGGAACCATGCTATTTCTTCGGATGAGGGGTGGCTTGGGTATATGGTTTGTTTCTCTTTCTTGGCTTTTCCCCCTCTAATTTCTTATAGGGGACTGCTAAGCTAATGTTCTGTGATGAATAGAACTACGCCATCCACACAGATAGCTCCACAATCGCCATGCGCAAGGGCAGCGACGGGAACCAGACGATTACAATCCTGACGAATAGCGGTTCTAACGCGGATGACTCGACACTTTCGCTGTCTGGAACTGGGTTTGAGGCTGGGGCTTCGGTGCTAGAGGTTTACTCGTGCACTACTCTGACTGTTGCGGATGATGGGTCGGTTTCTGTTCCCATGAGTGGCGGATCGCCGAGGGTTTTGTACCCGGCTGGGAAATTGGAGGGAAGTGGGATCTGTGACTTGTGAGTTTGGAGGACATAGTATGTAACTTTTTGGATCTGGTCTATTGGTATACTTGGTGCTGGCACTGGGAGTGGTTATATAGTCGGTTTTGGTTTGGTTGATCGACAGTGGGAGTACCGTTCAGGGGAAGGAGCACGGGAGACGAAGTATATAAACGGCCGTCATGTCCAACCTCGATCATTTCTATTTGACTTTCAACCTCGCAACCTCGCAACCTCGCAGCAAATAATTGACAGACCGATGAGGTGATTCTAATACGTGGTCAGCAGTCTTGTCCAATGAGGTTGCGCACTCTACTGTCAAGGCGCTTATTTTAGCCTGTCCGATCGAGACTCCAACTTGTTAATGAAGATGCCTGCTCTGTCTCACCTCACTCTTCGCTAGGATTTGAACAGGAACACGTGCTTTACTGGAGGGGTTGGCAGCGTGTATCTAAAGAGCCCGAAACACTATATACTTACCTTGGGAGACTTCCTGCTGTCAATACGGTCGGTATTCATCGCTTGATCACGTTGTCCGAACTAACACTCGATATTAGACCCTCGGCATTCGCAACAACGCGAGACATCGTGATATGGCCTACGAGCTTTTGATCGAAGTATGCGGGCCCGGACTAACCCCCAAGAGTCGCTCCCACTGGGGCTTCGCAATCCGGGAACCCGGCGCCCCCTTCGGCGACCTTTTGCATGTGCAAGTGATCGACCTACAGAGGCTCTGGTATCAGTTCGACATCCGCGAGGGGATCGATCTGGCAACGATGCAGGCTGAAGGTATAGCCAAGATAGCAGACCTCACAGCGGAACAACGGCGGCAGATTGTAGCTGTTATCCGCGCGGAGGCTGCGCCGAGGGATGGGACGAGACGCTGTCAGGAGTGGGTGGTTGATGCACTGGTTTCCCTTGAGGTCGAGGAGCTTGTTCCGGATGGCACGTCGCAGTTCTGGAGCGGCATGGTTGGGAAAAGGGCTGAGGAGGTTAGACGGGCTACGGGGGCGGCCTGGAATCCGTTGAGATGAGCTGTTGGCCTGTATATATTGTGGGATCAAATCATGTCCTGCTGCCCATTGCATATCATCATCCTCATTCCGGTAGCAGTGCCAGTATGACTCCGTGGGTATCATCATGCGTCATTATAAACTATCATGAGCTCCCCGACTCTAGGGTCAGAACGAGCTGTTGGCCCTTGTATTAACATAAGGAGCAATATAAATGGATAAGAGGTACTCAATATATGCAGATGATCTAATGAACGATGGGATGGACGCAAGCACCCAAATAGGTGAGCTATACGGAATCGACAGAATACTCATAGCTGTCCATGCATCTATCCATCCGACGGTTCAAAGCTGCTGATGCTAGGGCGTCCAGCTTGGTGTAGATACCTCGGAGGCCGACCAACAAAATTTAGATTAAACATGAAAGGGATGTATGTGGCAGGTGGAACCGTTTTTCCTTGCTTTGATCAACTCAGCCGGGTCAGCCCAGGCTGCTGGGACAGAAGGTGAACAAGTGGAGCGGTAGATCAGTACATCTGAATCAGGGGGATGAGGGGAATGAGGAGATGAGGGGAGATCGCCCAAACAGGAAGGTGCGAAGGAGAGCACAGATGATGCTACTGTGGCGTTGAAGTTGAAGTTGAACAACCTCATCCAGTCCAGAAGGGGAGAAAAGACCGGTGATGGATCTTAGACTGACTTCTCGAAGGCTGAAGCTCAAAGACGTTGGTTGTATTTCAATAGTCACAACGTGGCTAGCCCCCTTGTGAAGCCAATAGTCTGAACCGCCACAAAGGAAATACCAATAGAACAAGCCCATTGAGTCCATTGAGTCCATTCTCCTGAAGAATGAAAACGGTCATGGCTATTTTAGGGAAGTGGACAGATCTACTCCGGACCTGGAGTCTCTACTAGCAGACTAGATGTCTAGAGTCGAACCGAAGAACTCCTGCAGGTCAAATTATCGCTGTCGATCATCCGAAGCTCACTGGACAAGGGGTTCCAACTTCAATCGATGTTAGACAGAATGGGCAAAAGCAAACGGATTGTAGGATAAATCTCGGAGATTTTAGACGGTTAGCACCAGTCAAGACTCAAACTCGTGGTTCAAGGCTTGAACAATCCCTTAGGCAGTGATGAAAGGAATGAAATGGCTGGAAGAATGACAAATTGTTGACGACTGAGTCAGGCGGTGCAGCAGTTCGCAGTAGTTCGCCCGATCAGGAAGTCATCGGCACCGAGCCCGGGATCTTCATAAACACAACCAATCAGAAATTAGTTGATGATCAAAAATTGGCCAATTCAGACGAACCCCTGGGACAAGGTTTTCTTAGTGGACTCGGCCTGTCAAATTGGAATTCGGCAATCGATCGCCTCCTGGCTTCATCCCTGCTCTGCACGATCCGTGATCGGATCGATATCTCAGCTCGGCAGTGACGCTGGCTCAACTGGCTGAAGAAGGATGAACCAAAGACAAAAGAAATTGAAAGCTCAGAGTCGGAGCTGAAGCGAGCCCAGAAAACAAATTGATCAAAATGGAAGGGTCAATGGAGTAATCCCGCACACCCTTGTCAATGTCAGTGTCAGAAATGTCAGAAAGTGTCAGACCTGGACGTCATTTACCACTCACCAGTGGTCAACGCCCCTTCCGCCCACGGAGACGCCATCCGAGGATGGAGTCTGTGATTCTGCTTCTTGCTGCACTGCGCGGTGGGTAAGGATTCTAAGGAATCAAGGATGCAATGGCGCTAACCGACAATCCTCCGGCGTCATTGTGGCCCTTATGGAGTTGGTGGCCTGATCGTAATACGCTTGTTACGAGAGATCTCGCTTGGAACTTGGAAGGGACTCTCACTTTTGTTGTGGCTGCTCCTGTGCTCAGCTCAAATGTTCGCCACAGGATAGCTCAGATTGGTTACCAGAGATCGAGGTGGCTCATATGTCACTGGGACTGAGATGTCAGAAAAATTAGGCTGACACGGTTGGCGAATCACTTGGGGCGGATCATGGAGCCACGAGGATTCTATTTTAGCGTGACTTTGACTTTGACTTTGATCCTGTATCACAGACTGAAGCCACTGAACAGAACTAAAGGCTGCAGCAGTTTGGAATCTGGCCGCGTCAATGCAACTCTACCTCCTCCGTACAGAGTGGTTCCTGAGTTCTGAATCCTGATCACTCTGTACGAACACTGTAAGTCTGAGTCTCGGACAGATCCCGTGGATCGCCTAGTGGATCTGTCATCGCCCGATTGCTCCGGATCGAGTCATGATCGCAGCCACCAAATTATCTTCTCGTCGCTTGAACCTTGCAGATGGCTGGAATTTGTGCAAATCCATATTCAAATTGATCTCGAAGTCTCGATCCACTCTGGGGATCCCTCGTGGTATTTTCAGCCCACTATCAGATAGCGCTCGACACCACTATTGACCATCGAACCATGGAGCGGCCCCCCGGCTCCAATTGCCTGCAGGCTGCCAGGCTGTCATCCATCATGCTTATGGAGCCGTGGCTACGTGACAAGATGATCCCAAACTTTGGAGTCACGTCTGGATTAACCTCGTTCCCTACAGGTCGGATTCACCGCTATCGTGCGAGTAGTATCAGTATCGTCATGACTGGGTCTTCCGAATGCGTCCTTCTCACTCACCGTGCCACGATGCTGGCCCCAAAACAGCAATTCCAGCATGAGATGTCCTATGCACGGGCATGAATCTTGCATGTTTTCTGGCGAGCTTACCCACCAATGCCATTGCTCGCCTGGTAAGACTGAGTGAGTGCACTGTGCAAGGTTCAAGCAAAGTATCGCGGTCGTTGCCTCTTTAGACCGTCCAACATTTCCGAATCCAAGGCTCCTAATTATTGGCTATGGAATTACCCCACGTCGGACACATACAACAGCGATTGGGACTCGGTCTTGTGGTACTCGGTACTAGTAGGCTATTCTCCGATTCTTGTCTACTGTATGTACAGTGTTCTCCGTACCAAGTCAGTGACGTGGATCTTTCCTATCATCGTTAGCGACTGAGCATGTTTTCCCGGACATGCAGCCGGCGCATCTACAGAATCCTGGAGTGGAGCCCGACAGGGCGATCGGTCTTGCCTGTCCCGGAAAGTGGAAACTGGAATCATTTCCTAGAGTTTGGCCGCAGAGTCGAGAACCCCTTCATTTCTCTCGAGATTCGATGTTTCTAAAGATTGATCTGAATGACTCGCTGCCAGCAAGCCATCTAGTCCCAGGTGATACCTTGCAGCGGGACAGGCGCGGGTCAGCGCCGTTGCCGTCACTCTGAACCATTCTTTTCAGCCATCGTCTGACAGTCTGTTCAGTGTTCACGCTGACTTCAAGTACTAGACTTGCATGCAATGATGCATGGATAACTGACAAGACCAGCGTGTGGAGGCGTGGATTCAAAGCCCGATGATCTGCCTCTACCTCCCTGCTTTTGATTTGTGCGCCCTCTGGACCCTTTTGCTACTCAATTCTTGCGCTTCTTCTGTTCTGATTCGCCTGGATCCTTTTACCCGAATTTAAAATCCTACAGGGACCCGCCTTGCAGCATCGTGATAACCTCGATTGCTTTTGAGGCCTGAGTACATATATACTGCTGCTTTGTACGACGCAGAGGATGATCGGTGACCAACACAGATTTATCTCAACCCAACGCAGGAGGTCCACTGTCGGGAGATTCACAGTTAATTAAAGACGGCTATTCATAGGAATCCGACGATTCGGCGCTGGTCGTTGGATGGGGCTGACTCCGTTTGAGTGGCAAAAGTTTGAGATATACGATCCATATGGGGAATGTCGTAACCTCGGGAATGGAAATACCGCATGCTAGACAGGGATATATATCTTGCTGGGGTTCAAATCCATGAACGCCCGGGAGGATTTAGTTTGTTTCTGGGCTACTTGACGCGAAGTTTGAGGTTTGGGGAGGTTTCGTGGAGTTTCAGCTATGTTTGACCTGCTATGACAGGGCGAACTAGCTCTCGGTGTCTGCGGTGTTAGCAGTACTAGGGTAAGTCTGTCACAAGGGATTCTTCAGTGAAAAGCCCGAGCTGCAAAATGCAGGGAACCAGAAAGGGATGAAAAGCAAGTATAGACAGTGGCAGAGTGGCCTTCCTAAAGCGGTTTTGGATAATCAATAAATCGGGCTTGGCGCCATCTGTCAAGCAGAACTTTAAGGTACAGATGAAAGGAACCGATTTCATTAAATAATATCGAAAAAAGGGAAGCTGAAAATAAAAATCATAAAAAAAGCAACCCCTCACTGACTGTTCCCCTCATCCATTCTTTACTATGTATCCACTCCGATTCCACTCCCAGATCGTCGCCTTTTCTCTCGGATCTCCCCCCCTGTTCACATTAGACCGCACTAAATCTCGTCTGGAGTCTTTGACGTTCCAGAGTCTTTACCTAGCAATTTCAAATTCGCTCCTAGAGGACGAGCTCGAAGCCTGAATAGGTCGGTTGACGGGACTTCTAGCAGCATGGCAAGATAGGAACACTGAGTACGTAGTGTAGAGGTGCTTGAGAACAATCACTGCTCGGTCTAGTGAAAGATGGGTCCTTGCATAACCTTGGTTGAGTTCAGCTTTGCTCCATCGTCATCATCGTGGATGCCAGCCAAAGTCAAGTGCTTTTAAACTATTCTTATATTACTCTCTCTCCCTCCACATTATCCCTTCTTCTACTAGCTCAACTTCTTACCCTTTACCCCTTCCTCTCTCTTCTACACCTGTTCTTAAATCTTCTTCCACCTCTCTCATTTCTCCTCTCACTCTACCTCGCACTTCACACATCGCACTTCACACATCGCACTTCACACATCGCACTTCACACATCGCACTCCTTACCTTCCTCAACATTCTCACTTCTAATACTACGCCTAATACCTCGCCTACACATAATACTCCCGTCTCGTACATCTACCGTGGTGGTACAAACCGTTCATACTCCAGCCGCGGGACGGCTCCTGTTGTGCAATTGTCACTTAACCTTAACACCATCACGCTGTCCAGCCTGGTTACGCAACCTTGGCCTCCGTTATTTCGCTGTCTCGTCTATGTCACATTACCGTGACCGGAGTGGGGGTTCTAAAAAAATGGCCATCTCTTATGCAAGCGGGCTACCAGCTGACAACCAAGCCCTCCCATCATTCCGCGAAGTGAGAACACCCTCTAGTGCTGACCGTCAGCCCCAGAACCAGAGGGGGCGGGAAAAAAGAAAATATACTAACAGCCCGGCCTTCCAGCTCCTTCCGCCTCACCTGCATGAGGAAATTGAATCGACCTCATATTACACCGGCCGGCAACCGTCGCGCGAGCGTCCATCGTCAGCGCACGACCAGTTCCGGTCTCAATACACCTCCTCAAAGACCCCATTCGACCACTCACATCGAGACTACCACCCAAGAAGCCACACGCACGTCCCAGGCGCCACCAATGCGACGCCGCGCTACACAGCACGCCCGAGCCCCATTCTCCCTCCAATTCGCGATCTGCAGTCCTACCCCGAACGCGGGATGTACGCGGAATCCAGGACACACTCACGACCGGACCTCGCCGGCAGACCTGTTGGATACCCGTCTGCCTCGGACATGTCTGCGATGAATGCCGACGCGTACCGCGCAAACGCGCCGCCTATGCACTACGCGTACCCGCCAATGGCGTACCAGAGCGATTCGGAACATGCATCCCCGCAGAGCTTACAGCACATGCCGCAGTCGAATTTCGGGATCTTGGGCGACCACATAGACTCGAAGAATAAGCGTCGCCGGGGGAACCTACCGAAGCCCGTGACGGATATCCTCCGGGCTTGGTTTCATGAACATCTTGATCATCCCTATCCCAGCGAAGAGGACAAGCAGATGTTCATGACCCGGACGGGGCTTACAATTAGTCAGGTACGACTTTCTTGCCATAGGCTGAGGAGAGGATTGTTGCTAACGGTACTAGATCAGCAATTGGTTTATCAATGCGAGAAGACGCCAGCTCCCGGCTTTACGGAATCAACTGCGAACCGGGACAGATATGGATCAACGACAGTCTCCTCTTAGTGACATGGAAACCTCCCCTTCGGAATCATCACCGCACCGTCGACGTTAGCGAGCGACACGAGCATCAGCGAGCGAAAGCAAGCGGAGCGAAGCGAAGAATTGAGCGATATTACGGCCGCGAGGTACAACCACAACCACAACCACATAACGATTCACCGGGCTACTTAGCCCTGCATTTCTTTCTACGATCATTCAAATGGTGATACCCTACCTATCCTACATGTTTCAGATCGGATTTCGCGCCTGCATGGATCACGATTTCAGCGCATACATTTCCATTCTCATTTCAATTCCAATTCCCTTTTTTAATTATCCCATACATATGCATCCAAGGCGTTTGGGTTTCTTTGTTAGTGCCAATACCTTTACCACCTGTTTAAGCAGAGCAGAACAGCAGATGTACATTACAAGACTTCTAGTTAGGTACAGGATGATTATGTGACATGTCTAGACCATTACCATAATGTACACAATGACCCTATCACATCATAATGAGCCCATCCTTACACCAAGTCTGGAAGTCAAAAGTAGACCCAGGAACCGGGCACAAGAATGAATCTAACCAGAACCGGTTCCTGTCCGGCTTTAGAGTTCTCGGTATGTTTGCGGAAAGTGCCAGTGGCATTTCATTCCGGTGCTGGTGTAGGTGCGCTTTCCATGGTTCGCACTGACCCCGTCCAGTTACATCCCTCGTGTTCGCCTGTCACTAAGGTTGGAGGAGGCTAAGTTGCGCTGTATCCGTATTTGATCATTTAACAATAGTAAGAACACTCCGGACGTCCTCCGGATGGGAGTCCGTGACTGTGAAGGTGACCGTGACCGTAAAACAAGAATAAAGAAAGAAATCCAGTTGAACAACTGAGGAACTCCGTTTGATGCCGAGGATCTCCGGGTATCTCCGTGGTCACTGGTCGTGTCAGTGGTCAGGGTCACTGGTCACTGGTCACTGGTCAGGGGTCACTCGTAAAGAAGTAAAAGAGAGTTCAGATCTGTCAGCCATCGACATCGACCATGACGTTACAAGGTCTCCTAAATTGGTCAATTGTGGTATGTTCTTGAGATCCAGCCACCGACGGGCATTGTCTGCTCTGATAGCAACCAGTGATCGGCAGTTCAACAGCTCGACAGTTCGACTAGTGTTGGTTCGTGCGCGCCTCGTGGATGGCATGGACATGGACATGGGGATGGGGATGGGCACGGGGTTCTTTGTTGAATTAATATATCAAAGCATCACCATCTGGCGGCAGGAAAGCACTTATTGCCCAATCCGGCATGATCGTCAGATCGACATGTCGAGGCGATCATCGATTCAGATCAATTTACTCCGTCTCGACTCCGGCTCGTGAGATCAAAGAAAAGAAGCTCACCAGTCGTCCGTGCCATGCATGCATCCATTACTTTCTTTGTGAAGATTGAAGATCCCTTTTTTGGGATTTAGAATTCGATTTTACAGCCTGGCCCCGGCCTCTCGCAATGATGGCTTTTTTGGGCTTAGGCCTGTGTTACTCGCATTGCAAACGCAGGGACGGATATCTTCGCCGGATCTTCAGATCTCTGCCTGAGAATGTATGACTCTTGCACTCTGGTTGATTGGATCAGTAGTCTCGGAACCAACCCGTGTTCTTATCCGTCAATGAAAGAACTGTCGGTGTCCGAGTCGTGCTTATCTCCGGGATGGTGCTTGGGCTTCCTTCGGGGCTTACGAATACGGAGTACCCTGATATATTCGAGTCTTTTCTCCCAGTGCCCTAACCGGACGTCCAAGGGGCTGGCCGTGCTCAGGTTATGCATGAGATCAGGATGCCACCCTACGCAAGGGCCAATACGGTACGCTGGTACGCTGGTACACTGGTACACTGGTACACTGGTGCTACGCTGCGAGTGTAACTGCCGCTGTAGCACCGAGACCCTGGACTGTCACCCGTCACCTTGTCTGGCTGACAGTCTGACATTCGGGACGGGACGACAGGGGTTCAGTGTGCGTGGATATTAGTTCACTTTGCTTTGATTGGGGGCCTTGTTCCGGCTTTGTGGTACCTTAGGCGTCCCTAAGGTCCTGTACTACCTAACCCCCCTACTCCCTACGATCAAATGTCTCCCTACTAACTGGGCGAACCACTTCACCGATACAATCCTTCCCGGGCTCCATAAAGCCACATTCGGGGACGTTGCAACTTGTCACTAGTTGATGTACCCGGATCTACTGGTCCCCGCGGCCCGACGCAGTTACCGTGATACAAAGAAAGCTCGGACTGACCAACAGCCCAGACAGGCGGTTTGAGCCGACGAGCTTGCGGGGTACTTGTATATACCATGTATATCTCTTCATGGGGTGGCTCGTGAGCGGTAAGGATCTCGGTGGTACAGGTTTCCTATTTGGGGGCGTGCTGCGGCTAGCGCTGTGAGACGCGCAGGGTATATCATGATATCATCAGGTATATAAACCTTGGCGAGAATTTTATCCTGGTATTTTGCTGATAAGTTCTTTGTTAGTGCTATTATGAGGCTATCGTTATCACTGTAACACTTTCGACTTATACCTACCTGCAGGACCGAGTACACCCCAGGCGACCCTCCTCCGGTCAATATCCTGGGACTTGGTATAAGACTGGGCGAGTCAACATCACGAAGCAGGGCGGAGTCTGTGTAGCCGGCTTGGTGTCATGTCGGAAACCCAATGCATTAGTACGTCATGCGATATCAATTTTGAGGGTGTATATCAGACCTGGGCTAAGATGAACCGGAGGTCAAACGCCGTTCCATACTATGATGGTGCACAGCTCTGTGACTGCTCATATGAGAAAACAGGATTTGAACTCGCTGACCCGGTGTCAGCACGCACTGTTGCGTAGTAGGCTTCGAGAGGAACCTTGTTCTTGTCTCAAAACTTCCGAGTGTAGGATGCGACAGTATTCTCTCTAGCCCCTGCCCCTACATCACGCAGAGGCGATGATTTCCCCGTACTACACAGATACACCCTACAGAATGGGGCAATTCCTGGATTTGGACTTACACTGCATCTGCGCTTGTGTCTGGATTGGACTGGAAAAGTACTACATTGCAGCCTCATGTGCGAACAACTGCGGCTCAACCCTGTTTTATGGTGATATCAACTTTAAATCTTGCTTGTTGTTGCTAAGGGTTGATATCAATGTGATATGATGTTAAATAGACTTCTACTACACGAAGCATGGGTATATGTGACATGTCTGATCATTACGTTAGAGATGATTTATCACATATATACCGGTTTGATGACCCAGAATATTGGCCGCGAAGGATTGAGATGCGCACACCTTTAGGAAGACTAGGATAATCCAAGTATCGCATGCGCGTGGACAGTCTTTCACCAGGGTATCCTTGGGCTAATTCGGTGTGACACTTTTTGGGTACAATAGCCAGAATCGACAGCGATCCTTGATTTCTAAGAGTCTTTGTCTCGTCAAATAGTTGCTATTGTAGATGTATAGTCAGTCTACTCAGATAGTCCATAAAGCCAAGAAAGAGCGTCTACGTATGTATCCCTGACTTCGAACGCGTCCAACTTTGTAGTCCTGCAAGGCTTAGTTAGCCCTAACCTGTCCGCGTCGACAGACGAGACCTGATTTGAACGATCGCAACCACAACAATCTGGAATGCTATGCAAAAAGATGTAATTTTTTATGGTCCTATCTTGAGGCGTAATCCCATTCGGGGGTTAAAAAAGACTAGCAAAAAACAAGGCGCGATGCGTCGGCCGGGAATCGAACCCGGATCTGTCATTGACAACTTTATGGAAGACGACAATACTGACCGTTGTACTACCAACGCTCCATTATTTAGCCGGTTGATAAATTGAATTGATGACCCTAATAGCCGTGACTTGTATACTAAAATAATGCCTTCAACACACGACTTTAACCATAAGACATTACATGTACGCATCATTTAAGCCAAATCCTCGCAGTCATAAGGCGAAACCGCAACATTCTCCACCAAGATCTCAACCCCCAGCCCAGTCTCCAATCTCGCCAACAAAGCCCTCCTTCTCTCCCTCTTCTTCTTCGCCTTCATGAAATCCGCCCTCTTTTCCAACTCCCCATAGAAGCTCCCCTCAGGATAAAAGGCCTCCTTAAGCGGCACGCCATAAACCAAAAACTGCGGACTCACACGCTCAAAGCAATGCTCCACACTCTCAAACTCTGACTGATCCGGTACTTTACTCCCAGGCCCCTTTCCCCACATCTCAGCATTTATCCGTTTCGTTTGTTCTTCCTTGTTTGCGCGGACGCCCACCATAGCCGGTTCGTTGAGGTACCAAACGAGCACATGCGTGAAGATGTCATAGTCCCAATGGTCATCGAAGAGGCAGCGGCAGGTTTTGCTCTCGCGGAGGCCTGTCATGATATTGTGGATTAGGGCCTTCTGGAGGCGAAGACGGCGGGGTGTTAGAGCGCTGTACCAGGAGAATTCGGCAGCGTTGATGCTTAGTGGGAATATTTCGATGAGGTAGCGGAGGATTGGGTCAATGAGGGCGTAGCATTGGGTGTGGTAGATTGGCCAGGAGGCTTTGAATGCTTCGATTGCGATTTCAGTGGGGGATAGGGGTGGTGGAGATGGAGATGGAGACGAGGATGAGGATGAGGATAAGGATGAGGAAGGGGACGACGACAATAACGAAGTCGAAGGCATTGTTGCGCTGATGTGTGGAGGGGTTAGTTGGATTTGATTCTTGGGACGAGTCGAAGGAAGAATGCTTTGATGATACGTATCTTTGGATAAAGAGCAATGATTGTGTTGGAGATGGGAACTGTCCTAACACCATGTAAGGAGAGAGTGGAGGGTCAAACTAGAAAGAGCAGGAAGATGTAGGATTTACATGTCCTCATTTGTCGGGCAAGTATTCACTTGAGCTCCTAACCACTAAACCTGTGGCAGACCAAGGCATTTGAATTCACTGTTAATTGGGCTTTCAAGTTTGAAGTACACTCCCTCAACTGGAGCTGTGAAGATGGGGACCAGCCAGGGAATATTGTATTTTCTATCTACTCACAAATAATATGATGCTGTTTACAGGTCCTGGGCTCTCTTTGCCGCTGTCAAACAAATTGACGCGTTTTATAGGCACGCATAGTGTTTGATTGCCCAGTACTACCATAGTAAGGCTACTACATATATGCATTGACGCATTCATTCTGCGTCCATGTTACCTGCATCTGAAGGCCACCCTGGTATTTCTCCAGTGTCCGAATTGGAGACGATAATCATCAATATTTTAGGATCTCATTCTTCTCGAATCTCAGAAATCGTTCGAAGAAGCGGGGTCAAGAAGGCATTCGACCTGCATCTCAACGGCAGTCAGCCTTGTCCGAACATGGACGGCGCAGCTGAATAGCCTCCTCGAGCCCTACCCCGAGCGAGGTCAGTATATCCCGAGTTGGTCATCGCATACTAGAGAGTGCTTTCCCGTGTGCTCACCGAATCACCAGAAACACCCGCTTTATTTTTTAGCCCTACTTCAAGTCGAGTGAGGTTACTGTTGGACTACCAGATTCCCTCGTGGATAAGAAATCCGAATATGGGATATACTGAAAAAGAAGTGCAAGACATGTTGAAACATGGGCCACAAGGCTCATCTTAACCTCCCCCGATGGAATGACTTCAGCCGTATTACCTGGAGTGGTAGAGCAATACTCCGACTGCCACCACAATGTGGATTTCAAGAACATATGATCACCGATCAAATGATTGTTGTTGGGTATTTAGGTGGCCCAGTTTTGGAGTTTGAATTCGAAGACGAAGTGAACCCATTTGAGCAGGAGTCTACAAGAATTTCAATCAGATTGATGTTTTGGATAGCAGTAGATGCATTGACATAGCTGTCGAGGAGCTACGTAGCTAGTAATGATATTTACCTCCACAGACAAGCCCATATATACGCCATGTACTCCGTAGATCAACCCAGACCATGAAATCTAAAGAAGAAAAAACAACGCTAAGCGATAAACAAACTCTTTGTCCGAGTCCTCGGGGATAACCCAAAGGCCGATCCGATCACAACACTCCGAGACCGACTTCCATCTTACATATCACCACGTTTCCTGCTTCTCGTTAGTTTCTCTTCTCAAATCTTCTCAAAGTCGGTTGAGAAACATACCGCAATATACTGCCCAGCCTCCTTCTTATTTTCCCAAAACAGCTCGGCTTCCTCTGTATTCAGATTTCCCTTGGCCATGGCTACATCCACCAGCGCCTCTTCGACGCCCTCACCCATCCCCTTTCCGCTCCCGCAAACGAAAACCCGTCCGTCGAGAGAGTTAACTACAAACCAGACGAGATCTGCCTGGTTGCGTACTTCCTCTTGGACATACTTGCTTTCGCCGCGACGACTCTGAACAACCTTCCGGACTTGATCCTCGTCAACGCCCCACTCCCCGCGGTAGAGCTCATCGAGCAAGGAGTCTCGCACACCCTGCAACACCCAAACTTTGTTGGCGCAGTTTGCGGACTGGAGGCGTCGCTGGACGAAGCCTCTAAATGGGGCGACGCCGACACCAGCGCCGATTAGGAGCATGGGCCCATCGGATGCGAAGCGCTTTGCAAGTGGGTTCGCCATGAGGCCTCGGAACATGGGGATGTGAATGTCAAGATCGCCCGGTTCGCCGCCGGAGTTCTGGGCGGCGATGACGCGTCTTGCGAGGCGTTCCATGAAGCCCGATCCGACGCCTGTGCGGTCGGTGCCCTTCCAGTCTGAATATTCGGCGACGGTGACGGCGATTTCGACGAGGCGGCGGGATTGGGTTCCCTTGCGTTTACAGGAGATGAGGGGGTCTTGTGAGAGGGAGTAGAAGCGGGGCATGAGAGTGTTGAGGGCGGAGAGGAGGTGGTCTAGTGGGGGTTGGGAAGAGGGGAAGGCGTTGAGAAGTTGGGAGACCGTGATGTGGGAGCTTGTGCGGAGATCGCAGAATGCGCCTTGGCCTTGCGCGGAGGAGAGGAATGTGAGGATTTTCTTCTCGCTGACATCGCTCGCGTATTCGGCTAGCAGGCTGAAGAGGCCCTTTGTTGGGGCATAACTCTGGATGTCGGAGCACCAGTTGAGGAGCTCGCGGCGGGTTGTGATCAGTTCGCGGGCTTCTTCTTTGCCCCAGATTGTGGGCCAGCGGCCGGTTGTCGTGCGGATGGTGATCTTCTTGTCGCGGATAACCTTGGGGATCCCTAGTCCGTTGAAGATATCCTCGACCTCTTCTTCTTTGTTCATGGGGCAGATTCCGATGGCACCGCCTACGACGAAGTCGACGGTTCCGCTCTCGACAGGGTAGTCGGTTACATCGATGTCGAAGTGGTATGTTCTCTTTTCAGCGCCGGGGCGTGTGAGTTCTCTTGCGTGATAAACAGGGGCTCGGTATACGTTGTATGGAGGGTGAGGCTGGACGAACGGGGGTGGGTGGTCTGCAGGGCCAAACTGTGTCTCCAGAGCAGAGGCCGGAAGAGCTGAGAACGAAACTGTTTTCTCAGGCACGGCGGCAGTGTTTGTAAGTTCGCTGTCTAGGGTAAGGAGACCGACGTTCAATTTCAAGCTGTTGTAGGCCTTGTTATCCGGCGGCGTGACGGGATTGACCACAGCGACAGGCCCGGGAAGTCGGTTCAATGGCTGAAGACGACAGCATCCACCACCGCAGCACATAGGCTGAAGTTTCTGTGTCCCTCCCGAACCCACGCTCTCCAGGACTCGTCGCATATCATCAGGGCCCTGTGAAATGAGAACAGTGGAGGCGCGCCGCCGGTGTTCAGTATCCTCTGATTGTTTGTCATTCTCATCCAAATCCGAGTGTTCTGTAGGTGGTGTTGAGAGGGACTCTGAGTCTGTGGACTCTGTTTCTTGGGACGAGAGCGAGGAACTGCCGAATCGCTTGTTCGTGACGGATAGCGAGCGAACTCGAGGCTCTTCAGGGACGGGATTGTCTGGGTGGGACGTCGATGACATTGGGATGTTTCCGGAATCACCGCGGGGGTTATATGCGACCTTCGAGGCCGCACTCCGCGGCGACAGCACGGTCTGGGGAACAACGGCGTGAACTATTGCGATACGTCAGCAATTGCATCCCAAGTCAACCCAAGAAGCAGTTACTCACCCATTGTGAATCTGGATTGACGAACGAACAATTTTTGTGAAACGCGCCGGACACGTCAATGGGTAGAGAGAAGAGAAAGGTAGTTGAGTAAAGATAATTGATCGTAGAAAGATGCGGCAGGGGCTATATTTCAGGCATATGCACAGCGCAATGATAGGACAGAGGTTGAATAGGAGAATGGCAGGTCCAAGACGTGAAACAGGCGAACAATAGTGTAAGTGAATGGGGTGGGATGGGGTGGGATGAGGCGGAAACTCTTCGGCTGCAAACTGTTCCCGGGAGACTGGTTCCGCAACGCTAGATATCGTCTAGTCTTTGATTGATATTCCTCCAGGAGTCCAGAATGTTCAAGAGTGGAATTGATTATCGGTCCGAGGTGGACTGAAGTTTCCCTCTCTCAAGGATGTTGACTGTTGACTGTCGAGGGAGGTTGTGTAAATGAGGACGAAAATCAGATAAGGGATTGAAAGTTCTCGCCACTTCACGTCATTACCACCGCATACCGTCTGTATTTTTACCCGTCTTCTGCCAGCAGCCGAACAGATCGGAATGTTGAGAATGATGATAAAAATGAATTCAATTGGAAATCTTCTGGAATCAGACTAAAATGAAAGATAATAATTCCCTTTTCTCCTCGGACGCTATCTCACCTAGTCTTGATACATGACTTGAGGCCTTCCGTATCCAAATCCTCCGTGGAGAAGACGCCAGACGGCGGCTTTCTCCGAGCTCCAATTATGCACCTCCTACACACGCTGTTCTATCACGATTTTCGAACCTCTACCGAAAGGATTCGAAGTTAGAGACATAAATAACCCTGGCACGTCATACGAGAACTCAGGGGAAGGAGGACACCCCTTTCCTGGGTGGTCTGATGCGGCTTGCGGGAATGTGAACGGCAGCCGAAGCATGAGGTCAGAAATACAGTAAGAATACCGAATCGATCTAATCTGATCTGGCCTGTCTAGGGTTAGCTCCTCCCTCGGCAGTGGCCTTTCAAAAGTTTGCAGTACCCACCTGGATCCACATAAATGATCACTTCCTAGCTAGGATTAGATGAGGCTATTCTGCCAGTCAAAACAGTTTGAAGAACCTCAGACTAGCTGGATATGG